>CADDXX010000053.1:938326-1104894 GCA_902810485.1 Alauda arvensis | reverse complement strand
CGGCGCCGCCAGCTGTGCGATGGAAGCTCGGCCCCAGCCGCGGAACGGTGCCCGAGGGGGCCCCGGGCTGACCCACGCGGGTTTCGCCGCTCACGGCAGCGCGGGGCGCACAAACTTTTCCGCGGCCCCGGCCCGCGGCAGCGCAGGGCGCTGGGGCAGTGGCGCGGCCGCGGGCCTGGTCCCCCCAAGCCGGGGCGCTGCGGGCGGACAAGCTTAGCGCGCGTTACCTCAGGCGGGCGGTGGCCGGGGCCGTGCCGGAGCCACCGCACCACGGCGCTGACCGGCACCTCCTCCCGCAGCAGCAGCTCCAAAACCGCCGCCATTCCCAGCCCCGCTCCCGCCGAGCAGGCGCACAGCCCGCGCCGGGGGCGGGCCCGCCGTGTCCCCCCTTCCCGCGGGGGCGGCGCCGAGCGGGGATTCCCGCCGGGGAGGCGGGCGGGRGCCGCGCCCCCTCCCCATGTCAACACGCGGGGCACGGGGCGCCTGCGCCGGTCCTTGCGCGTCTTTTCCTCTCATGCGCGGTATTTCCTTCCCCAGCAGGGCTCGGGGCCCGGCCTAGCGGCGGCGGCACCGCGGGCCGGGGAGCAGGGAAGGGCAACGGTGTTCCCCCCCCCGCCGCGGCTCCTCGCCCGCCCGCCCGCCGACACCCGCGGCGGAGGATGGCCGAGGACTCGCCCAAACGGCGCAAAGCGAATTTCAACGAGGCGGAGACGGAGGTGCTGATCGAGCAGGTGCTGAAGCACGAGCAGCTGCTGTTCGCGGCGGGACCCGGCCGCGCCTCCGCGGGCCAGAAGCGGAAGGTGTGGGAGCTGATCCGGCACAAGGTGAACCCGGTGGCCGCCTGCCCCCGCGACGTGGAGGACCTGAAGAAGCGCTGGCGGGACTTGAAGCGCCGCGACCGCAGCAAGCTGTGCCGCCTCTCGCAGGGCTGCGGGCCGCCGGCGCCCCCCGCCCTCGGCCTCCTCCTGGCCCCCGAGGAGCTGCCGCCCGCCGCCGCGCCGCCCGCCCGCCGCCAGCGCCGCGCCTACGGCTCCCTGCTGCCCGCCGAGGCCGTGCCCATCGTGGGCGGCATCGACACGCTGGAGCTKCCCGGCGCCGTCGTGGGGGACATTGGTGAGTGCGGGAGCGACCCCCGCGGCGCCGCCCCGGAGCCTCCGCCCGGCGTCCCCCAGCGCAGCCGCGGGAGTCCCGGTGTGCGGGGGAGCGGCGCTGCCYGCCCGCTGCGTGCGCGCAGGGACCGCCGGTACCGGCCCCGCAGGAAGGCTCTGGCTCGCATCCTTGGAAAGGCAAAACGTRTATGCACTAACACAGAGCTGTGAGGCTTCGTGCTCTAGGTCATAGAAGTGCCTGAGAACAGCACCCAAGAGTAAAAACTGCGTCTCGTAGCAGATGCTGCCCATCAATGTATGAGGTGTTAGACCCGGCCACYGATCTTCACTGTTGCAGTGATTATTCTTGCAAATACAAAAAGCCACGGCAGTACGCAGGTCCAGCCAGTACAAAGTGCTGCAAGCACACACTTCATACGTGCCCGATATATTGTCCTAGCACGCTGGAATACCRAGGGATTTTTGCAATCACTGTGTTTCTGCAATGCTCTTACTGTTTACTGCTTGCAAGAGAGAGCATGAAATGAGCTTGCAGTGAACTTTGTTTCTGGGATCCTAAAGCTTGGCTTYTGTGGTGGTAAGGGAGCTGTACTATGCAGATACATGGTTAACTTGCTGTATGCGTATTTATGGTTTTCTTACCACCTATTGAGGTAATTTGTATTCTAAAACCATGAAAGATAACATAGTGTGTGTTTGAGAGTCTTGTTTCAAGGACTAATGTTAGTGCTTAGTGGATGAGAAAATGTCATCACTGAGGTTATGAAGTTTCTCATGGGCTTTACTTTGCTTTTCTTTCCCCCCCCCTCCCCCCCCCCTTCTAGGCTTTAATGGCAGCCCTGGCCCATCTCATCAATCCARTCTTGAGCAGATGAACCTCAAAGAAGAAATAGTAGTGAAGGTAGTAGAGCCAGAAGAAAGCTCTGAGGACATGGCAGTGGTTCCACCTAGTCAAGAACAGCTGCCTTTTCTGGGGACATCAGGCGGTGGTTCCTCTGGGAAAGTAAAAGCCAAAACAAAAGGCAGGTCCCAGGCAGACCAAAATGAACTGACTGAAGAGGACCTACTGCAGATTCAGCAGACCCAAATACAGGTGATCCAGTCYGGCTTTGACAGTGTCAACCACAATCTTCGGCTGCTGCAGCAAGGCATGCAAGATCTGAGTAACAGCATCAGCATCATGGCACACACRCTTGTTGCTATCAAGAACGTCTATGTGAAAAACAACACTGGCCCAACCACACATGCCACTGCATCTACTCAGACCACAGCTGGGTATCTGAGCCCAGGATCCCCCCAGCTCTCCCCTGCTAAGGACAGAGCTAGAGCACAGGTGGCTGGAAGCAGCAGCAGAAGCAGCAGCTGCAGCTCCAGYTCCATGTCACAAGAACCAGGTCCTTCCGAGTTTCCTAGGCCCCCCCTGAGAACCATTAAGAAAGAACATCCAAATGGCTGCTACTACTTCTGCTTTGCAGATGTGTAAAAACTTGAAYATATATAAAATGACTGTTGTTTGGTGCTGATTTATGTTCTGCTCCAGCCTGTGACTTGGAAGGAGCGAAGTGGACTCGCCTCCCATGTTTTTCCCAGTGGGAAACATTTTGCTATAGGTGGCATTAAACAMTAATTACCAGTCTCCAGTTAACTCTGTTGCAGTTGGCTAATAAATTTTTTATCTTTTCTTTATACTCTTCTCTTAAAAAACCAAACATTTATTTTGACTAATACTTTAGTCTATATTGTCCTTTGTTTAATGTCACCTTGTGAAAAATAAAAGGCATGAGAGTGGGGTACAAAAGTAACATTATGAGTAACATTATGGTTACTGCCACCAGGAGCTATTTTACACAAGTTACTTGGTTGTTGGATTAAACAAACCTCAGAAGTAGCTGAGTTTTTAAGCACTTCCCTTTTCTAATAGTTACAATGTTGGGGTTGTTTGCTTGGTTGTTGTTGTTGAGTTTTTTCAAGTCTGAGYTGTGCAAGGCATCACAAGAGGAGTTTGAGATACTTGCTTATTCTGTGGTTTAGGACTGAGGCATTCATGAGTGTCCTCCTCAGAATTCATACAGCAATGTTCCACCTGGCTGTTGTTCATTCCCAGCCTGTCAAATGCACCTTCTCTTCAGAGACATTGTGTTTTTCTGCACTAGCAGGGTAGTCTCTTTTTTGTCACATGGTTAAAGTAGAGAAATGCAGAAAAGTGAGGAATGGATGAGTGATGCTTGTTTCTGACATACAGGTTATATGTAGGTTGTATCTTCAYCTGATTTTGTAAGCCTTATGGAATCAATACCACAGTACTTGAAATACAGAGAACAAAAAGCTTTGTATTGTTTTACRTGAAATGAAAGTCAGATTTGCTGTTAAATTACAGGAGGCAGGGGCTCACTTCATTCCAGATAAATTCTCCTAAACTAAAATAGTTTAGGAAGCTTTCATTATCATTTCCTTTCTCATAACTATATAGCCAAGGAAAAAGAAAGATGAGGAAGACTTGGAGCAAAATGTAACCTGGTGTCAACTCTGAAACAAAAGCAAAAATCATTTTATCTTCATGCCAAAAAGAAAAATTGGTAATTCATGCTATCAGGACATTCCAGGTAGATTAGCAAATGTAATCTACCTGGTCCTTCTGGGCAGCAGTTTGAGCTTGTCCAGGTTGCAGCTTGCAGTTCTTACCTGTCTTTTGAGGTAAGAATGGTCTTTCAATTCTTTTTGCAACTGTTAATTCTTGAATTTCACATACTTCGGCATTTCTTGGCAGAGTTGACTTGTGTCTGCTGTCTCATGTTCCAGTACTGATTTACTTGAGAGACAGCTGCTGTGTGAGTAGAGAAGTGAGCAAGATCCTGTGAACAGAATGGGCAGATTGCATCTCCTGTATGAACGAAGACAAACCAGGCAATGCTAAAAGACACTGTGGTGGTCAGACATCAACCAGACCTCAACATCAATCTTGTTCATCAGCACGTTTGTTCTGATCTTGCTTCTTTCCCTGTGTTTCAGTTGTACCACTAAAAAGCAGATCAAAATCACTCTTCCACTTCTGATAMATTCTAGATTTACATATTTTAAACAAGGCAAGAAACTGAGCTACCTCTCATCACTGCAGAATGGGCAGAATTGTTATTTTCATCTTCAAATTAATACAGTTGGTTGCTATTTCTTTACACACCCTTTCTGTGATCAAATGATGGTTGTGTTGGGAACACTGAAATCACATGCACCATCCAGAAAGCCATGCCATTAAGTTTCTGACTGCTCTTAACAGAAGKTGAACCATAATTTTCTTGGACTGTTACTGAGTAAATGAATTCCCAATTTGTTTCCTCTCCTRTGAAGCTATCTAGGCTATTTGTATRAATGACAAGARYKAAGGACCTGGTCATGAAGSTTAATGAAAATAGTGCCAATGATTTGAACAAAGGCAGARCTGGCTTTAAATTTGCCTGAATGCACAGGATAACAGTGGTAATACTGAGAAGGAGATCCAGGGAATTTTCTCTAATTCTTCTGGGCTTCCTTAAAATCTTGTCCCACTGTGCAAAGTGYAGACTATTTTCTGGTAGCATAGGACTAGACATTCAGGCACACAAACCACAAATATAAATTGTGATGATTTTATAMTCTACTTCTGCTTAGTATTACTAGAAAGAAAAATATAGGGTCTTGCAGGAAACTAGAGCAATTGGCAGCTTAACACTGCATTTTCCCCATAGCACTCAGATTCAGAAACAACTTCCATTCATTCATTTCTCTGCTRTCTGCTGCTTAAATTTATTGCACAGAGGGAGACAAGTTTCCTCAACAGACTGTAAAAGCTCAGTGACTACATCCAGCTGATTATCCCCAAAAGAGGTCAATTATAGTGACCTCTGACTAAATAAAAAACAACAATTTTGAAGGGAAAAATKCCATCAGCAGCTGGCTTTTCAGGACCACCATATTGTGACTTCAATTGACCTGATCTGGCTGTGCCAATCATTTATTGTTTAGATGAATACAGACAGAAGRAGTAAGAACAAATAGAAAGTCAGGTTTCTGAGGAGGTCCATGTGGATTTTTCTCTTGTAACTCTTATACAATACATGAACCTACTAAATCARTTCAATGTCCATTGATCCAATAATTTCAATTTGCAATATGAACATCTGATTAATGTTGCAGTAGTACCAACACACACTTGCTTTTTACTTTCTCTTAAACAGAGAAAAAAATAATCACTGCCAAAGCACTTTATCCATTTAAATTACAGGGTGACAACTGAAAAAAACACTAAAAAATATTTCAGCTAAAAGTTTATAAGTTAATGAATCATTATACAAACACAATCAAGAATTGAAGTTTTGCATGCTGAATGAATATTTTATTTAGAACCAGTTTATAAAAATAAAATACAAAATAATTTGAAAACAAAACTTAAACATTGTACAAAGCCTTGATATGGTACAAATGAGAAAATAAATAATTACAACTTTATGTACAAATGACCATTACAAGGGCATTAACTCTTTATGCTCTTGGGTGCCTGAGCAAACTTAAATGAAAAGAATGGCTTAGAAGATTTCCAAGGTGGGGAAGAGAACTGTAATTACTGAGCAAGAGAATTTGAAGGACCCAACATTGATCTTCCTCAATGGTAAAAAACAATCTTGGAACCACTTTCCACTTAATTTAATCATACTGCAGACTTTACTACTGAGTACTTGATTTCTTATGGGGTGACAGCATTGTCTTTTTAGTTAATACACTGATTTAATTCTTTGTGGTATTTCCCAGAGATTTTAGATTTGCAGCCATTGGTTGGCCACTTCAAAAGTCAGTACTTGTCCGAAGGCATTGCTGGTGATTTCCTTAATTTACTAGTTTGGATATTCATAGGAAAGCATTTGAAAATTGGCATCTGTTAGCACAAGCACTAAAACTTGAGTCTGGGCTGACTCTATAGGAAGAAAAGTAAAGATGGGGCAAGAATTTCCAGTCTTGCTTTCTAGCCAATGAAAGTAAAGAGGATGCAGAGAATGCTGCTTGGCAACAAATCCAGATCTCCRGTCAGAGGAAACAGATTTGAAATTGCCAAAAAAATCCAAAAATCTTACTTCACTTCATGTCAAACCTTTATGACCTTGCCTGCCATGCAGCAGATATGGGTTTAAGAGGATTTGAAGCCAGGCAGGCCAGACTAATTACATTGCATCTCTTCTGTTCTGCTGTTATCATAGGCCCTTTACCATAAAAGGTCAAAGATCAAGTGATCTCAAAACAAACATCAAATTAATTCCAGTTGAATTCCCACAGACACCTGTGGATGATCAGGACCTCACATGAGAAGCCCACTKGTGGTATTGTTTTAAAAGAAACCACATTGTACTCTTGGCCAAAGCTGGCTCTCAACAGTAATTCTGACAGAGAAGGAGAGATCCAGAGGCATGTCATGTCATAATAATAACATCAATAAAAAGTAAACATTTTCTAATTTAAAATACAGCAACTGCAAATTTTGTATTTATAAAGTGAGTTTATCCTTTCAGTCCCTAATCAGGGGAAGGAATCTTAACTGAACAGGAGCCTATACTGATTTTAATGGATTTTCACCTGCACAAGAACAGCAGGAACTCCTATGGGTCCAAGCTCTTCATGTAGAGGAGAAACAGGAGCATAGCATTTAGGTTTGTCAGTTTTACTGTTGAGAAAGAATATGTTATCATCAATGGAGAGTAAAATCAGCCTACCTGATTTTCAAACCTGAATGGCAAGAGTCATTGCAAAGTTAATACATCAGTCTTTGAAACAATGGACTCCTGTACATTTTTCCTTTAAAAACCCAACCAAACAAAAACCTCTCCTTAAAGATATATATTTAAAAGCCTGATTATTTAAACCACGTGAAAATGAGTGATAAAAACTTTTTGGCATTTGACAATATCTTAAGATAATTCTTGACAATTATATAATCCAGGCTGACTTTATATAATTTCTCTTTTACAAATATTATGTGTAGGGAAAAGGACGACTGGCTTCAAGCAGACAGGTGAGGTATTCTTGGGTGCATGTTTATGCAATTTGATTAGCTAAGAAATGTATGACCTATGCCTGTGTATAGCATGTAGTCAAAACATTGAACCTCACTTCCTTTTACCAGCATTCCTGGTAACCAAAAATTGTACTAATTACAACCAAAGACATTTGAGCCAAAAGCAAACAAACCCCATCAGTTCCCTGCCTACTTGATTAGCTAAAAGAAGTTGAATAAAAATATTATGTCCTGTTCTGTACATTTCAGACAGAGGAATCATAGAATCATCAAGGTTGGAAAACACCCCCAAGATCCAAGTTCAACTGCTAAYCATGCACTGCCATGTTCACCTTCCAATGAGCACCCAAAGATTTTACCAGCTGAAGAGAGGAATCATGGATAAACATCAAGGCCTTTATCCAGCCAACAGTTCTCTGACCATTCCCAAAAGTGGAAAAGCATACAGAGAATGCACCACAGGAATCTTGGTGTCAACCTAAGCAAACCCTGACTCACTGAGAATGACAAGACAGACATGCTCTTGTCACCTCACAGTATCAGTCCTGCATGAAAAAATCCACATAATTATAGGCCTATAATGAGAAAGAGTTTGACTTTGAGCTCTCTTTCATTCTCCTATTCCTTTTCAGAAGATTACTCTCTCATTTAAGATATATATTAAAATTGGAGGCACATATCATTGGTTTTTGATTAGACCCTTTGAAGAAATTGGAATAATGACATTCTTCTTACCAGAATTTATGCCTCCATAAAACGTTCAATTCATTATGGAAAAATTCTGTTTACAGGAAAAAGACTACTGTAAGTTTGGCTTTATCTACATTCTCATTAAAAAGAAAAAAAATTTAGAAGCATTACAGTCAACCATTGCATGAATGTTACTGCAATAAGAAGGACTTATGGGAGTTTTGCCCAAGTAGGACTATAGGATCAGGCTTGTAATATGAAAAAGACACAGAATCAGAATTAGAGCATAGGGACATTGCAGTAGATGAAAAGGAGACCAGAGTAAATGAAAGCAAAAGAGGCCTTGGCTCACTCTGGCAAATGAATTCCAGTGAAAAGGATGGAATAGCTGAGACTCTTCCTATCTATATGTATATACACACATATGTATGTATGTATATATATATTTCTATATATTATACAGTATCTATATAAGTGTATATGTAGATACACTTATGTACAAATGTGTATTTTTATATATATATATATAAAATAAAAACCGTGTGTTTTCCCAGCAATAGTTAATACCATGATACTACAAATTGTAGATKATAGAGCTCCAGCAAGTCCTTTTCAGATGAAAAATATTTCGARCTATTTTTAAATACATAGGACCAAATCCTCTCTTATACATCAAGACTCTTTAGTGAGGTATGCAAGAAAGCTTGATCTCAAACATGCAGACTTCAAGGTAAGGATATGTCCAGATTTCCCAAGACAGGATGTGGCTGGTGGCTGTACTGAATGCCTTGTGTCACTCTGCAGGGGTTTGCCTCCTGTATAATTATATATAACTAGCAGTTAAGACCTCATCTTGCTCCTGCCTTTGAGCAGTTAAATTTTCTAAGCTTATCAATCCTGCTCAAGCAGTAGATAAGTGCTTAGCATCATACAGTTTGCCAAGGTTGCTCTACTGWATCACACTTTCTCTTACTCTACCAGGGTTTTACCTAAGTATTAATTGGCATTTGTAATTAATAAAGAGGTTGATTATTATTGATTTTTGAGATTGAAACTTAGATTGATTTTACCATGCAATATTGTAGCACTAAAGTCTGTGTGAAATGTTTGGTGATTTCAAGTTCTATTTTAGTTTAAAGGCTTCATGCCTCAGTTTCTCTAAAAAATGCTCCAAAGTGCTGGCCACAACACAGAATATGCCATAAAGAGGAAATGAGCATGCAGCATCTGCACCTGCTACATGTCATGGCTCCATTGCACTGCCCTCCAAAGAAATGGAGGCTTGAAGAAGACAAAGCAACAGCTCCTTGAATTTTATTCTTTCCCAGCTARTATTCCTATCTAAGCTGCTGTGTGCTATGCAGAGTAACTGCAGTCATTTTGTACAATGGAGAAAAATCTTCCCCGTCCCTGAAAATGTGTTGCAGATAACCTGCCATAAACTATTGACATACACTCTGCACAAGGGTCATACACATGTACATCRGTGGTTTTCTGCAGAGCCRTTTCCACATTCAAATACTGAGGCTTACAGAGTCCTTAATGATTATATAGGCCCTCTAGAAATATTAAGCTACTATTTATGTATGAGTTGATCAGCTGACCATTACTTAATAACATTAACTGATTGCTATGTTAGACTACAGTAAGCAATTCTGTAAACTTTTGGGAGAAGGGTAGCAAGCAACAAAAAAACTCAAGAAGAGCAGGTAGTTCAAGCTAAGTTATTCACAATTGCTCCTYCACTCACATCTTCATGATTTTCTCCTTAGATCCTGTTGAATCCACAGCAAAAAAAAAAAAAAGCAGCTGGGGTTATACAGTCCTTTTACCTTTTTCATCACCAAAAGAAGCCTGTGTCATCAATCACAATTGATTTCTCTTTTTCTTTTTGGCATAGTTTACTATTTTTACATTGGCAAGTAGTTCAWGTACAAGTGAATTTCTACAGCATTGGTTTATTTTACACAGTAATGTCTAACAATGGACAAGCCTGTACTTTGGAGACAACATAAAACAGGTGTTCTATCTTTTCTCACCTGTAAAGCAGTTACCGTTCCTGGATCCTGTTACACTGGAGAAAAAATAAGAACACCTCAACTTCAGCATTTTCAGGCAAGGATGCATAAAGTTAGTACTTATGAAAACTGACGAAGTCACGTAGGAATAAACTTACATGACAATAATAAATGTTTTTCAGAAATAAGGAAAAATAATCATGGGCTGCCACACCACCTTAACAAATAATTCTGGCAAGTGCCCAGGACAAAAACATCACAATGTGACCAAATTCTTTTTTATGGTATACCATGAGGAAACATGTAGAAAACAGGATGGAAAAGATGGAATTTGTTGTTGTCACATTCATCCGTTAGGTATTCATAAACTGTCACTGTTCCTATATGAMAAGTATTCACAATTAAGAACTCACATTATGAAATAAAAATGAGTAAGACCTATTTGTAATAAAAAATAAAAATACCTTTTGAGTCTTTGTTCTTGTTCCATATGCAAATGTACACATGAAATTAGAGATAAAACAAACAAACAAAAAAAAAAAACCAACAAGCTGCAAGACAAAACATTGGCTGGTTGAGAAATCAGCAGTCCTTCAATTTTGTACCAAGGTATAAAGGCTATTAGAATTTGTGCATTCCAGATTTTTTTGGCAGGGGTGGGGGGGGAGAATAGAAGAGGTAAGTATACAGGAACTAACAGAAAGGGAACTGTATTATTTGTGGTCCATAAATTACAAATGAAAAATGAGAAAAAATGAGATTATATAAGCATATACATATATGTATATATAAATATTTATATTATATAATTTACCATGAGGACATGCAAATATTGGTATAGCACCTATTATACAATATAATACAAAGGAATAGGACTTTCCAATGGTACAATTTCTTCAGAAAAAGCAGGTACACCCTACCTATTGCATTCATCTGTAGTGCTTGAAACCTGAATGAAATTAAGGTTCCACACTGTGCTACATTACATATGGGAAACAATATACATAGTCATAGTAAGAAAAGAAAAAAATCAACATAGTCTGACAAAGCAAGTGAAATTCAGTGCAGCTCTAGGGCAGCTTTAATGCAGCATTAGAATGTGTTAGCTCAGAGACAAAATATTCCCTTTTTAACCCAAAGGTATTCATTTGGCAGAGGTTAAATAAAAAAGCACAGATGCTGGCTGGAGAGGCATATGACTACAGCAAGCAGATCAGTAACTGATAAGTCTCCTATGCACCCAGAGGCCCCACAACAGGAGTCATTAGGGAGGAGAGCTGGCTGCATCTTTCTCAGGCTTGTGTTCTTTTGTGTCCCTATTCTGACCCACTACACTTTTCGAATAGAGCAAAAGGTGCCATACCCTTCATTCCCTACTGAGTTCCTGCAGAGCACAGAATGTTACTAATTAACTACCTAATAAAATTGGAGGAATTAAACACCATGGATTTACTGAGAGTCAACAAYGCTTGGCTATCAAAAACACATTTGGGGAACAGAATAACAAGAATCCAATACAAAAAATATCTCAGAATCCTTTCCATATATTTTGCTTTGATGATTAATATTCTTATCCAGATTTTGTAAGGGTGTTAAGTGCATTTCTGCCACCCCTAACCTACCAAGTTTACAAAGCAGACAATCTCCTCATCTCTGTTTCCTTGTTCATGATTTTAGAAAACAAATTACCAAAAACCAAATCTTGATTGGTAATCATCTCCACATTGTAAGATCAGTGGTTARAGTCATCCATAACTAACGGAAAAACAAAAGTCAGCAATAACAAATGTTCTTTTTTCAGCTGAATTAAGGGGTTAAAGAAAGGTTCTCATTTTCTARTTCACATTGTGTTTTACTGTAAATCTGCAACATCCAGTGAAGTGCATACATCTTCTTTCTCTCATTTCCTAGGAAGCAATGCTTTTCCAAATCCTATGAAATGTGGTTTGAAGAACCCCAGTATGACTCCCCAAAAAGCTGTATGATATGGAACTGAGAATCAGCTTCTTGGATCCTAATTACTGCTAAACAAATTTCTAAATAATATTGGTACAAAAACATCTTGTCAAATATTATTTTTTTAAATTTTATCAGTGTCAAGAAGGGGTAAGGTATATGATATGCAGGTAAAAAAATCTGTGCCATGATAGATAGGGGACAAAATGAGCACTCAGTGACCTAGAGGTGAGTGCGGCACAAAATGGAAGAAATTTATAAGGTAGAAATATCATCTTCTAAACTGTGTGCTTTTTTAAAACTGCAAAGAAATGCTTGAGCAGTACTTATCTCCYGAGTGGTGATGTCATTTTGGGAATAACCATTCCAGGTTTTCTTACAGACTCCTTGAGTATGTAAGACCTTCAATAATTAAGGTCAAATCTTCTAAATAGGGAAACCAAACATGTTGAGATTAATACMATTTTAAAACAATCACCTTCAATATACTTTTTCACTCTAAATACATTGCACCTCTTTGATTACCCAGTCATTCTTATTCTGGCCTCTACTTCCCATCTTGTGGATCTGCTTGCTGCCTGCTCTAAGGCAAAGCCTGGCCACTTATTTACACAAAATGTTTTCTCATGAATAGTTTACAATGGCTACTTTCTTTAAAATGTGCAGTTTCAACACCTTTTTTTTTAACACACTTTTTTTTTTTGATTATTTTTTTAAATACACAGTACACAGACACAACATGCATCAGATTTAGGAGAAGACTTTATACCTGTCAAGGCCCAGTTCCTATCTGCTAAGCTTAGTAGTTGATTTGCTCCTTCCTGAGGAAGTCTTAGTATTTGGGGAATGGTGGAAAGAACTGCCAGATCCTTTCAGACCATTCTTGCTTGTTTTGTTGCAGCAGTGCTCTTGTTGGCAGGACCTCCTAGAAGATGAGGAGCCTGAATGGCTAGGAGGTGATTTACTCCTCCCAAAATGTGGGGATGAACTCCTCTGATCATGATGGGATCTCCCAGCCCGGGACGGAGAGGAGCTGGTGGTACGGGGTAAGGAAGAGCTCCGGGGGGAGGCACTGGGACTGCGGCGGGGGATGACAGGGCTCTTGGGTGGCGTTTTTGGACTGTGTGGAGATCCTGGACTCTTACACTGGGTAGAACTCCTTGGTCTTTGAGATCCATTCTGTAGGATTTGAGCCAGACGAGAGATGAGATCTGAGTCCGAGCTGCTACTGCCTAGGACTCTGTATCTGCGCAACCTTAAGAAGAAACAAAGAAAGATTATTTGTGTTTCCACCTATTCACTAAAATTCAAATAGAAACTCTGTATCACTAGAAACTAAGGAGGAGCTTGCATTGCTGAACACATATGAGGAGCTCAATTTTCTGACTAGGCAGAGGTGTTTGGATCTAGGCTTTGGCTTCTATGTTGTTCAGCTCAACACAGTATTTATATTTACATAAACTCACCCACATAAACAGCCTCAGTGTTTACAGGATAACTGAAATTTCCTGGTGGTGTCGTTGTTTCAGAGGGGTACATCCATTCCTGCACACCATCAGTACACCCCCATACACAATTTTAAGGGATGAGAAGGCCCACTGCAACTCCCTTGAAAGGATTTTGCACTACTATATCAAAATTATCCTTATCTTGGGAATGTAGACACTGATGAAACTAGATTGTGTTTGTCTGCATACAGACRTGCCAAAGGGGAGGTCTTCTAAATTCACTCTGCCCTCCTTTGATTAGTTGGTTTATTTAGACATGATCTGAGCATAGCTAATTGACTCAGTGTTGATGGCTGGAATCTCTAAATATTTACAATGTCTACATTAAAATCAGATTAATTTTGAARGGGGCTGAATAGAACAGCTCCTAAAAATTACAATGGGTTTGTAAATAACTAGCAGTCCTGGAAAAGTGACCTCACTTTAAAAAATGTGTAAATATTTAGTTATAGACTGTTGGGTTTCAAAATATTGAATACACATCTACTGATGTATTAGTTTTAACAATAAACCAGGCTCATTCTTGTATAACAGCTTCTCATCATTCATTGTCCAATAATGTAAAATTTCTCAGAGAATTGAAGCCCAGTATTTTTTAAAAAATTAGTTAAAGGATGGAACTTCTACAGGATAGCATCCTGCACAGTATCTGCAGTCTGGCAAATCCATTTTCAACCTGAACATCTGTTTCTGTTTTCTCTGCATTACCTAGCTTCTAGCCCAGGTCTAGTAGGCGGTTTTCCTGGTGGTGGCCGAGGAAAGAACTGAGCTGAACTTGAACTGGTGACTTGATCAGTAGTTGCCCAAGACACTGGCCTTGGAATCTTGCTTTTTCTGGACTGAGGGCTGCTTGGAGATAAAGAGCTATCTTCATTCTGCTTGCTGAAATGAGAGTCCAGTGTCAATCTAGAAAATGAAGCTAAGACATCATCCTCAGAAAATGGTACTGGAGCAGTAGCCATTTTTTCCTCCAGTGACTTATCAGAGGCACTTGAGAGGTCACCAAGGAAAGATTTGAGCTGTCTCTTTTCCATAAGTAATTTGACCAAGTCTGTCTGATGGGCCTTTTTTAGAAGAAGCTTTTCCTTTGCAGAAACAGAAGAGGAATCTGACATTGAGTCTATCTCTTGTGCTAAAACTGGGATTCGACTCTGCCTGAATACAAAAGAAGATTTAACCGAGTCCTTCTTAGATCGATAAGAACTCTCATTTTCTGAAATGCAATGAACTAACTCTCCATTTCTGGGAGCACTTTTTTCTTTTTTATTCTCCTGCTGCAAAAAAGTAGTAAGGGCCACTTGGTGGCATTTCAAATCTTGRCTATGGGCTTCTTCCTTATCAGAATGAAAACCATTTTCCTGAATGGTTGCTATTTTGCTTGCCTGTCTATTGACATGTGCGTTACTAAGTCTTGAGGGAGACAATTCTGATGATTTAGGTGCTACTGACTTCAGAACCTCGTCTTGATTTGGCACCAAACAGGCAGGCCTTGACTTTGATTCTTGAGCTGCTTCGGTATTTGTTAGAGGTTCTTCCTCTGCAGATTTTGAGTTTCCTGGCAAAGAATTCTGTTCTTTGCTTAGCATTTCAATGGCATCCTCAGAAACCACTGGAAGCCCTTCTTCCTCAGCCTCCTCCACAGGAATATTTCCAAGTTCTTTCTCTTCCTGTATCCCATTGTGTTCAGATACATCCTTTTGGTCACAGTCCAGGACATTGACAGATTCTTTGACAAGTCCTTCCCCGTCAAGCACCTCTTGGCTAATATTAAGTATCAAATCTGGCCTGCTGGCACTAGCTGGACGTGCATCTTCTGTCCCAACCAAACCTGGCAAATTTTCCTTTGGAGAGGAAAGTTCCACTGTGTGTTCCACAGAGTGACCATCCTGCTCTCTTCTCTCTAGCTGGTGGCCATAGTGAAAGCTCTCTGAAGCAGACTGCGTGGATGCCACTGAAGGTCTGGGTATTGTTATCTGCATTGGAAAAATAAAGAAAAAGGTGAGAAATTCAGGAATGTTATAAAAGTAACATCCTTTAAATAGAAGCTTTGGTTCCACGTCTTCAAGATACATTACATAATGATTCCTATGAATGTTCAGATAATACCTAACTTCATGATGCAATATAGTTAATAGGAAAAAAAATAGTCTGTCATCCTAAGACAGAAATATGTAACATGTGAAAACAAACATAACATCAGTGAAAAATGTTGCAGTTAGCAAGTAACCCCCCTGGAAATTAGATCCAACCTAATTGGCAGATTTTTAATAATTTTACTTTAGTTTGAATACTCTTAGAATAAGTTGCATATAAATGTAAAACCTTTAACAAGTACACACCTTTCAGAACCCAGGACATTCCTCTGGCTGCCCTGGGTGGCCTGAGACCCTGGCAAGGGATCCAAWGACCTTGTCACAGAGTAAAAAGTACCAGTGCCTTTGATTTTAGTCCATGGGACAAACTGCCAACTTTATGTGATGATTTAAAAGCCACAAGAGTTTAATTAGAATGATAGTTAGCTTATCACAGGGCGAAAAGTAGAATTTTGGGGTTTTAGAATCAGGGTTCAAGAAGGCAAAATGGAGGAATCTGGGCACGTCCCTGTGCTTCTTCYTGTCCTCCATCTTCTGCTGTGATGATGGCACTTTTGGATTGGATTAGAGTAGAAAYGCACTGTCTAAAATAGRTAAYAGGTATTGGTAATTAATTGTAAACTGGAACACATAGTACTTAGTGAAAAAGAGTWAACACCACCCTGAGAGGCGGGCACTTCCAACAACCTGAGCTGCAGCACAGACCTCAGCAGGGCAGAAAAGAATGTCATAGATAAGAAAAGAATAAACAACCTTGAAGAACAGAGACAATGAGYCCAGATTTCTTCTTCTGGCATGGGGCTTGGGAAAAAGACTTTTTCTAACATCTCGGGAGTAGTTTCAACCCAAAACCCGAGACACGGCAATATTTTTAAAATATAGAAAGTATTTTAAAAATCTTTAAAGTACAGAAAGTATAAATACAGAAGACAAAGAACACAGTGATGTTTAGATTCAGAAATTCCATACTCATAATATATTTTTGCCCAGAAAAAGAACTTTCCTGAGTATCCAATATTAGTTGTTACTTTTCCTACTGAAGCTTATGCCCCATTTTAACTAAGTAACCTGGTTAGGATATCTCCTTACCTAAGGTAACTAAGAAATTMAAAAACTAAATACTTACACATCTAAATGCCTTAACAGGTCTGATCCAATAGATGTGCACAAAGCACTCCTACAACCTGTATRTATCATTAAGTCAGATTGCCTTTGAGAAACAGTTGATTATGATGAGTGCGGTCTCTGGAACACAGCTTAATTGTTAGAGTACATGTCCARGAAATGGGAAACCTGCATTCATGTCTCTCCCTACCTGAAGGACATAAACCCACTTCTTCCAGTTTCCATCAAGTAGGGAAAAAACTCCAAATGGAGTTGTTTTTCACCTTTCCCATTGAAGACAGGCCACTACACAGTCACAAACACAAGAATCATGAGATGAGAGGGTGAGAGAGCACATACACAAGTTTTGTCTCTAGGGACATGGGAGGAATGCACTCTCACATGAAGAGGAGTCCTACATTCTGGCTTATATATATTGGATGGAGTAAGTCGGCATTAGCAGTAAAAAAAAAATTTTAAATAAAGGGGCTACTCTTAAATCTTTCTCTACACAGACAGAGTTCAGCTCTGTTTTTCTCTCTGTTCTGTAGCCTCATGAATCTGACACAATCTGTACTCAACAGAAAGTGGAAACTGGAGTCCGAGTTTGGTTAAAGACACTTACTTGATGTACAACTCGTAGAAGAGACAACAAGTGTTGCTAGGATTATGCTATGTTACAATATAGATTTTACTTGATTTTGTTACAGAAATTATATATGGTGCCAAGCTTACTGGGCTTGTTCAACAGCTAGTAAGTACACTGGTACTACTGGCAGTAGAAACCAAACCAAAAGGGGAAAACTTAAAAAAACAAAAAAGCCACAGAAACCTGCAGTAAGGTTTTGTCTCCTTTGCTTTCAAGTTTGGGACAATACAGCCCTCCGCATTTGCTGAATTAAAATGGTATGTTGAGCAAAAATAACTGAGTAACTGAAGTTACTCAGTTTTGGCAAAACACTCCTCCTCATCTCTTACTCTCAGTCTGGATTCTTTCATCTGAAAGAAACACTATTCCCCTTTTGAGATAGYCAAGTGTTTCTTAGTTCAAAAGACAGAATCCAAGAACATCAGTTCAGCTACAGAAAGAACAGAGGAAATAGAATTTTTTTMAAGCACCTTTCCAAGATTAGATCACTTAGTGCCTAAATCTTGACTGTTAAAAAACAGTTTAGCAAGAACTCTGCACAGAACGGAAAATGGATTAAACTGGAGAAAAAAGAAAAAAAAAAAAGTAAACAAAGGTCTATGAAACAGGGCAGCTGTTCCATTGGTTTTCATACATATGTAGGAACTTGCCCTAAGACAATACATCTCCAGGTAGTCTTCACTGAAGGACTTGCTTTCATATGACAGAGGAACTTATTTTGGCCTGRCAGACAAAAATCATCAGCTCATTTAAAAATTCTCATCTACAAGCTGGGTAAAAGTGGGTTAAGGAAATTTTAATGCAATRTTGTCCTTGGAAGAGCAGGTTCAAATTTTGGAGAGATCACTTGCGCAGCTGCTGTCCATTGAGCTCTGTCTTTAGCTAGTTTCAACACCTTGTTCTCCAGGGCTGCAGGTTTATCTCAAAAGTAAGGACATGTAAAATGTTTCCTTTTCCAAACTTTTCACTTCATGAGCTAGTCTAGTTGCCAATTCAAATAACCCAGGATTAAAACACCAGAGTTGTCTTCCACATACCTGAAGGATGACTTCCCTCAGAATAGCATGATTTTAGAGAATGATTGTGAGTGTTAATAKGTGCCTAATTAGTTGGGTAACGTGACTAAAACAAGCACTCTTTCAATTTGAAATTACTTCTCCATAATAAGGAGCATAAACCAGTTGAGAACATTCCTGCTGAATGGAAAGCAGAGGTGCTTACAGACTATTCCTTCATAACACTCACATAATACTCCTGTGAAACTGCTATTAAAATGGTCAGTATTGTAGTGYTTTTCTTGAGTTCCACAGATACGGACTTTGTTCTTTTCAAACAAAGAGAACATTAATTTGCCTTAATGCACAGTTCAGAGGTGTGAAGTTTTTTCTCTATAATTACAGTTCACTAGAATCATATGTGATTTTAATAATAGAAGAAAAATAATTGAAGAAATAAGTATGTCTGAATTAAAGATTATCTTATGGATGATACTATAGACAGCATGTACACTTCTTAAGGCATAATATTAATTAGATCAATTCTAACTTAATTACATGAGAAATAATCATTAGTCATTATGTTCTGAGCTGTAACCACCTATTTATTTCAAGATGATTATAGTATGAAGTGTCATCATGGAAACAATTGACTCCAGAGTTAATTAGTTCTCCATGGGAAATCCCACAGACCACTTAGCTTTCCTGAAACATTTTACTTATTTTATGCTAATGAAATTATTATGTTAGAAACATGTAATAAATCACACATGTTTTGTATWGGATTGGCACTTTAAAAAAATAATATAAAAAAAGAAAAACTGTAACTTCATGGACAGACAAGAACAGCTGAAACCTGTGGTTTCCAATTTTGGGAATCCTAAAAGCACTCTGATACCAGAAAACACAAACATTTAAAACAATTATAACTTTTTGCATGTTTGGGGTTTTTTGACTCAGTGTATGTGGATGCTATTACCAAGGCTWATTCGTTGTCCAGACCTTCATGACTTTTCTGTTGCTTCCAGTAGAGCAACCTGCAGACCCAGAACGGCTCAGAATGGTTCTGTCACTAGGAATGGAAAYGTTCTCTACCGCAACACACTATTTGGAAAAAATTAAATGGTTCATGCTGACTGCTTGTCCTCAACTCTTAATTACTTAATTTACAACTTGGAAAGTTCCCACTGGAAGAATTTAACATGCTGTATGATTTAATTCTTCTTTACACCAAAGGCAGCTGTGAAAAAAGTATGCCTGAAGAATTTCTTTCAGACAAAAAGACTGCCCTGAAAAGGCAGCAATTAGATTGCGATGTATCAAGCAATTTCTTCTGACACTTGGATAAAAGTAACAAATAGAATTTTTACTTGTTTGCATTAGAAAGAGTGTATAGAAGAAAATTCTTCTAGAAACATAATTATCAATATAAGATCCAGTTGTTTAAAAGAATGTGAGCCAGGCTAAAATTTATAGAAAAATTAACAGTTATTAACAATTACCCTGTCATGATTGAGATGGTACAACATCTGTAYATTTTCCCTACTCAATAAAATCAAATCTATTGTGTATGAAACAATTCTAGAAGCTGCAAACTCAACTAACTCCTTGAATTTCTGCCTTGATTAAAACAGGGAGGAACCTAATTTAAACCTCATGCTGACTCAGTATAGTTGCCATCAGGRTAGGTAACAAGAGGCATAACAATTCTGTAAAATCAGACATTAGAATCTTTTTCTACAGAGAAACTATGGCTTTAACTATGGAAGCAGTAAAAACACAGATTCACTGAACAGAGAAAACCTTTTCCCTCTTTTCTTCCAAGAACACATCTATTTAATAACATGCCATGCCTTGAAAATGAAGTTCAGAAGAGGATTTTGGACCAATGYATCCCTTTATGATATTTTAAATTCTAAACCAGGGTGTTAACTAGCTGAGTTTTATAGTAATCCTACCATACATGCCAAGTTAACACCACTGACAAAATTGAAAAGAACACTTTGGAGTTTTGTTTTTTTATTTGTGGTTCTAAAAAGGATTGTTAAATATGAAAACCAATGTAAACTTCATTTTCTTGCTGTTGCAGCCTAGTGAAACCTGCTAAATTTAGTTCATAAAAAAAAGCAAAATTTACAGCAGTTATGTGCACAGTTATGGCTCATAAACCTGAAACATGTAAAATAAAAAAAAAACAATTATAAGGGATATGCATTCTTTCTCTAAATAACCCTTGAATATATCAAGAAGTCTTACTTTATTGTTCCATAGGTCCCTGAATTACAGTGAGATGCTTAAAGATGAAGGTAAATTTTTCAAATCAGATCAGTRTATTATTTCTCATCTTGGATATTAAATGAAAGTGATGGATTCCATTTCCATAGCTTCTTGTGTGGGAAGATTTCAGAGCATTTTGTAACTTATTACATAAGTATAYAATTACAAAATATTTTTTAAATCTTCCAGTAAGGTAGAAATTCAAGGAATTTAAGGCAGAAGAGAAAATATTTGTATAAGTGCCAACTAATTCTAATTGCTTAACCTGAGAGACACAGATTATCCTTCCCTAACAAAATGAATAACCACAAAATAATTACATTTAAATTAGCCTCCCTGCACATACCTGATTAAGCACACTGAAAAAAGAAAATACACCTGAATGACAGACAAAACTGGAATCCACCTTTGTTAAAGGCTGTATCATATGGTAGAGCAGCCAGTTTAGTAGTATTCTAGATTGCTGCAGTGGCTAAAAGAGCTGTTAATTATCTTATTGCAGAATTAGAGCTGAGAAACCAGAGATAAAAATCTGAGATCACTGATTTTGGTTGTTTATTAAGACACAGCTACACATTTAGCACTACAACTACTTAAGCAGTCTCTTCACACACAGCTCTGGCGAGTAGCTGCTGCACTCACATCACCTTTACTGACCTCACACAATACCCAATGCAGCTCTCTAAATGAGCAGACAACTCATCTGGTTAAAAAATTCACAGCAAGAAAGAAAAAGGTTAGGTTTCAAGAGACTTTGCTGTACAGTTTGACCATGCTGTAGATGAGAAGGATACTAATAGCACTCCAGGCACACTCTTCATACCCAAGTAGAAAGAATTCATGTTTTTTTATGAGCTGTAATGCTGCCACACTCTTTTCTTTATGCTGCAAGTTGAATAACTAAGGAGAGCTGAAGCAAAACACTCCATTTCTCTTTCATTATTTATGTATGGCAAGACAGGAGTCCTCTACTGAACAAATACAGACCATCCTACATCCTATAGCCTTTCTGCACTAGTGAGCAGAGACTATGAAGAGATTTCATGACCTCCTCCATCCAATACCAAAGTACAGGAAGATAGRTGAGAGTTCCTGAACCCTCATTCATCAAAAATCTGGAAGGAAATCAATTTGGTTGATTTCAGAAACAAATGTAAAATTTCTTATTTTTTAATACATGAAATTAATTCAACAGTACAGATCCCTGATCTCTGTAATTCATTAGTTATGAATGATGAACCAAATTGCAGACAGCAGGAAAGACATGAAAATATATTCARTACCAAATATTTATACAGATTAACATAAATGACATTAAAATTCTTTTAAATATTTAAAATCTGTCAAAAAAATAAGGACTTGCAAGAGTTTTTTATTTCTTCAGTGAGCCATAAAGTGCATGAGGCTTCCAYTGTTGGAATGAACTAAACAATCATGTGTTTGTTTTTTCCATAGGAAATGACAAACTGGAGATTCTTAACACAGTTAAGACTCTCAAATCATAGGTCAGAAAGCAGCACAGCAGWCAAGCACTTACCAGGTAAAAGGACAGAAGAGGCTTAATGCCCACTCCACCAAGCAGCAGCACCTGGCACAGTGCCAGGTCTTCTTCACATGACAAAGTACATCACTTTGCAGCCCTTATTAATATTGCAGCTGTATTTATTTTTTGGGTACTAAGGAAGCCAGAGAAGACCTTCTGTGACAACTTGCTTTTTCTGAACATTGTGCACATTTTACTAAGTTTGCTAATTACACCTGCAACAGATTCTAATTGAAAAACTTAAATCATAGCTACATAGATMAGAAAAAAAGCAAAGTAGGTCATTTTGCATCCTAGGATACAAACTAATGCTGAAAAATACTGAAGTTTAACYCGTAATGAGTTAATTTCTCCTAGGTCCCTTGCTCTAGTCAATACATCAGCCATCATGAAGAATGTGGTATTTTGGTATCCCATCAAGATCACGATCATTAACACTGGGGAGCTACTGTTTGTTTTTATAMATCAAGCACAGGAATATTTTTATTTTTATGTTCAGCTGAAAAACAGGCAGGAGTTCGTCTTGTTATCACAAATGTTCCTRAGGAATTTTGAAAGTAACTAAGGTTGATGGATTACTTTTAATATCAATACTCCTGTTCATTCCTCACTGAAATAAGAAAAACCGTCAGCAATATAGAACTATTTATACTGAAAAATACATTGGAAATGAAAGGTAAATGAAGTCCAAATGAAGTATTAATGGTAAAATGACGATGATATGTTAGTCTTAAGCATTAATGCTATGCCATACTGCTTTACCCAACAACGCAAACTCACGCTACTTAGCAAATYGCAACATTTTTGTGAGTAATACAAAAATTACTTTATTTGAATTATGATTTCAAGCCTTCATCTTTCATATTTAAATAAAATGGAAATACAAAACTATAAAAAGTCCCCTTTCACTAGGGACATTTTTCATCACCTGTGAYCCCTGATAATTACCATCTTTATTTTATATGCTGTAGCARGGGAAAAATTTATTATTTGCTGATTTCCAAAGAAACAATCTGATTGTTTYTAGACCCCTTTTTGTCACATTAAAATCATTTAGGATAGTCCTAATTTTAATGTGTTCCCAATTTGAAATTCAGCTGGTACTGTGACTACAGGAACACATCATTCTTAGTTTTAAATAAAGCAAAAAAAAATTTTTTTTCTAGATTTTATAATCCTCTCTTTTTTCAAGAGAAAATGTTTGAGGAATCTATCTTCCAGAACATCCAGAAACGCTTTGTGCTCCAGATCTTAACCTCAATAACAGCTTTTTAAATACTCCCCTCTTTGAAATGGGACAATGTATYTTCCTCACAGAGTATTCCCAACTCTATTCCTGGAAAAAATCCATTTTTACTCCCCAGCTTGATCTTTCAAAAYGTTTTTAGGATGCTGTGTATAGCAGTATGACCAGCATATGCCTACTACCAGAATGTGCAGAGTAACTGAAAATGTAAAACTTTGCAGATGACTGCTACARTGCAGTCACTTCTATGAAGACAAGGCTTATTCACCTGCTCAGGTTGTGCTTTTGAGATGCGAATGACAGGGGGGCCCTTGTTGCCACAGGGAATGACAGGAAGCTGCCTACGAGCAGTTGAGCGGGAGGAAGAGGAGTGGCTCTCAGCTGACTGACTCCTGGGTAAACCAGCCTCCCTCAGAGGGTCCCAGTGGATGGACAGATGGGCTATAGGGCTCATGGTGYGGAGGATGGGACTCGGAATTCTTGGAGTGGAGAAATGCAGCATGTGGCATGAGTTGAGCTGTGAGAACAACATGGCRGGGAAGAAAATAAGGTTGAATATATTTTAATAATTCTTGGTTATGTCTGGCCTATATGCATTCAAATTTTCATAACTCCCTAAGAGGCTGAAAGTTCAAAATTTAWGAGGTGTCTTAAGTCTAATCTTCACATTTTCATCATCCATTTTCAAAAATCCAATATCAAAATCAAGAGTAATCATCATTTCTCTAGCTGGTCTTTTCATTCACTCAGTCTTTGAACCATAGAATCATTTAGGTTGGGAAATAAAATCAGATTCTTTAAGTCCAACCATTGCAACTATTATAACTGGTCCATAACAACCTAGGGCAAATTTAATAAACTAACAAAGTCTGTTTCAAGGACATTGTACACATCAGTTGAAGCTGGCTTGTTGATCATTGACTGATCCTTCCAAACACATGGCACATCTGCACATTATATCCATCTGTCTGAGATTACTACATTTATAGCATRTACACCCACTGGAGGCTTTACAGCTGTGCCAATAGCAGTATGCATGAAGAACTGCACCAGACAGGATCAATCAGTAAGGTTAATATCAAACAATTCTGATGAAATTTCCCAAATATGGGACCAAACTAGGAGGATACACTGGCCTGGAGAATCAAGGAACAATTGCTTCATCTTGAACTACATTAATTCAAGCATTTAGATAAGAGGTAAGAAAAAAGAATAGGAATTGTAAAGTCTTCCAAACTATTAATTTTAGACAAAGTACATTTTAAAATTGCTTACTGATGATTCTAATAAACCTACATATTTGATATGCGAAGCTAAAATCAACTGTTTTTTTGCAAGACCTTTTCCAGCACTGAATAAATTATCTGATGGTGACACATTTAAATATGATTGCTATACATAGTTTGYAATTCTTTGTTCCAGTTACAGTTAGAGAAAACCATGAAGAGTAAAGATAAGAAAATTTTCTGCAAGCTTCATGCTTCAAGAGGGTGACTTTTTGTTTTGTACCATGGTATTTGCAATTCTAACCTRTATCCTTTGGAAAGCAAGAGAATCTAGCAAGCATTTCCATTTCTAAGGAAAAGGTATCTTTGTCAATACTAAAGCTTCAGTTCCCACAATGCATAGCTGACTTGCAACTGGAAAAAAAAAAGTATTTCCAGTGTCTCATAAAAGCAGAAAATGAGGATAGAAGGCACATGAAAATTACATTACTTACAACTCAGAAACAAATAGAAATTTAAGAGCAAGTTTTTGATAAARCATAATAGTACATGACATACAAAATTTCCATTTCAGCAATATTTCTAAACAATAAAAACAAATAGATTCACACAGAAARCCCTCTTCTATAAYACACACACATATATATATMYATCTACAGGAATTTGTGTTATCAGCCAAGTGGGACCAAAGCTAACTGTTGTTTAATTTTAACTGAAGATGAAGATGGAAAGAGCTATTACATGTTTAATTACTAAAAATCAATTCTTTCTTATTTACTGAAATATCTGCTTGACAAATATATGTTGCAAGGTTTTGTGCATGCATTGTATGGWGTTCTTTGCAAATCAATACAAACACAGAAAATTAATGAGGCCATGGGTCCACAACATGGAAAGTCCAGCTCTAGCCCGTTAGTACCAGGTGTAGGAAAAGAAAACTAGAGCTGCATGATGCAAAGTGCTGCTCCASTGTAAATTCACTATTAGTGTAGATTAGCTCAAATTCTTTAGATCAATTAGCTTCATACCAGTAGATATTACAGCAAATCACACACTGTCTGTCCTGGAGCCAAAATCAACATTAAAGCCAGTATTAAAGCATAAAGTCAGCACGTTCACCCTTAGCATGCTCTGAGTGTGCCCACAACTAAGCCGGATTAAACTGGCCTTTGCTGGTAGCACACAGAATCTGTATTGCAATGGGAAAACCAAGACTGATAACATGAAAGGCTTCTCTTACCTGCAGGCCTTTTTTCATAACAGATAGCATAATTCGCTGTAATTTTTTATGCCTGAGACTTTCTCACACCCAAGCCAATTACTTACACATTTTTCTCTCTTATTTTTTGAGTTCAAGGTTCCTTTCTTAACTGGTGCAACTTTACATTCTTAATAGAATGCTGATTCTGTGTATAACAGGTGAGAAGTGATATTATCAATAATTACAGGAAGTCCACATACACACACAATTTCAGGAAGAATATTTATCTACAAATGGAAGGACTGTAGACAAGACATTTCTTTCCTTCAGGAGAAAACAAAATTATGGGTGAGTGTATGAAATATTAGTTTCTCATACGGAAACATCCATGCTACTACTTACTAAAATAGTGAGCAATAGAGCCCTGAAAGAAATAAAGAGCAAAGAATAGTCATCAAAGTAAAAAGAAAATATTAAGAAAAATACYTGACTTACGAAAGGAAAACTAATTTACTAATTCACCACTGAAGTAATGGTTTGCATATTTAACAAGCCTATCAGAATAAGCCCAAAAAGCAAAACTGTACTTTCTTCTAAGTGRCAGTGAAGCAGGTCAGTAGAAATCCATATGGGAGGTATATTCATATGCATGATGATCATCAATGCTGGCATGTCCTAGAGTTTCAAGCTGCTTGAAATGAGTTAACTATTTCAGTAATTGTATTAAACTTCTATACTGCTATAATTTCAACATCTATTTTTAACCTCTTTTAGTAACACACATTTGATTTATAGTCCTAAAATTAACATTCTTGGATCCAAGCCTGCTCTTAGTAASTGGTGCAATATAATTAAATCAGAAGAAAAGTAAACTATGATCTTTGCCTATTATTTTTATTGCCAGGAAGGTGCTACCTTGAAAAAAATCACTAAAGAAAAAGAACATCTGATGCACAACCAAGGATCACATTGAAAAAACAGTTTCAGGGTTAGCACTCTAAAGAAGAAAGAAAAGGACTCTACCAAACAGCTCCCTAAGGTCACCAAGACTTTCAAACAGAGGGAATGACAATTAGAAGAGGCATATACACACATTTGCTCCCAGTGAAGTGACAACACCCACCTATAAGATCTAGGGAATAGTTAGGRAATATTTACATATCCTTTATGAAGTGGAATACATCAATGAAGGACAAAAAGAAAAACTCACCCTGAAATAGTCTCTTGTGGTCTACTTCTACTTGTGTGGCTCTCAAGGGTTAATGAAGTAGACCACAAATTGCCATCACAGTTGGAGTAGACACAYTGTATGGACACACTCTGTTCCCAGCCCCTAAACTGGCCAAGTAATTTCTATTTTCTTTATTCCAAGGTCACTTTATATTTTCTATTGTACATCATCCACCTTTGAAACATCAAGTTTCTTCCTGCCATTCATCTTGCACTCACAACACTACTTGCCCTTCCAGCATAACATAAATCATATTAATTTCCCCCTTTTTTGAGGTCATGACAAATCCTACTTATCTCTCTGCAAAGCCAAAGTAAAATACAATTTCACTTGAGTTTCTACTTCAGCCAGTATTTCCTCCAATGCATTTTATAATAATTAACTTTGTTTGCAACCATTTCTGCTCCCATGTTCTGAAGCTTCTTCCTTTTCAGACAAAAATGTTGTCCATTCTTTGCACTGTAGTACATAATATTTGTACCACTTCTAGTTTTAGTTTTAAGTAAAACAGCTATTTCCCCCAAAAGAGCCATATTTGTATAAAGTGTACAGTTGTATAATGCATTTGCATATTAAATTACAAGCTGTTTTTAATGACTTTTGAAATAAAAACACTTGATAATTAGTATTCTGTACAGGACCAAGGGCTGCTCTTTCTTGTCTGTTTTATGAAAACCAACCTTAAAATACAAAAACCAAACAAGTTAAAAATTTAAAATAATTTMTCACCTTTAAAGTGAAAAAACTCTCATGCAACTAATATTTCAAACTAAATCTCAAAAATATGCTGTTTAACACAGTTCTGTATTTTCTATCATACAAAACAAATCTTCTATAAACTACRTAATTGAAAGTGTAATGTCTAAATATAATCTCATATGAAAGATGTGATCTTGCCTTTTCTATGAGAACCTTGGTGTAGTTGAAATTTTACTGKGCTGCTATAGTTAATTACATTGAGTAGTTAATTTTCACTATAAAGGATATTCCACACCTTACAATAAATGAGTAGTTGGTGACAAGTTTCTTTTTTAATGAGCTGGCAGTAACTTTTACAAAAAGTGGTAATGTGGTACATGAAGAAAAAATACAGCCAGATTTCTTGGCTCAAGGGAACGTGAAAAAATTGACCTTTAGATCATAAATGCCACAATATTTACTTTTAAAAAYTGGAGAAATAAAACCATGAGGTTATTCCCAAACACTTAACCACTAATCTCACTTACTCTTTAAGTAAAGGCAAAGAAATCTTTGTTTAGAAACTGTGGCAGGAGAAAAAAAGTAAATGTTTAAAAAATTTGTAACTGAGAATTCTTCAGAAAAGATGGAAAAAGAGAAAAACAAGAATATGCAATGGAAGCAAAGCAATCTAAGTGAAAAATACAGGAGTAAAGTAGGAGCTGCAAAAGTATTTTAGAAGTGAAAAGCAACAGTTTATAAAAGGCAGCAAGTTGTTTGTATAAGGACCATTAGAAATTTCTAAAGGAACAGGAAGAAACAAAGTGAATTCTAGAAGCAAACACTGCAGGAATTATAGTGAGAGCAAGTAACTGTTTCTTACATTCCAGCCACTTAGATTTTTCYTGGAACACATGAAACAGTATAGCTGGTATTTTACATATTCAACTGTAATTTTATATTTATGTATTGCAAATATAATAAATATGTGTTTGCATGTGTGTCTCTCAGTGATTAGGAATCACTGCACAAGGAGCTTCTTTAGATGGACAGATATACAGACAGATAACTCTTTGTTAAATGTGACCAGTTTTGTGGATCACATCTGCAGAACAATTAGCACTCCATGGGTGACTGTAAATAGCTGTGTAACAGAATATGGAAGATCAGTCTTCACAATTCAAGTCCCATACTTGCTGAAACTAGGAATTTCTGCTACACTGCTGTATTTTACACCGTTTCCTCTAACAATTCTGAATAAAGAAGAGGTTTTCTTACCGGAGTGAGTGCTCCTTCAGCTTGAGCTTCCATGGGACTTGTAGGGGTGGCTGCAAGAAGCTGTCCTGCAGCTCCAGACAGAAGTTCCAATTTATCTGTAAGCTGTTCAGATGCAGCAGGATTACATTCCATGTCTAAAACAAACTCCACCCCTGAAGTTTGGTTCTTGGCATGGACATTGTTTCTTGCCCAAACACCCTCTCTGGACTGCTCTTCTGGAGGGGACTCCTCTAGAACTTGTAGTACCTCTGGCTCTTCATCTGAGGGACTTCCAGTCATTTTGTGCCCTAAAGCCTCATTTGTCCTGAAGTCCTGCAAGTCCCGTTCCTTATCTATTATCACCCATTCCTTAGAATCAACCTCCTGCCTGCAGGAGCTTAGGTTAACAGCTACAAATCCATTGCTCATAACACCATCAGCATGGTCAGGAGAATTAGCTGACACAGGCTTTGAAGCATCTGGAAGATACTCTTCATCATAGTGCCAAACGTGGTCCCTGCGGGCAGTCACAGGAGCAGGAACAGATGTTTTCTGAGAGAGAGGAGGAACAGCAGCAACAGGAGTCTCTGCCACTTTCAAGTCTTTCTGCTTCTTCTCCAAACTTAGGGAAAAGAAGTTAATATCTGAATTAGTTAAGAATTAATTAAATAATGTAAGTTACAGTTGAGTGTTTTCAGACGACAAAAACTAGATTTATATAAAAATTTGTTGTCATATTCTAGAACAACCTACAATGGTTCAAAGACCCACAATTTGAGACAAATAAGTATGATGTCAAGTAAAAATGGATGGTCTTAGAAATATACACATTTTTAATTTTAGTTGTAATGTATCACATTGTATTGTAAATATAATTACCAGAAGGGAGAATTGTGAGAGAAAAAAACTCAGTAGTGAGGTTACCATAGATGTCCACTGTACTTAATTTGTTACAAAGCAGAGAATCAAAAAGGAACAGAAGAAACAGATGTCTTCTGCAGCAGTTACTATATGCTTTCAATAAGTTTTATTTATTGCTTTGATTGATTCCTTACTTACGTTTTGTACAATTTGCTTCATCAATCAAATTCAAATTCCTAGTTCCTCTGTGAAGTATTTTGAAGGATTTTGCCACTGTCATCACCCTAGCCCTCTTCTACTGTCCCCACTCAGCCTCTGCCTTTCAGTCAGATTTCACTGTATCCCTCCCCCCTTAGTCTTCCCAGACAATAGGCATTTCATACACCTGTCTCTTCTCTACCTTCAAATTCCATTTTAAGTTCTCTGTCTTCCACCAAGATTTTTTTATGTTGGTGCAACTCCTTCAGGCATAAATAAGCCTGCTGCATGCAGGCAAATTTCTAACTTCTTCACTCCACTTCCTTAAACCTCCCTTCTCATGTCATATAGCCTAAYCTCATGTTACCTCTATTAAGCACCTGATATCAACTTGCTTATCCAAGAYGAGTTGTACTGAGTGTCAAGAGTAYGCCACTGAAGAAAAAGTTAATAAACACCAGGGTTACAACCACTAGGTCTTGAAATACAAAATCCCCAGGTGTGGAAGTCTGACTTCAACGGTATTCTAGCAATAATAATTTTCTAAAGTAGCTGCCAAGWAGTGAAATCCATTCATTGAGCCATATTATGAAAAACACCTCGCTGTAGTGTGCATTAGCATACTCAACAGCTCCATTCCTGCTCTTCACGCAGCAAAGATAATAATATCCTAATCACACACYCTTAAAAGATCCTAGCAAAAGGATWATTTCTTTACCAGGTCTCAAGAAACTTATCAGTGTCGGGCTTAGACTCCAGTGTCATACGCTTCTCCAGCTCAAAGCTGTGAATGGAACGCAGCTTCCGCACCAGTGGAACGTCTCTGTCCAACTGCGTGGTCTCCGAGCGAACTCGAACTGGAGAACCAAGACTCGGGGCATTAAGCATTCCATTCCCTGCTCCGTGGCTGTTTTCTTCCTCTGTGGCAGCCTGTGCAAAGTGTAAAGTAAAAATGCAACTCACTAGGAGTGGCAAACAAGAGGAGGACAAGGTACTACATGGTAAAGGGTCCCCAAGTTTTTAGAATGTGAAAAGCCAATTTGTATTTGGAATGGTCCGTAAGTTCATGCCATAGTTAAGGTAGTTCAGATATGCTCTTCAACACACACCTACAGCAGAAAAATAATGGCAATATAGCGGCTCTGGGTAAGTCTGAGAACAGGAGTATCAAAGATCCAGTAATACAGTTACATTTATASCCATCTCTGAAATTTTCTTTAATAACAGTCTAAAACCTTGCATTTGGTAGAATCTTGGGTCTGCTTTCTATCAAGTGCTCTTATTAAAGAGAAGGTAGCTTCCAGGCTGTCTTTTTGATTCTCTGAAGCATATAAYACTGTTATACACTAAATCTACTAAATATTTCTGTGACTTTAAGCTATGCTTTAACCCAACTGCATTCTATCTTAATAATTACTGAACATGATTTAGAAAAATAACTGAAAATTATTYCAAGCTAGGAAATCATGATCATCCTTAGTTTCTGCAGGTGTAACAGAAAGTGCCTTGGTTTGAACCAGAACAATTTCCTTTCTCTCACTTTTGGTTGGTAAAAAAAAAAAAAAATAACCAAAGAAACGTATAAGCACATTTGAAAACAGGCACCATGCCTTGGTCTTTCCCACAATACATTTTTTTCCATGCAAATAATGAGTAACAGCTTCAAAACTAGGCAGCCCTCCTAGACAAAGAACATTTTAGTACCAGATCTGTTTTCATGTTAAAAACACTGTTATATCAAACAGGCTACATCTGTCCAAGTWCAAAATATTAGGATGGTGAGTAAGGAAGATAGGAACCAATTCTCAGAGATCACTTTTGAAAATAAAGCAGCATTCTCTTCTAAAGACCAGCCAATGAACCTCTGAATCAGTACAAAGGTATYGTATCCTATGAAGACAAAACCACCAAGGGAATTAAATGGATACTGCCAATCATACTGATGATTTGTCAATTGAAAAACATTAAAATGTTCTTTTGTATATTTAGTATCTAGCTTCTACACATGAAAGATGCAGGAAAACTGCTTTGATTTGATTCAGTGAGCAAGAATGAAGATYATGTCTGAAGAAAACTAACATGAGTAAACTACAAAGAGTCTCATATTATCAGCAATCATCATAAAGACCTGATAAAGTGACACAAGACCCAAAAGCCTGTCTGCTTTTCTCAGTATATAAAATGTGTTATCTCTACCACAAATCATTTTCTTAGATCATTCTGGGAAATCACTATCAGTACAAGTGCCTTATTAATTATATCTTGTGTGTATTTAGAGGACAAGAAACTCTTCAAAGATGGTCTTAGATTTGAAGATTTGAAAGTACCTTACAGATCCCCAGTTTTATTTTGTTTCTGTTTGCATCCATTTCTTCCCAAACATCYTTTTCCTGAGGACGCTGATGTCCAGGGGATCCAGGCAGTTTCTCAGGTGATACACCAACAGGAATCACATTCTCTCCATCACTGAGCTGCTCATCAGGGAATACTTCATCTGTATTTTCCCGCAGCAAATCTCCTGGGATAGGAGTGGCATTGGCAATTCTACAAAAGCAGAATTTAAAAACAAAATCAGAAAAGTAAAAATCTTTATACTCTCATGAGTTTACAGAAATTATTTTCTATTTTAAAAGAAAGAAACAAATAAAAACTTCCAAAGAAAAATCATGTTTCTGCAGAAAACTAAATCTTGGAAATYATTTAATATAAAACTCCCTACTTCCTGGTTTTCACTATTTATTTAATTTAGGCACATAACAAAATATGCAAATCAAAAAAACTGTCACATGAAAGCTGTTTTTTTTTAATGTTTTTGAAGCCACTTCTTGTTAGAGATCATGTTCAGGTTCAACTATTCTCCTGACTCTTCCAATGTATTCTTCTATTCAAAAAAATTAATGGCACCCATAAACACTTCTTACATTCATCCATAAACACCTATATTCTTCAGTTCTGAGATGAGTATGGATATTATTAAACATCATATCTTGTCCAGTTTACTTCATTACAGAATGTCTCAAATAACATATTAAATATTATTTCAAACACAACCAAAATTTATTTCCAAATTTCTTATAAAGGTCCATTCATTTTTCAAACTTACAAGGAAATTGCAGCTAGAATTTTATTCTAAGCTTGCAGAAAACAATGGKTTTATTTCCAGGCAGTTAAATTTCCAGGCACTTAAACTCAGGACACATTATTTAGTTTCACAAAATGCGATTTAGCAAAGGATGGATGAGCAAATTTACATGCAATTTCCTGGAGTACTATTTTTATTGCTGTAATTTTAGGACTGTAGTGCTGATCTTTCAGGATARTATAAACTAGAACCCAAAAAAGGGAAATACTTCAAATGCTTCCAAACCTCCCTTCCTCTATGCATTCAAAATCCTGCAGAAAAAGCCTAAATTAGGGACATCATTTCCCTTAGGTAGSAAGCCCCTGTGTGGCTGCCCCTGAAGAGACCACACCGTGCATACCCAATTGCGGCTGGCGTAAGACGCGTGTGCAGCTGAGGAGTGGTTGAAGTGGTTGTTGTTGTGAGAGAACCATCAGTTCCACTCTTYTCCCAGTCAAAAGGGTCGCTTTCAATCACCCCAAATGTTTTYATGCTGTTGTCAAACACAGACATGAGAAGCTGAAAATAAAGAAAAAAGTTAATAAGCTTCATTTTTGTCTAAGAGACCAAGCAATTAAGAAATATACTCTTGTAATACTGACAACAACATTAAAAAGTGAGGTTTTTATATGAAACACATCTCATTTTCCAAGATTTTGAGGCCAAAGTATACAAAATTTCATTTTAGTAAAACAGAAAAAAAAAAAATCCACCCACATCTGTGTTTTTATCAGGCATGAGGCAAAGTTACACCTTAGACTTTTACAAAAAGACAGAAAAACACACACACACACACAGACAAGCATAACTACATTGTTGCAGAATTCCATACAATGGCCCTTTAGTAGAGGAAGAGAATACATTTGGCAACACCAAGAAGCCAAGGAAATKAATGAGATGTAGGAAAGGATACTGATCTGCTAATTCATACCTTTCTGTCATTAAGAACCACATATCATTTACTTCATATAATGCTGACATTTATACTATACAAAATGTCAAAGTTTCCAATCCTCATTTTATGCTATGAAAAAGCCTTTAGAAAATCTGAGTCCATGACAGAGAAACAAATGGCATCACTTGTTCTGTGAAATAAACTTTGTCTCATTTTAGTCACTGATGGGAAGGCTGTGTCTATATTGTTCTTACTCTGTAACATTTCTAAGGGTTTTTTTTTCCATAGAAGCTAAAAATCTGGGGTTTTTTCCAATCCAGGATGCTGAAAARTGTTCCACACTCTCCTTTGGCATACCCTTTGGCAACTTAAAATAGAAGGGAAGTTTGGATCGTTTMTCTTGCATAGAGTGGTCTCACCCATTTAGTCTTTACTCTCTCTCAAGAACCTTCTGTGTGCCACCTGTCCCACCTGTAACCCTACTGAAGAACACAAAGCCATGGTTCACTCTGTCTCTTATGTACTGTGTTTAATTCTTCTCAATCTCGAAACATTAAGCAGTGTCTCTGAAGTARTTTTTAAGGTCATTCTCCTTTCAATCTTTTCATCAATTTCTGCTATGAGACAAATACAAACTCAAATGCTTAATGATATCAGAATGCATGCACAAATACCTGAATAAAATAAATATCTGACATTTCCAAATCAAACATGGCTTCTTGGCCTAGGTCATTAACTTTTTAKACTGTAAACTTTTCCAAGCAGGGACACACAYGCATTTTTGTTCAGTGCCCTCCCACAAATACAAAGAATATAGTRGGTAGGAACAACACCACTGCCAACACAAGTTAAAAGAGACCAGAGTTTAAAAGAGTATTCTYACTGCTCTAAACAAAACCATCCTGCTCTGGTCTAAAGCACATGAGCAAGATTGTGTTGTAAGGCTCAGGCTGCAGCTACACAACTGCAAATGTTCCATGAATAACCACAGAATTGTAAATTACTGGGCTGTCTCTGTCATGGAAAAACTCTGTCCTGGTATTATGTTAATTGCTGAGTGCATGTGCTATGTTAGATGCAAATAGACCATAAAAAAGGATTTGCAAMAATATGAATGTCTATATGCTTTATCATTCAGGTTCTGTAATGTAAAACACATTTACCAGTCTATAATCAAAGTTTTTCTATGCTATATCCAAGTTTCTGCAATAGTACTTTTTACCATAGGAAAAAAAAATGGTACATCTTTACAACCAGGCATGCAAAACATTGAAAATTTTTCCCTCACTTAATTGTAAACTATAGAATAAATTTCATGGAAATTTGTAATGGAAAAGAGGGAAAWTATCAAAGTATTTGTTTTTCAGGAATACTGAACATTTTTGATATTTGAAATAAGGTTTTTTTTTTTTATTCAAATTTTTTCACAAAAATTGATTTATTTGTTTTGCAAATGTGCAGAATTATATACCAGTATATTTAGAGATATYCACTACTAACAGGAAATCAGTTATTCTTTGAGATTTTCAGCTCTTACTTAAAATCTTAAATGTCTTGATTTCTTTTTTAAACTTATCAAGCAAAGTWGAAGAGGCACTCTTATCAAAGTTACAATTCCAGAATTAGCCAGATTTATTTATTCAGTTGAACCAATTACACTTGAACATCAACAGAAACCCATTCCTTCTGATTTCACTRATTTAGGGGTTTGAACAAAGGCACAGAGGCAGACAGGTCCTGCAAGTGGGAAGCTGACAGGAAYGTGTGTTTCTGGGAGCCAGAAGGAAGGCACACAGGGACAGCTTGTCATGGTGTGCAATTCCATCAGTACAACTTCTCACAGTGTGCAAGACTGAAAAAAACTCTCAAGTCTYTCCCTCCCTGCTTTTCCTGAGCATTTCTCTGCTGCTTTCCACAAACTGGAAAAAGTTCTATCTTTATTTGTTGTTTAATCACAGGTCAACACTGAGTTAAGACACATACTACAGCATATCCTCTCAGTACATACCTCCTTACCACTGAGCAGAGGTTGCCTATTTCAGCAGGCAATACTCTCTTAAACAAAGAAAAATGACTGGTCTTCTGTGATTTCTGCACACAATACTTCAAATTTGAAAACACACCAGGAGTGTTTGTTGTGCTCTAGCTGTAGGTGCCGAAGTTCCAGACTTTGGAAAACTGCCAGAATGACAATCACTGAGAGAACAATCTGATCAATTAACTTAGGGAGCACCTACTGGAGGCTATGATAGTAGGATAGCTTCCAGTCCTAACAGAATACYGACTGAAAAGCAGGTGTCACTTGTTTTTAGAAATTTCACAGCCTTACACTTCCCAAATGGGCAAAWATAATGTTTGAACCACAGAGTTTCCATAACATTTCCATAGTCATCAAATTATTTTTGTGGTGGCACAAACCATAATAACTACCAAGATTACACAATGAAATCAAATTGAAGATGAAACAGCATAAAACTGTCTTCTTCATAAAACAGAAAGACAACATAGTTCAAGTATTTACCTGGTAATCAGGCTTTGTGAAGTAATCCAAATTAGAAATGTGATCCAGAAAGACACTGAATTCTTGAGGCAGATGTTTCAACATAAGTCTGTGTTCATACCTTTCTTTAATGGAGCCCACTTGCTCCTAGGAGTAAGTAACACAAGAAACATTGGCACATCTTCATTCTCTGTTACAACATGCTCACATTCTCTGTTACAGCCATTCAATACACTACTAGCCAGAGAGACAGGTCACTACATTACACTCAATGGTACTGAGAAAGGCCATTCTACACCAGATAGCAAGATAGGAGATTCTGCCTCAGGACACTTGCAGAATAACGTACAAACTTCAATATGAAAAGCCATTTAGTTTTCTACTCTGTTGGTGTTGTGCTTGAACGCTGACTGATACAAAGAGCTGTCAGTAAACACTCCAACCCTTTCTAATAGCATATTTTAAAGATTTAAACATCCTGTTTCACCATGTTAAGTTCAGTCACTTTTTGGTGTATACTCAGTCACGTAAGATGTGTAAATCAAAACCAAACTCCTGTTTGATGCTACCTATACACCACACTGTAATCTACCAATACATAAACCACATCAGAGAGTAACCTGGTTTCAGTATGATTTCAAAAGAAGTTGCAAGAAGTAGATTAGATATTGTTTCTTTGCATACTTCACCTATGACATATGACTAAAGGCACTTCTGCATATTGCCCAATCCACTTTTGTTCACCAGCACATAAGAAATGCCTACTTCACAATAATCAAATCAGATCAGAAATTTTAAGTGTGTGATAGGTGAAATAACATACTCAAGTGATAACAGGAATAATGAAGTTACTTCTGCCTTTACAATAATTTCAATCAAGAAGTACAACCTCCTTTCTTCCTAGAACACTTAGTAAAATTTGTTTGCTTTTTATACCATRACACCAGCCACAAGAACTAACACTAGAAAACACTGGAAAATGTAAGGTTGAAATTAATTAATGATACTAAGAGGAATCTTTATCACAGCATTTCCCTGGAATCCAGAAAWAAACCTCTAAACCTCCCTTATGCTCTTTGGTTTCACCTCTAKCTTTACCTTATCTTTTATTTTTCTCCAAGGCAGTTGCCCAACCACAAATTCCACCAACATGTAGAAGAGAGACCAGAGGTCATCATGCCGACCCATTTCCTGTAAAAGGAAATATTATTCTAAAGCATATTACAAATACCTAAACAAATGGCAAGATAAGTTCTTTACTGCTCAAAACCTAAATTATTATATAAAATTTAATATAACCAATGCTGCAAAACAAGTTAATTAAATCCAGTGGCTATTTTAAGGAGAAACACACAAGTGAATTTCCACAGAAGACAGAGAGAAATAAAATAAAATTTGAAGTGTGTTCAAATAATATTGCAAATCTCTGTTTATTCAGATATCTTTAGAGTATGATGTTAAGACAACATACTGGGCATTACGTACTTCATAAAACTCCGTAGCTTCATTTTTTCAACTTATTAACTTGCAACACAATTTAATACCAAAGGTAAGTATTAGAACCACTATTATTTGTACAAGAACTTTTTCATCCTTCACTGCTGTAAATTACATTATCCTTTCACAAAATTTATAGTTAATAATTTCTACATAACAAATGCACAGGTAAGAATACAAAAAAGGCAATGAATAGTAACTGTGTGACTGCTTCCAGCTCCATGAGGTGGCTTTGATGCAGACTGTGATACTCACTCTGTTCCTGTGAGCGTTGATTGATGCRTATCGTACCGTTCCTCGAAAACCAGCAACAGCTCGTGGCTGCCAGAGAACAGAAGAGATTCTCATTGTCAGAAATAAATCCTCTCACTACTTAACTTGGCATGCACAAAGTGAGTACAGAGCCACAACATATCTCGTTTGAGATTTTATTTCAGCTTACTGTGCTTCTATGAGTTCTCACTGGAAAATCAAGTGGACATTAATTGGCTGACCAATAAATAGCAAAGGCTGCAATAGAGACACCAATTCAAAATATTTCTTTCTTWTCCTGTTTCTGAAAACCAGCATTTCTTCCCTGTTACTCTAGATATCTTGGGATCATAAGTCAATTAATGTTTTATAATCAGAAAATGTATTTTCCCATCCTTCTTTTATTCAAATTAAAATATCACAGAAATAATGATATAATTGATGACAGTCATAATTAGTAGAAATTTAAATTTTTTAAAAATCAAACTGTGATATTATTAGTTTGCCTAAGAGAAATATCCAATCCATGCTACCCCCCAAATTAATCATTATATGTAGACAAAACTGCCAGGACTATTAAATTTGCTTTCTTTTATGCTGTCTTATCTTCCCAATCAATAATTCTTTTTGTTTCCTCTAACAATGAACATAAGAAGCTTGAATTATCTACCTCACCTCTGACTTGTACTTACAGAGGTATTAGTGATCTGTCTGCTCGCCCAAGACTCAGGACAATTCTTATGATTTTTTAAAAAATTTGCACAATGCATTGAAAAGTCTGGTTTGATATACACACAAAGATAACCACAACACATAATTGGTACCTTATTAAGATAAAACACTTTCACCTCTCTCTACCTATATATAAATATGTAAAATTTTTTCTTATCCACTAAYGGATGCTATACAGAGGTATCATTTAAATAAATCAGGGGTTGCCATTGCTGTCAATAAATCTAATTATTGAATCCAGCAGSATGATGCAGCAGCATCTTTAAAAAAGGATTCAACAGCCATATAATCAATGTCTGCTAGAGTAGTACAATGAGAGCTGAGCCAGTGTTAGTTAAGGCAGAGAATATTTTCTAGGAGGTTCTTAACATGAAGAGCTTCTCAGATGATATTCCATAGATCTTAGACTTTGCACATCATCATACAGTTTAAATGGTGCTCAGAAYACATTTCATGTTCAGGCAGGACAGACTCAACTGTCTGTCTGCCTTATCTTTAATTCTGTAAGTATCTCATATTCCACACTGAACATTACCCTGAAAYGAAACATAACACTGTAGTTGCAGAAATTTCACAGTACCATTCAATTAGAAAAAGAATAGCTSAAAATGCTTTGAAACTGCTAAATTTCAGGAGAAACAATTTTTTTTTTAAAAGCACTTAAATCTCTTTAGTAGTTCTACAGGTTGGTAAATCATCTAGCTAAGAGTAATATAGCATCACTGCCAAGACAATCAAAATACAGACAAATTTTAAAAAATATGTAGTTTAATGAATAGTACTTTTTCAGCAGGGCATTGAGAGTTTAAAACAGTTGAAAATACAAATTTCATAAATCTCAAGAGCATATAGTTTCAGAAGATGAAACCAAATGTTTGCTGGTTTTTGCCTCTGGCATGAATGTTAAAAAGGAAGGCCTATATTCAGTTTTACTTAGTTAAATATTTTTGTTCTTCTGAGACTAATGGAAAAATATGAAACCTAGGATGAAAGGCCACTTTCATTTCTAGCATCGCAACTTCAATTTMTACTTGATAACTAGGACAGAAATGCTTCAGTTGCAGGACAAAGCAAGAGAAAAAGAATAAGAAATGTCATATGAAAACTAAATTATCCYGTTCAGTTTACAAAAACTAAAAATCTGACTTATTCCACTTCTGTCCTGGGGAAGAAATGTCCATATGAGGAAATTCATTGYGTACCAATTCAAATGTTTTTGAATGTTAAAGTCACCGCCATCCTTACTTGCCCTAACATGATTTCAATTATCTGAGAATCACCTGGATGGGAAGGAAAAAACAAAACAAAACAAAACAAAACAAAACAAACAAACCACCAAACAAAAAACCTACCCCAAACAGAAAGAAAAGAATATTGTTTCTATGTCTGAGCTTATCATGAAGTGAATTCTGAATTCTTTATTTCAGCAAGGACATCTAAAACCTTTCACTGTCTCTTGCCTTAAAGTAYAGTTTCTATAATCTGAAATAAAACCATGTCACTCTGTTAGATATATATATATATATATATTTCAAGATGCAATAAAATACCTTTTAGTAAGGCAGCTGGTCACTTTCAATTGCAGTATTACAATGCCACACAAAAATAATAAAATAATTCTACCATGTGCCTCTTGATGTGAGTAAWGCTCTGTAGGTCAAATCAAGTTTGCCCAATTCAGAGCAGAGCTTACAGACTTCTGATCATTTGCATAACTTCTGAAACTGTTTCAGAACTCTTCATGCATCTCACAACATCTCATGTAGCAAAAGAAAAATACTAAATCCTTCAAATTTAAGCAAAAATAATATTTTGAAGATGAAYTAAGCTGATCCAGYRACTACAATGAATTTTTCTGCTTATAAAGGTACATTTTTCATGTAACATCAATTTTCTTTGGAGGTGTTGCTGCCCTGGAAACACTTGGCAATGTCTCAGATAAACTACATGCAGAAAAGTAGCAGTTCCTAGCAAAGTGAGCYATTTCCACTAAGCACACAGCTTTCAGACTCCTGAGAGACATTATGCTTATGAATCTATGAATGTTGCTTTTTTGGAGTGGCTGTGGAGGATGCAAATCACTCTCCTCAGGTCAGTTCATTGTCTCTAGATAAGTGCTCTGGTTTTTGTCCTCTGGGCAGCATTGGAAAGGTTACACAGAGCAMAAAAATTAACTTATTACTGCACTCATGGAAACTAGAAAATCAACATGAAAAAATAAATCAATACTGGTTATTTACATTACATCTGAGACACACCATGSTGCTCCCAATCAGTCAGGCCATGACTGAGTATTTCTAAGTGTCTGGGTTTTGCACTAAGATGCCAGCAGGGCTGCCTCAGGAGTAGAGTTCAAAAGCCATAGGGGATGGGTAGAGAGGAAAGGGTTACCCCTGTTTTCCTTTGCTAAAAGTAGAATTTTCCTTTTATATCTTTTCCCTTGTAAAAGAGAATTTCCTAGTTCAAATTCCACCAGAAATATATTTCCATGATTGGAACTAYGCRCAGTTCTAATTCTTTGAAACCTTTTTTCATAGCTTMAACAATTCWCATACCAATCCTCCCCTTTTTGAACACATAGACTTTGCAGTCTAATGCAATGCCTAGCACGTTGTTGGTAAGACACATTACTTGGACTCAGATCTACCTAAACAAATGTGATTCCCAAAAAATGATTGCAGCTGTCTAATCCTAAGCTACCTAGTTCCAGCAGAAGCTGAGTAACAAGCTCACARCTAACAATACAATTAAATTTTGCTATTGTGAGTTCTAATAGACATGTGGTGACAAATGGAAATTTWTCTCCTACTGCATGTGCTATAAAGAGCAACACCATCTCCCAGCCAGCAGTATTTGATACACAAAACATCTCCTGAGCTACTCAGTTTTCAGTCTGGAGTACTCAGCCAATGTGATGCACTAGCTAAAGACTACAATCATTCCAAAGCTGATTGATGAGCAGAGAAAAAGTCTGGTGGGCTGAAGAGGGTAACAACCTACTAATGTCTGTCACAAACCTAAACTTACTGCAGTGAAAAATCACACATTTTTCATGCCACGTGTATATTTGCTTTGCCCTGTGTAATCTTTCTTCTTCCTCTTATTCCAGGAGCTGAAACAGAAATTTCTGTAAGAGGAAGACTTTCTATATGAACCAGCTACGCTCTGGCAAATACTTTCCCCACAGAGCAGAATATTGTTTTATTTATCTCTGTAAATAAAAATTTTACAGTTGTTCTGCACTTAGCAGWCTAGAGAATGAAGACCTTAATTTTATGTTTTGTACATCTCTAATTTAGTATTTCTAATGATAATACCATATAATAACGGTTGAATAAATCCAGAAGTAGACTGTTTCATTAGYAGGCTTATTTCAACTATGGATGGAAAGCAAAAAGTCTCAAGGAAGCTAATGTACATAAATACATAAATGTATCTTTCCAATTCTCTTCCCTATCCCACAGGGGCAGGAGCAGGGTGGGGAAAATGAGCAAGAGGCTCTGTGGTACTTGCYAGCTGAGGTTAAACCACATCAATAAAATAACACTTATCCCTTCTTTTAAATGATTCAAAATATTTTTCATAACTCAGCAGAGAATTTAGCCCATAGCTCAGAAAGAACTGGAAACCAGAGTTTACGGTTTAATTTTCGTTTGCTTCTATTTTCACCAGAAAACAGATTTTACTGGAACAAACCATCTGTCTTCCCACTACAATGGCTTTTAATTTCAAACAAATAGGACAGCTCTCAAAGWCTTTCAGTTCCTGCAAATTTAATGAAAATTGGTGATTAAAGACAGAACCCAAATTAGTACACTGACACAGAGACAGATAGTTAAAATTCAATTAAAAATGGCTCACATCCATCTTAAGTGACACCAATCAGCTGGTCAACCAGCACGGATTTTAGATGGCATGTAAATACAAGTCTAGTCGCAAAAGTGTAACTAGGTACTGATCAGAAAGGTAAGCTGCAGTAGGAAGCTGAAAATACTAAGAAATTTGGAGGGCATAAGGGAAGCAGTATACAAAACAATAGAAAAACTAAGTTTCACCATTCATAGAAAAATTTCTTTCAAAAATAAGATCAAAAACCAGTATAAAAATTATTTTTCTTTTTTTTATAATACTGTTACAGCCCATTTCCCTGAGCATCTATTAGCTCCATAGAAAATAAAGGAACTGCTGAATGAGAATAATGAACATCTATAAGCACCTTTCAGAATGCCTAATTTAGATTTCTAAGTTAAATTGTGTAATGATTGTTTGGATTATGATACCAGTGTTCTGCACMCAACAGGAAGGGAGAGAAAAACCAATATACCCTAACAAAGTATTCTATCATCACCATTTTTCRTATCTCAGCTGCTAATCAAACTGTTTCTTCAGGCAGGATATCATGTATTTGGTTTTATTTTTCACCCCAAAAACCCAAACTGCAGGTCATAAAGAATCTTCCTCTCAAATATAAGCACGCATGATTTTCTTAAGTTTTTCATTTAATTATTTGATTCCAAGATTATTCCACTGAGATGCTACAAAACAATATCACACTGCATGAAATTCATATATCCATTCTACTTTTGTCACCAAGTCAATTGATATGCTCTTCTTTTCATCTTCTGCATTAATTCACCACCTGCCTTTTTCACCTTGTGCTACCACACACGAGACACCAGCTGCCTGTCTCTGTAACACTGATTTCCTTCATTACTTTGTCAGTAATACAACCAAACTTGCAAAGATCATGTCAGTGGATGCTGAAAATGCTCCTTATAYACACTATAAGCTTGTGCCCTTAATAGTCTCCCTCTGTGTCCTTGAAGGAGGTTTTAGCAGACAATAATTAATGCTGCACTGTAGGTGCAACACTGCTGTATCATTACAGCTGCACAGGTCTGTCACTGGTAGGTGTTATCACAGCTATGCATTACTTTAAAAACCTTTGAAACCAAACAGTTTAACACTTACTTTAATCTCTCTATTAAAAATAATGTTTCCACAAATTTCATCAAATTAACTCCTACCTCTTCCCTATAAAAGCATTACTAATTCAGAAATGGAACCTCAAGTGACTGTCATAATTCTTTTAACTCATGCATACTGCTTATAAACCAATTAAACAAAGGGGTCTTGACTTAGTCCCTTCAGCAAATAACCATTTTCATGCAGGACATTTTGACATGAAAATCTGTAACTTCTAGTTTCTCCTGGTATTAAAAGGAAAAAGACTGGCCTTCAGTCTTTGTTGACTTAGAGGACATGAAGGAGAAAGTTGAAGGGTACATATAGCCTATTTAAGAATGATTTTATATACTTACAGTTTGCATTGAATGACTGTGATATTATACAATCATTTCTATAGAATTGAAAGTTATTTCAAAAGAAAACATATTTTCAAAAGAAAATATAATGCTGTAATAATTCATCTTAGACTCTTCAACAGAACTCCATTTACTGAAACAAGATCTTTTTCTTAAGTAGTCCACTTTTTAAAAAGCTATTAACTATCAAATGCTTAGCTCACAATTTTGAAGGAAATCTTGCAAACATAACCTATTTCCAAAAGTATATGTAATATAGTTTGACTGATGCAGATTTAGATTTAGTGAACAATAGCTGATAATACAGTTTAAAAATATTTCTTCCTTAGAAAATTTCTTTTTCTCCAGTAGCAAAATGTGCAAAATYTGACTTAATAGACATGGAATGGCAGAAGCAGACTATCATAGGAAGAGACAGTTAGTCCAGTTCTCTCTTCCTAGTTTTGAATCATTATTTATTTTTTAAAACTTAATATTTCTTTTAATATTTGTTAATAAATTTTTTATATTAGAAACAAAGAAAACACAGAAATAGTTTTCAACTGTTTTCAGGAGCTTACTGCATTTTAYTTGGCAGCTGAATTTTACCACATACATGTCTATTACTTTGTATTTTACATTTTTTTTGTGCCATAATAGCAGAACTGATCTTGCTAATTGAAAAACACAAAATCAATGCAACAATGCAACAACATTATTCAGATAAATTTAAAGATGTACACATCAAAATTTTTAAATATTTGTTTGCTTATGATTTCTTGTTCATTCTATRCCTTTCTGCTAATTTATACAGAGTTCAGTACAAATGTAATACATATTTTAAATGCTTAACAATCCCAACTGTTGCATCTTCACATGATGTGCTGAAGAGAAGCAGAGAGAGACTGTTAAGAAGGCTGATCTCAAAATACATGGTTAAGGTACCAGCCCTGTGTCTGCAGAAAGCTGGTAACAATGAAAAACTGGACATAGTTTTGCTTTGTTAGGAAGAAATTATTTTCTCAGAGGATGGTGGAGCMCTGGAACAGGTTGTCCAGAGAGGCTGTAGATGGCCCATCACTGGAAGTGTTCAAGCCCAGGTTGGAGATTTGATATGTCTTGAGAAACYTGGTCCAGGCAAGGGAGTAGGAGCCAGGTGATCTTTAAGATCCCCTTCCACCCAAACCATTGTGTGATTCTATGTGTTCAGTGCTTCTTCTCATTACTTTATGCCTTTGTTAGACAAACAATGAAGAAACTAATAAAAAAATTATTTTAGGATTGCCCAGTTACAGACAATTGATCCTGGGAACTTCTAATGCCAAATTTGAGCACACACCGGTCTTTGCCTTATAGGCATTGGTGCAGAGGTGTCCAAACATCATACATAGCTCCCATTCAACTGATGATGAGGAAAAGTAACCTTTTGTCACTTCCCTRTTTCAAATAATCACGCTGCAAGCTTATGATGTATCCACTTTAGGAGACAACCTACAAAAAGTCTCCTCTGAAGTTGATCAATGTGTAAAAGCCTCAGAGGACTATTACACAGAAACTTATTAACACATGTTTTTCAAAAAGCTCTGAGGAAAATGAAAAGTATTTCAAGAGGAAAAATAAATACTCTGTTCCTTGTTTAGGTGCACACATGTAATCCTCAGCTAAACATTTCCCTCTGTAATGTACTGTTCAGCACTCAAGAGGCCATTACTGAGACGAGATAGCATAAGGTAAATGCCAGTGACAAAATGCTTCTCAACAGGATGAGAGAGTGACTGAACAGTACATTTAACAAAATGAYATGGACCATTACCCTGCAGCACAGGGCCCACAACAGTTTTAGTCAGGTATGGAGAAGAGGCCTGTTTAGAACAGTTAACATATTTTAGCCAATTATTTATTATACACATGATACGGTGCCCTAAGATATCAAACAGCTCTCTGGAACTTTTMTGTACTATTTAATTATTTTCCATTAAATCCACTGCCACTTAATACTGGACTSACAAACATGTCCTAGTTGTCCTTGGACTTTGGTTTAACCTGTGTCACTCAAAACAGAGGTGTGTCAAGGAACTGCTGAAGAAACAGTGAATCTTAGTGCTCTTTAACTAAAACTAAAACCAAAATCAGACCAATTGCACAATTTTCTGGAGACGACTGAGATGCTGCCAATCATTTAAATTTKATGGGTGGTCTCATTTTATTCCAAATTTTATTCTGAATGCCATGTTCAGTTTCTATTCTTGGACAACTTCCAGTATACAGACTCTTAATTATAATAAATTCACACAGTCAAGGGATCATTCACTAGTTACCAGCACAAATTCTAAATCATGAGGGGCACTGGGCCAAACAAAAAAGCCTGCATCAGTTTCAGTCAAGACTATCTGTGGGCCACTTCTGAGTCTTATTTCTTCAATGTTTGCTATACTTGAAAAGGAGAGAGATACTACATAAGCAATCCATCTTTAAGCAGTCCATGGGTCCAAACAGTCCTCAAAGAAAGCAAAAGATTTGCAGTGACCATTTTGTTTACATCAGTGTAGCTTCACCATTGCTCCTTTAGTTCTTAAAACTATCCCACTCCTTTTCCCCATCATAAGAAGCATSTAATGGATACAGCTTCCACTATTTCCACACTCTAAAAAASATTGTTCTCTTCCAAATACAGAAATTAACAATCTACAATTCTTCTGCCAAGATGACAGGAGGTAAGGCAGAATAACATGGAAATATTCTCTAGACTTGCTCAGCAATCTASATAATCCAGAATCGTCCTAGAAGAAACATCATGCAATTCAAATGCATAACCATTTCCAAATTTTCACAAGTAAAAACACAAATGAAAATACAAGTACACAAGAAATTTATATCTTCTGGTCCTGTATGTAATTGAATACAATAGACTTCCAAAGCTTTCAAAATGGATATAATWCTCCACTTTGTTATCTACCAACACATTTTTGTGAAGYATTCTGTGCAGGATTGTTTTGKGTTGTTTATTTGTTTGTTTGTTTGGGGATGTTCCATAATTTTATTGGTTCTTTTTTGGTTTGGTTTTGTGCTTGGGTTTTTTTTAAGAATTCAGCTTCTTAAACTACATTTCTAGGACACCACCTGTACCTTGAAGTGAAACTTGAAGATAAAATCTCATTTGCTGGAAAATCCTCAGAACCTGAGGGCATTAAAGAAAAGCAAGCAGCACATAGCTGATTTGTACAGAAACACCTGATATGGAATAATATGTGCATGGTTTGATGTGAACAGATTTGTAACTGCTTCCCTAGACAATAAAAAATCTAGACATTTGCATTCACAATGGCTTTCACAGCATTTTTCTAAGGGTCAGACTGTACAGCAGCTGCTGTATCTTCTGCTTTAGCAGAAGTCAAAGACAATTTTTGTTACTGACAAGTCATGAGTTAAGAGCATGAGTAATGCCTCAGAAAATTTTGGTGGATACTCTGTCGCCTTTGGATTTGAATATTTCTGTTAATGTTCAGAGTAAGTACATACTGTAAAATACTTTAAACCTACTTAATGTTAAAAGAATGTTATTTTGAAATTTTTACTTGTTTTCAAATAAATATAGGAAAATTTAGACACTTGAAATTAAGGTCATGCTAAAATGTCCTATGACAATGAGATCTCTGATGAAGCTCTTAATTTTATTGAAATAACCACTTAAGAACGACCTAAAACCTAGTCACTGGGAAGAGCAGGAGAAAGGTGGGGGTATGGGGGAATGCAGTCATAGSGTAGCTCTCCTCTTGCCCTAAAAAGCCTTATTTATCAAAAATACAACAATTCCACAAACAAAACATTCTCCTCTGAACACATTTCAACCCACTAGTCACAATAACCTCGGTAAAGAAATCCCACATTCCAAATAATGTACCAAATTGGGCAAAAGGAATTTTCTCCTTCCATTCTCTTTGCTGAGTCCAAATCATCAGATTCAGGGGACTGGCTGTAAATCTGAACAATTCTTAAGGCTGCCAGTCAGTGAGACCTGTATACTGAGTAGAAAAWCACTGATGTTTTAGATGAAAAGGTTTTATCTAAATGTCACCTTCTTATGGATATGTTTTTAATTCTGTTTCTTTCTAGCTTTTGCATCTCAGCTTGCATATACGTTATACTATCTTCTTTGTAAAACAAATAAAATTCAGTTATTTATAAATTGCAATCCACATAAATAAAAGACCATAAAACTCGGGCCTGTGGTAATACATGATGGCTGAATGTATGGATTTTTAAAAAACTATGATCTAAAATTCTTTTTTAAAGGTTAATCTATTTAACAGCAAAGAATAATGGCTTCTTTTTTATTATTTTGCTTTCTTTGTATTAAATTTAACAGTACCTCAAAAARCAGTTCTGGTTAAGGTTCACTTTAAAACAGGAGTGATGACAACTGCCTAAGAGCTGGCTGCAGTACTGATGATGCTACAAATGCAAATGTCCTTCGCGTTTTGTCCCTCAAGGTTTTCTATTTCTGTWCCACAGCTGACACCTTCACTTTCCATTTTCACCATGTAAACAGAGACATGGAAATTGATGGCTGYATGAAGTTAGGTTTACATTCAAAAAGAATCATTTATTCTTTATCTCAACTAAAAAACAAAAAGAYGATAGTACTTATTTCAGTTACCTCTAAGACAATAGCAAACCAAATGTTAGGTACTACACCCTCAAGAAACAATAAACAGCAGACTATGAATCTCATAGATATACTAAATTTGCATCCTGCTAAATSTATTTGCTTGATGATTAGAGTATCTCTACAATTAAATTCTATTTACCCTGCTTTGCAGTAATCAATTCTTATCTACACCATTAATTCATTTACCAGCTTCCTCTCTCCAACGATTTATTTGCTTGCCTCTGTTTCATCCTTCCTTCTTTTAACACCCTACATCATCCTCAGCAGTTTTTGTTCTTSCCTCACTCAATTTTCTCTCTTCAGATATTTTCCATCCCCAGAGAAGGCTCCTCCCACCAATTAGTGGTCCCTTATCAACTTCCATTCTATAACTTAATTCTACATGTACTCCAAATACCTCCATCCTAGTACTGTCCCCACCATGTAGAATTTAGTCTCAGAAGCCATTATCTTTCACTCATCTTTCACAAACCTACAAAATGCAATGTTTGTTTCTGATTTTTAAGTTTTAGCCAGGTAATAGCATCAGATCATACAACTTAATAAGCTGCAGCTCTTCACTACTTTCTTCAACATGTTTATACATTTTACAAGCATCTTATTACTGAATACAACAAACCTATCCCTCTCTCCTCACAAGCAYAGTCATTCAGCCAGCTGGAAGACAGGACAACTTGGATAAATTTAATCCATGTCAAAATTAGCAGTTAAAATGTTTTATTTTACAGTAGTAATTCTGAGAGAGAACTATCTGTAGCATGAAAAAGTGTGCAAAGCCTTGTTTTTGCTTTATGCTTTATGTTAACATGTTTTTCTTTCAGTTTTGAGGATTCACATAGACCGTTGTAGTAAAATGATACTACAAGAAGAGAACTGCCACTATAACAAATTAATTTTAAGGCTAATATCTGGAACAAGTCTCTGAATAGTCCAAGAGAATAACCCAAGAGAATGTAAAACCCCTTCAGATGAGCAAWAAGGGCATTTCCTTTTGACAGTATGCTCAGACATTGGGGCAGACTAATAAGGCTTGAACACATTTTCATTATGTAAAATTGTCCCTCTAAATATTCCTTCCTGTAAYTTCCTGAAATGACCTTTTGCCCCTCTTTATTAAGAGGGACAATATTTTCCCGTCAGGAAAATGCTAGATTTGAAATTACAGTCCAGATAATGATTATGGAATACCACAAAGGATTAGTCCTTTTCTAACAGTTGTTGAATTACATTTATAACCAATTTCATCCCCTTTCACCAACTTTACAACAGATTTCTTCCTACATAGTGGATGTGTAAAAAYGAGCTTAGAGCACTACATTCCCTTTGTAAGGAAGAGGAGGAAAGAGAAAAAAGACAGCTACAATATCCTGGAGATGTATTTTTTCACTTTTTTCTGAAAAAGAGTTCTGATATTTTTGGATGAGGAAATTCTAGAGAGATGCTATAAAAGRCTATATGAGCTGCAGTGTGTGTGTAACAATTCTGTTAAAAAGYAAAAAAGGCAATGACAAGTACGGGGGAAGCCAGGAAGAATAAAGAAGAAATTTTATACCAGGTTTTACAAACACAAAACATGCTTCTATGTTTACAGCAATTTATGTCCACTTTTAAAAGCTGATTGAACTCCTCTGCCCTTTGACTCCCTGCCATTCTTGGCACGTTTGGGAACATATGACCCATCATTGTCCAGGCYCCCAAGTTAATATATGAAGAAAACCTAACTGATGATTCCCAAGAGGTAGCTGTTTCCCTTCTGAATTGTRTCCCTCAGTTACATAAAAATCAGTGCATCCTGCAGCAGTACTTCACATGAAAACTGCTGTTCCTTACTGACTTCAAAAGCTTAAGCTTTTCATGAAGAAGGGACTCTTCTCACAAAAATGTGAGAATAAAGGTRACGTTAATACTTACAGAAGCAATTACTTAGATTCCATCTTAGTGGATAAATTACAATATATGTCCTTGATTTTTTTTTTTCCTTTCAAAACCAGTTTTACTGTCATCTGGCTGCTGCAAGCCAAAGGCTATTGTAGATAACCTAATCCAAGGGTGCAAAATTATGCTAATGCAAATTCCATGGAGAAAAAAAAACCCCAACAACCCAGAGAAATGGGCTTAAAATGCTGGCTCTTCAGTTCTTTATGCAGACACTCCAAAATGCAATGAAAAACACAGTAAGCACTAGGAGTGTTGAAAATMTTTTTTTCTTTAAATATTACTTTCTTAAAAGCTGTTAATATTAAATCTGCATTTTCCAAAACAGTATTTAGATGGTAGCAGGTACAGCTGRATGGAATCCCTGGTAGAATGGTTTTAATGGTGCTAACTCACCCTGGGGTCTGACATTAAAGATGGGTAGTACAAAGATGAACAACATCCCTGAAAACAACACAGAGATGTCCTAGAAAATGACAGGCATGACAGGCAACTCTGGGGGACAGGCAACTCTGGGGGATCCTTCAGTACAGAAGAATGACATGGAATTTGTATGGATCATCTTCAAGAAAGGATTTCTTGTTCTAAGTTCTCTGCCTTGACCATTCTTTCAGGAAAGAAGTCTAAGGAGACTCCATAACTCTTCAGGAAGAGAATAAACCRACAACAAAAAATCCTCCCCTCCAAACCTGTCAATAACAAACAACTAACAATAACCTGTCACAGCTTAACCCCAGCCAGCAACCAAGCCCCACCCAGCCACCCACCCACTCCCCAACAGCAAGGYGGGGATAAAAGCCAGAAAATTCCTGTTTTGAGATAAAGACAATTAAAAACAAAACTAGTTATAAAAAGCTAATAGCCAACAAGCCAACCTTAACTATGTATCATGTTTTTATGAAGAGAGTACTATGTTTTTGGAGAACATGCTTTTACATTATGTGCAGTATCTRCAGAAGAAAGCTAATGAAGCTTAGAAGGACAGCCTTAAGGAGAAGCACATAGCAYATTTAATGAAAATATGAATCAACTCTATTAGTAAGAAAGGCCAACAGTTTGTCTGCTCCTCCAAGAACCATTTCTAACTAACCATCTGCATAAAAACAAAACCACTGTCTTTTTCCCCATCACCACTGCACTCAACAAAGGTTGATTACAGTGTCAAAAACTTCTAAACAATTCCAATTGAATAATTACTTCAGTTGCATTACAGAGCGCTGCAATGAAAAACAAAAAGCGAGAGGTAGTTTTTACAAAAGAAATAATATCAAAAATATTGAATTTTCTGTTATCATTTATATTTCTCTGAAAATTTTACCTTTGGTGTGTATATAGAGAGAATCTTAGGAATTGTGTTCTCTTTGAAATTAGAGGTCAGTTCAAAAAACATTATAAGCAGCCAAACATACAGAACATGACAAGAACAGTGAGAAAKGAAAAAAAGTATAATACTACTTCAAATGTTTAGCTCACCTTTCCAACAGCAGCAGGCACTCTCTTGGTCTCCCCTGCTCTTTGCTTTCATTGCAGTGTCCAGTATTACAGCTAACAAAACTAACTGCCCACCAGTGAATTAGGGAGGCTCTACTTGCTTAAAATTGTAATTTCTTCATTGATATGCTTTTACCTACTATCTTCTTCAGATGGCATTGCATTGACAATACAATACACTTGTTCATGTTCTCTTATGTAATATAATTAGTCTCCTTTCACTCTTTAGACTGTCTTTTTCAGACTATATATATTCAGCTTAGTGTCTGACTTTTCTCCTCGGTTTTCTGTTGTTATTGGGTCTTTGGGTTCTGGGTTTTTTTAATGCAATATAAAACAGCAAGTGAAATTCAGCCCTGGTATATTATTCTGATATTTAATGATGACTTATTTATCACCTGATTCTTCACAACCAAATGAAAGATTATCCCAAAAAATCTTAGATGCACACCTCTGTCTCAAGCCAAAAACTGGAAACATGATCATTCCCTACTGCCATTCTTTTAACATAATTAATAAATCACATGGTATTTCTGAGCTGCTATGGTGTTTGTTAAGTTTACAACAGCTACCAGTTCAATGCAATGCCCACACTTCTAAAGAAGAGAAGACAGCATACTACCATATTCAAGAATTCAGATTTCAACTGTGAAAAAAATCTTACTGGTCTGACATCCCCACACGAGTTGGTAAATTGTCGTGCTAAGCCAAAATCCAGCATAAAACACTTCCTACAGGTGCTTGGAAAACGTCCCATTGCGAAGTTTGACTAGGAAGAAAAACAGACAGATAACAGATGAATACACACAGGTCTCAATATGTTCACATACTAATGTAATAATGCAACCAGAAAATTCAATTCTCTATCCTTCCTTCCATGTTTTCACTTCTACTGAACTCCCAATAAATTTTAAGAAAATGTTGTTAAGAGAAASAGGCATCCAACTTAGCACATCTGAACAGTGGCCTATATTGCCCAAAGAGATTGTCATATCACTTTATCAATTAGAATATATTAATTTTTAGCAAGAATTTTCCAATCATGCCAGCTACTCRTAGAATTTCAGCATTGCCTGATTGGTCACAAGGAAGATAAACAACTGAGGATTTTAARATTTGAGTTCAGCACAAAGCACAGTTAGCTGCAGCTAATTCTTTCTCACCAATTTCACTTGACATTCACTGCCTCTATGCCTTTTTCCTATTAAATGAAGGACTTAAGTGGGGATGGGTCAAGGAGAACACAAATTTTATAAAAAGTTGCCAGGAACAAGTAATGCAAGCAAAATTTTCCTAATGTACAGAAACTTGTTGGAAGTTTTATGTAAGSATCATTCAGCTGACAGGAAACTTAGCAATAYATGTCAGATATAACCAACCATATTTGCATYTATTAGAAAACACAAAGATTTGTTTATTTTTTCCTTGTTTACAAATGCTGACAGTTCAAAGTTCTAATARTATTTGTCATACAGAGGAATATTAAAAAGAGGTGATTAAATTTCAGGAATACATTCARAGAAAAATAGAAAATAGTAAGAACAAAAGTGTGATATCATCAGGAAGGCACTCTCCTCACATTGACATATTAACAATAGACTTAATAAGAATTGCACAACAAAACAATAGTTTCCTTATAAAGTCTCTATATTTTCCTTGTTTGTAGAAAATATATTGAATACATTAAAATTGCTATTGAAGGACTTATAAAAACACTCTACAGTTAGTATGTATTCTTTTAGATTTATTATATGACAATATTAATTGCCATTAGTCAATTATGCCATTATGTCATATCTCATGGCAAATGCTCTTGGTTACATATGCTAAAGATAAGAGTTGGAAGTTTTAACTACAGCAAATTGCAAGGAGGCCTAAACTGGAGACAATGAAAACAACCAAAGTTACTGCTGTTGCAATCCAACACTAATTWACAGAAAAAAATCTGTCCTATCTGATGATTAAACATTCAATTTTCCATCCTTAATCATTTTTGCAYTTTAGCATCTAGTATAGAACCTTTTCTTACCTATGCAGCCATCTAATGACCATCTTACTTGCCTGTTTTGATTTAATGGGCAGACTTACTGGTTTTATGTCCCTGTGCAGGAATCCCACAGAATGAATGCTTTCAATAGATTCCAAAATCTGCTTCCCAAGCCGCAGAGTGGTRCTAATGGTGAATGTCCCTCGAGACTGGCTACGACGCAGGTCTGCCAAGTTCCGACCCTGACAAAATGAAAAGGACATTTTCATTTAAAAATACTAACACCAGGATTCACAGATGCTGTAAAGTCTTCCTACTTCTTTAGTTGTTCATGATTAACYGTGAAATACTCTCAATAACTATTTTCACACTTAAGGGTAACACATCTCACCTAAATGTAGTGACTGTATGTCCCTGAGTATTTCCAACACTAAATTTAGAATTTATTTTTGCAAATATGAASGTTAGTACTTTTCTATTCCTAAAAACATGGAACAACCTAGTCCCTATTAGAAGCCCAGTACAAACATTATTACTTAAAATTGTGTTTGTATCACACCCAAAAAAAGGCATCTGAGGAAATGTTCAGGAAGCATTTCTTCTCCACTTCTTTAAGGAAAAGTACATAATTTAATTACACATTACATCAAACATATGAAAAATATATTATGTAGTAAATGCAACCCCGTGACATCACAGAACTGYTGTTCTTCTAAAATAACATACAAACTACAGTATGAACTAGAACACATTTTTTTCAGTATTCATATTTATCAGGATGACAAAGGACATTAATCTCATAACTCTAAGTGTTAATCACCTACTTTATCACTTTTTAAATGAACAAGTCTCTCAGTAAAATTAAGTCTTTTCTTTTGCATTGGGTAATTTTTCACTTTTATAAAAAGGCCAACAAAATGCAGAGATGAATATAATACATTTTAGACTATCTTCAAGGGAAGACTTAAAAGGAATGTAAAATATCTCAGAAGAAAACACAATTCACTCTTCCAATAGTAAGGTCTTTCTCAGGATGTAAGCCTTCTCCTTTTTGAGAGAATTATGAAAAGGATATAAAAGGAAAAAGATATAAAGAAATGCTCAATTTAGGTTAATTTACTACAATGCACTTGTGATCTTTGGGATTTTTTTTTTTGTTTATTTAGCAACCTCTAAAATATTACTGGTATTTTCATATACATTTGTCTAATAAACCTAAACACACAAGCAAACGTTGAGCACTTTGATACACTAACCTGCAACTGCATGACCACATAGTTAAATCTGTCATTCCGTCCACATCCTATGAATCTACAGACATGATCTTTTCCTAAGAGAAAAAGAAGCAAATTAGCCAATAATAATGAAATTCTGTGGTATATTCCTGTAAATACCAAGAAAATTACTGGAAAACATGTAAAATAATAAACTAAGCCCCACACAGTTTAACAGCCCTACAACCAAACTTAGTTCTACCTGCAATTAAACAGAAGCTTTCTCCCATACCACAGCTCTCACTCTCCATAAAACCATGTACAACAACATGCCTAAATGTCCACATATTWGAGGCATTTTGGACTGGAAAAGGTTATTTTCTTACAAAGCTACTGATTTGTAATAAACAATATTCCTAGCCAATATTCCTCTTTCCTATAAGCTGCAGCTGCCATGATGAAAGAAAACAATAGTATTACTTGTGAGTTATGGTTCATATTAAAAGAAATCGTAGAAAATGTAATTCAACTAATCCAATTTATCAATATCTTTTTCTAGAACACAATYCTTGCTGTTTAGCTACAAAAGATAAATTCAGCTCAGGTATACTGGGACAAAGAAAAAAAAAAGAAGAGTTTTATTTAAGCTGATTTTCTTTAAAGCCTCCTCCTGTCCTCAGAGCAAACTGCAGAGAAGACAGGTCAAAAATAATCTCCTTACTATCCTTCAGTTGTAAGTCAAAGCAGAAGATTCCCCAGGTAAATACAGAGAAAAAGGCAGGCCAAAGGCTGCAGTTGGAAACAGAAAGGGARTGTAAACCTCTTGTCATTTTGGTTCCAGTGTTCATTGACTTGGAGAAAAGCTGGGACCCCTGATGATCCCACTCTACAACAGAACAGAGAACTGCAGGATTAAAGTTCCTCAGGCCATTTAACTTCCTTTCTCACACCAATGGAAGCTACAGCCAACAAAAAGCTGACAATCTCAAGTGGTTGCTAAAGCTGGGTAAAATCTGTCACCTAATATTTCTCTAATGAATTTCTTTACATTTAGGATTACAAGAATGTCACMAACAGGGAACCCCCACCCCGCTCACTACTGTTTTCAAAACACCATAATGTCTAGCTACAGATCTGAGGGGACATTTTGCTACTGCTGCACTTGCAGCTCCATCAAAACCCTAGAACCTGACCCTACAGCTTCTAAATATTTTCAATTCACTTGASAGAAAAGTGGTTGCCTGTTTCTTGCTTCTTCAGGAAGCCGCCTGCTACATACAACTAAAACAGGTAGGTAGGACCTTTAAATGAAGAAAATCTTACAGGATTCATCAAAATAATTTATATTAAAAGAAATCTCTACATTTCTGCAAATACTTAAGTGTTAAACTTTAAGTATCACTTCATTTTCCTCYACTTTTTCTTCCACCCATTTGTTCAAGTAAGACAGGCAATATTACAGACAGTATAATTTTATGAAGAAAAATGATTCGTAGCAAATTTATCAAGATGAAATTTTGTATATTCATTGCTGCAGTTTCTATTAATGAAATCCCATCTCAAATATTTATGATTAATTTTACATTTGTGGGTATTCTGAAGGAACATTTTCAGAGAAACATTTATTAGTCAGATTTTATCTGACAGATTCTGTAAATTTCCAAAATTCAGTTTGGTCGGAGAAATCCCATTTTGACTGGAGCACCAACTCAATTTGTGTGGTAAATTCCCTAGAAACTTTTATATAAAATTGAGGAAAGAGGAAGGGCAGAAGTAGAGCCTGAATACCTTATTCAAAYAGAATGATCCTCCACCACTCCAGTGGGGCTACACACTCCTACTACAGCCTTTTCCTCAGCAAGAAARCAGTATTTCCTTACACTTGTGAGCTACACTGCTGGGCTGCAGGGCAAGATGATGGTCATAGGCTGCAGGGAACAAATCTGCCCTTGGAAAACCTCCTAGGGAGGGTGCTAAACTGTGTGCCATTCCTCAGGCTGCTGCAGKGTAGCACTACAGCAGCTTTGCAGCCCACACCACACCCAGCCCATCACTAAATTATGCTCCAGAGCTGTAAATGAGTGAGGGAGAAGTCTGTATAAGGTTGTGTGAGACAGAAACCAACTGAGTGAGTCTCACTCTCACTGAGTGAGATGTGATAAATCTGTCTTCTTCCATCTGACTGTGGGAACAGATGGCCTAACAACATGGTTAAACAAAACAACCATCTGTTGCAGCAGATTTCTTTTCTTTAAAAAAACCAAAAATAAGGAACTTAAAGAGTTAAACAATATTCTGCAACAATAATTAGGAGACAGCAGGGAGAAAAACATTAAGATGTAATTGATGACTAAGCTGTWATAAATGGCCGTATCAGTGAGCCTAGTCCTCCTTCATAATTAAGAGAGAAGTCATACAATTACTCACATATTCCAGCATGTTTTGCTAGCTCTAAGTCCYAAAAAGAGCTTCTTTGAAGTTCTTCATTAGTCACTGTACCATATATGAAGTTACTACTTTTATACTTCATTATACCACATAGTTATTACTCACTTTACCCCYRCAATAATGACCATATTTTAAATTTTAAGTTTCTGAAAGTAAAGAATGTTAAGAAATAGTGCATCCCTGCACTTCTGCCAACAGCCATTCTTATTTCAGTTTCACAGTTTCTGTGAAATAAGACTCTAATACAGATACATTCAAAAGCATGTTTATAACCCTGAGAATGTGCCTAGGCCTTCTATAGACTAGAAGAACTATTCTGCTCTAGACATAGTACACCTGTTCATTTATTCTCTTCTAAAAGCCTGTTTCTTCATAATAGTCCACAAACTGTGCGTATTCATTTAATATTTTTTTAAAATCAGATCCACACATGAAGAAAATCCTCACCAAMACTTCAAGCTCACTGTCTTTCACTACAAACACAGCAAACTTTTCAAACATTTGAAAGAAAAAGGATTTTCATGACAATTCTATTCCTTCCTATCTGTGTCCAGTGTAACTAGAACACGTTGCAAGAAAAGAACCAAGGCCTTTTGAGAGTAATTATACATATACACATAGATACATACACACACACCAAAAAGGGATAGAAGAACAAGATAAGARTTGGTCTCAGAGGATGTATGATAATAGAAGGTTGTTACAAAAAGATCCTAAAAGAACTGTTTACAATTTCACCTGGTTTGAATCTGCATGAAAAGAAAAATACTGTCAAAAATAAGACAAATTTCTACACAATAAAAAAATMATTTAATAATAACAGTAAAAAAATCTTTAAGAAGCAATTATAAAGTTGTTTTCTATTCCCCATTCTCATCTACTTTTTTTGATTTTCCCTATGCTTCAAATTTTTAGCTCTTCCATATTGAAAACTTACAAAAGTAAAGAAATTAATGCAAATKACTCCTAGGAGCAAAGATTTTCTATAAAACATAAAATGGTCTCCACCATAACCTTATTTAATCAAAAAAACCTTCCAAGTATGGATAAAAAAAAGTGCATGTAAAACTAAAGCACTGTATCTGTGCAAATTATAAATCACAATATATGCTAAAGGTTTGTTTGACCCATCTCTTCWCTGTGTTTGCTATACTGATCACCTACAACACCCCCTTTATAAAACCAGAGCAGCAACAATGTTAAGTGTAAACCTCCTCAAGAATGACTGGAGGTCACCTCTAGTGTTACTTATCACCACCAACCTTTTTTTTTATTTAGGTTGTTTTCTCATAAGAAAGATTGTCAAAAGTGTTATTTCTAAAGACCTCATATCAATCTGGGTTTCAGTTACACAAAAGCTTCTATTTATTATTTGCTCAGAGAAATAATACTGAGAAGAGAAATATAGAAATATTTATTTGGTTTGTATATTTATTTGGATTATATATTCTGTGGATTATTTGTCTCAGTGGACCTGTTGTTCAGATGTTTCACTGTTCTGTTCTTTTTATCTAGATGTTTCCAATGATTCAATAGAACCAAAGACTCTTCTACAGGAAGACTTGGGCTATTTGGAAATATAGTTTCCTAACTAYCCCTCTGAGAGCATAACTTTTATAGGGCCCTATGGCAATTTTTCACACATAAATATTTTATTATTTCATTTTTTGTTCCACAAATATTTCAAAATATAAAAAAAGTTTTAACTACAAAAAAAAAAAAATCCCTTTTCTAATATCTTAACTGAAAYGCCACAATTTTAGAAAGTTAAAATGCACTCCAGTCACACAGTCCTATATAAGGTCATGTTTTCATAAATACATTGGCATTTCAGTGCTACCAAATTCCAATGTTTTCTTCCAGATCTATTTATTTCCTTATCATTCAGTTGTTCCATCTATACCATTTTAAAGACTCTGGGTTTTGTAAAAATGGACTCAAGCTSATGTGTGCAGAAAAAAACCCACAAACTCTTGGAAAACTTAATTCTGAGCATTTCAAAACCCCAGGAGTTACGGAGTATTTTGTTCTTCAAAACTCACTGTCTTTCAGATAATTTCTTTTCAGAACACTGACAAATGTTCAGTTGGCAATACTGAAATTTACTATTCATCTCTGGACCTGAAACTTTAAAATTCACAGAAAATCTCCTTGCTCAGCTATATAACACTAGATGCTTTAGTGAAATCCTTGAAACAGACAAAAGTGTAGGAACAGTTTATTAACATCATAACATGTGACATGCTTGCCCTCTTAAATCTATAGAGGCTGTCAATTCCTGCTGCAGTGTGACCTTTACAGCACATTAGGCAGCACCATATTTCATGCAGACTTTGTTTTATTCAAAGTAAGAGTTTGGAAGAATTGTGCTGCTGACAGGAATGCATGTAATATTCAAAATCTTCCAGATTAAAAATAATACTTTTTAGTGAAAATGTCACTGTTTAAACCTTGTTTCTGTAATCTTGTGTWGTAAAAAGCAATGAAGAGAAGCCACTGCATATTTCTCTGTATTGATAGCTTCATTAAAGGTACAGAAAGTGTGACTATTCAAACTCTGATTCAAGGAATTGAAGAATTTGCCCTGGAAGTATTTCAGGATTTTTTATGCCACTAGTTTTCTTATACAAGTTACAGTACTTTAAAGCTGGGGTTTTTGCTCGTGGGGATTTTTTTAAGTATGTTTCCCATTTCAATACTAGAATTCTCAGCAATACCTGCAAAGCAAAGAAAACAAATATTCTTATCACACATGCTATGTGAAGGACCCTTAAATATTCAATGCTACATAGTACAGAAAAAAGAGACCAACTTAGAAGAAAAAATAAAAACAAGAATACAACAAAGTCTAGAGCAAAAAACAAAGGGAAGATATGGATTCAGAATAAAGTCGATCTGAACTGAGATTTTTGCAGCAATTGAATTTTCATTGTTCTCTTTATTTTCATGTTATCCCATTTCAAACAAAAGCTTCACTGTAGCAAAACTTTCAGAATCTGAAAGAGCTTCTATTCCACTTTTAACAATCAYTTGACAAGAACATTCAGAATATAGGAAATATTTACTCAAAATATTATCATAATTACAATGATCCTTTAAAAGAAGATATACTGGCATTCTACTTCTCGCATATCCAAGGTACAGCTTCTTCAACAGCTACCCTACCTTGCAGCTTCTTCAACACAGCTACTTCCATTTTCAGCACTTGCTTTGGCTGCTGAGCTGATTCGACCTTCAGTGCAACATTTTCCCGAGTAAGCAAGTCCAGTGCATCGTAAATTTCTCCAAACCCTCCGCCTCCTATTTTCCTCAACTATATTGGGGAAAAAGAACAAAAACATATTTTAAAGGGGGGAGAAGAAAGAAACTAAAACAGCAATACTCCTTTGTTCTGCCTGTCATACTGCAAATGCTGTTGTATTACAAATAGATTTTAAAATAACAATTATATCCTTCAGTACATCAAAGAGCTACTGAATAATTGACCAAAGGTATGGCTAACCACAGTTTGGAAGAGAACACACCTGATCCCCATCTGCACTATTGTATATAGCATAATAGAAGAGTGCAGTAGTATTCCCAGCATGAATCTGGGCAGTCAGCATGCTGAATACAGTCTTTCCTCAAATAGCCACACACAACCCAGAGATCTTCAAATACAAATGCACGGTGACATTTTTTAAACATGCCACCTTTTTCTCTTTTCAGAGAAACRCACACTGAATAATAAATAAGGTATAAAGTTATATGAGTTTTTGGATTGCCTGAAAAGAGACAGTATTTTCTATTATATGAAATGACTTACACACAGCAGCTAAATCATCAGTTATAAAAAATGGCTAAAATTATCTTTGAATATACATCTCAAATGCTACTCACATTCACTTACAATTTAGCAATAGCATTCTTATTAACAGACAGACTCAAGAAACTTGCAGCACTTAAAAGTTTCATCTGTGCAAGAAAGAGATAAAAAGAATGCTCATGGCATACTAACTAGCTTGCACTACATTCACAGCAAATATGTATAGGTGTTTTTTCACTCTGCTTTAAGTGGTCACAGGGAACAGACACTTCTTTGCTTTTCAATATCAAAAATGTTAATGTTGTTTCACAAAATGCYTCCCCTGGCCAACATTCTAAAGCTAATAAAAGAGAAAAGGAGACAAAAAGAACTCATCCTAAGGCTGGCATGGTTTTCTAAAGGTTACCTGAAAACATAGAGTTGCTGACATTATATGACTACTGTATAAAATATCATCTAAACAGTACAGGGTTYTAGAGTGCAGCAATATGCTGACCTATCCTCAGATTCTGAAAAGTAATCTAATGGCTCCTAATCCAGACCATCAGACACYTGACTGAGCAGAAGAAAAATTTTTTAAAATAGCTCGGGCTCTATGAATAAGGAAGAAGATAACAGATAAAACATAAATTTTCAGCATAGTACAAGCACACCAGTGMGAATGCATGGTGAAAAAGGTGAGAGGAAAAGGAAAGAGGTCACCCAGCCATCCTCAACCCCTTACAAATGTAGAYACATTTATCATCTAACTTCATTTACCAGCTTTGAGAAATGGCCAGACCAAGAAAGACTGCCTTTGAAAGCACTGTTTCTCTGTGTGTGTGCTTAAAAGAAATTTAAAACAAACAAAACCACCACCACAGTAGTAAAATAAACAGATCCATTTATATCCTCAGCTAAAGTCRACCAGAATCATTAACATACATCCAATAATTACATCACTCAGTAGTTCTAGGCACCAATTMACCTCTCTTTGATTGCAGTAAAATACACTTGCCACATCCTTTGTCACCGAGTCACACACATTCAACAAAGAGTYCGTATTATCCTTGGTCTTTTTTTTTGGCTGCCAACATTCCTACAGAAGCTTTTCTTGTTGCTTTTCACATCCTTCACCAGTTACAACTCACAGCTGAGCTCTGGCTTTCCYGTATATTCATCACACAGAGGCAACATCTCCATGCTAATCTTGGGCAGCCCATCCCTATTCCCACCTTCTGTACACTTGCATTTTGCTTTCCAGTTCACACAGGTGTTGACCCCTCAACCATACTGGCCTCCTGCCACATCTGCTCAACATCTTGTACCTTGACRAGGACCACATGACCCTCATTTACAGCTGCATTACAATTTCCCACTTTGTTCATTAGTTTCAGTCTTCTCTTTTTGCATCTCACACCCCAAACTCTTTCTCTCCATTCTCTCTTCAACTTCAGTGTATGCTTCCAGGCTAAAGCGTACAATTTCCARTAAGTTTTATTTTGTACCTGTACTTACACTACATCTTGACTGGCATTCTTAAACATATCTGAAACCAATTATTACTACAATCAAGTCTCTCCAAGTCTGGATTATAATAAATGCAAAAAAGAGGCATGAGGAAAGGCAATAAAGGACAAAAGCAAATGCAAACAGACACCACTATAGAAGGGGGTGGTAACCTGGGAAAAATATTTTATATTGTCTTTTTTWATGCTTATTTTTCAAAATAGAATCTCCCTAAATAATATCTAGATTAAAATTAAATTTTATTGAACATGGTTTTTTTAAATGCTCATGTCCAAAACTTTTAGACATGGTTTTCACAACTGCASAGAACAAGGTCCTCAACAGCAAAAAAATCCAAAAGCCATATTTCAGTTTCTTCTGCTGAGAGACAGTACCATGAAATCCTGAATTCAGGAAGTCAATCACCTTAGATGTCATCAAGAAATCCTTAGTGTTTGCTACAGAAGATAAGAAATTTAAGAGTTACCCATAGGAAATACTTGGCACTCATCTATCTGTAATACTTGATCTGGAAAACATATAAGTAAAAATGTATAATTACAGGAAACGAACTTCAGCCTACTTTCAAAATTTTCCAGAAGGCACWTATGTCATCAGCAGTCTTCACTACATAGAAAAGAAAATTAAACTGAAGAAAACACAGCCACTGTTGCACATATCAGACAACTAAGTAGCTTTGTGGCTAGTGARATATTAGTATGTTATTATCTCTTGTATTTTGTATATTATTGTAGATAAATAATGTAATAATATAGAAAAATAATCTATATTATTTAATATTTTATATATAAATAACATTTTGTAGCATTATCTATAATTTTAATAATAATTTTTTTTTATATATATGTATACTCAAGACTATGTTTTCTGGTTTTACTTCACTGCTGAAATGAGATGAAATGTAAGAAGGTATTTTACAAATACTTMTACTCCAGCTATTTAGGTTGTATTTACCTAAAAGGAAAATATTTACCTAAAGGAAAAAAGATTTCCTATACAAAGTTAGTATCAGCTTCCTGCATATTTAATGAAAGATAGGGCACAAGGCAGTTGAAATTATTCTCTCTTACTAATTTAAAATGAATGATGAATTTTTATATTCTATGTTCAGTCTTACAGTTCTAAAAATCTTGAAATAGGGGAGCAATAAAAAGCAAGCAATTCAGAATTCATTCACAGACTACCACACACACACAGATACTCTAAATTCTCTATTGTGAGCTGGCCCTCTTTTTTACTTTTTTTTTTTTAATTCCAAGTGAAAAAAACGAAAGTGATCAGAGGAATGGRGAAGGAACTACAAGAACTCGGCCTGTTTCTCCCAGCAAAAATAGCTTCAAATGGATACTATTTCCCTCAAGATGCAAATCAAGGATACAAACAGTGAAAGAGAACAGAGCTATTTATGGTAAAGCTAATGCTGGCACACGGTCAAATGAATACAAATCAGCTGAGAATAAATCTATGCCATAAAATCCAACAAACAAAAGGAAGAGCAGCAAGGTCCTGAAAGATCTTCCTATAAGAAGTACCATATCTCACAAACTTATTAGTTTCAGGGGAGGGCATCTGACTGATCTCCAAAACAGACTGACATAATCACTGGCTGATCAGGTTCAATATTATAACAGTACTCTTCCACTTGTGCTTGGATCAGGCTCTACATTGGGATTTAARAGCTCTCCTAGGTCCTTATCAGGGGAAAAAAATAACCCATTTTAAATYCTCATAACTTCTTAAAGTAGGGTAAGAGAAACAAGTAATTTTAAAGCACATTCACAATTTAATGTAAATATGAAGCAAAATATCTCACAAGAATTTTCAAATTAATTTCAAAGCACAAACGATTTCTTTCTAAAAMACGTTTCAAAGAAGATACAGAATTGCAGGAAGGCATACTCACCACCTTCCATCTTTCCTTGACCAGTATTCCCACACTAAGGATGTCAGGCTGGTCCCCTCCTCCACTCATTGCAACCTCCTGAGGTGATGGAGCTGCTATGCAAAGTCTGCGTCAGTAGAAAACATCCAGATCCCAGGAATGGCTTCCATTTAACCAGTYACTGCAGAAACAGAGCACAACAAGGGATCTCAGTGGGTAACAGAATAACAAGAAATACAGCAGAAGTTCTATTTCTCACACAGCACCTTAACTATTTTTTGCATCCCACAGTGACTAATGTTGAAATTGTAGTCAAACAGTTTCCAGTGMAGAAAAAATTCAAGGATATCCCTCCTTCATTTATTAACTTGCTCTCTCTCAAATCTCCAATACCAATCTCAATATAGAACTAATGAACTTAAGCGTTTTCAGAGGTATATTCCACAAGCAGTTTCAAATTGCTGCAAGGCATAATTAYATTTAAATTTCATTTTAATAATCCCTTTTAAAATCTAATTAATAACTTATTAAATAATTGTTTTATTAATTAATAGTAATATATAACAACATTAAAATAATATTAAACAAAAATTACAATGTTAAAAATAGACACTTAAATTTCAGCAGCACTGCATACAGATTACCTCACATTTTACATGTTTCACATAGCTAGGATTATTTCTGAATAAATACATCTAAAGTACAATTATGTTAGGCTATAAACAGCTGTCTTTGGTAAGGAAAAAATCCTGTCTTTGGTAATTTTGACAGTTTAWTTTTTTTAATTTTCTGGTTTTAGCAATCATTGCTTAATTGGATTATAKATAGTATTATAKAAAATTGTACTTTGGAGATTAATATATCTGTAATGGCTCCCATCAGCAACTACTACAACCAACTAAAAACTTATTTCAATTCTTTGAGCTTTCCAGAAYTTACTGTTATACTGGTGTAATTATACAAATGCAACTCTTTGTATAAGTGCTTTTACCCAAAGACAATACTCTTCAAAAAGTATATTTGCTTTAGGTTATTTCTATGGCTTTCAAAATAGCATAACTGCAAGTGAACAATGCTTTTCTCCCTGAATCAACACACAAATGATAGGCAAAATTGGTAAAACCAATTTAAATCAGCAGCAKGGCCTCCATGTGGCTAAATGCCACTCTTACTACTGGGACTAAATTATGCTTTTTCATAAACACTCTGCTGCTTAAACAACCTGGCTTTTTAAGACAAACATTTGTTTGACAGGACAGTAACTGATTTTTTCATGTTCTTTCATATTTCTTTTTCATATTATATTTACACCTTCTTGCTTCAATTGGGTATTATGACAGTTGGACCAACTCTAGATAAAACAGACCCCTCTGGAGAAATATTAATCTGGATTAGTTGAGGATCTAAATTTACACCCAATGAGAGTGGATTAAATGCCTGTAAAGGAGTGTTCATTCAGAGTACATAGTCTAAATTGGTTTAATTCAAACAAATGAAGAGAAACCAAATTAAGATTGTATATTCTGAGTAACAGCATTCATCCTGCAATTTAATCAGGTTGAACTAAACCAATTCAAATTCTACCAGTGATAGTAAATTCTCCCYAGCACATAAGGTCAAAATTCTAAAAGGAACTTGAGCCATTTCTGTGAACCCCTTAACATTACTAACCACTGACCAAACTTACTGTCCTTTCTAACAGAATTACCATAACACAGTCAGGAACAAAGATGAAACAAAAACCCCCTAATGAGGGGGAAATATCTATTTCCAAAATTACATGCTTAAAGAACATAAAGTGGCTTTTCCCCTAACTCAAATGTTTGCTTCTCTTTCCACCACCTGCCATTTACTTCGAAGTGTGGGTTGGTCTTCACAAATGAATTGTTCACTTTTATACTGGAACTTCAAGAGGGTTTACTTTTTCCTGATATCTGCTTAAAATTAGTAATGGTGAAACGATTCATCTTATTACATGACAGTGGTAAGTTGGAGACAGAAATCATGACTTGAGTCCTCTTGGCCATAAGACGAACAGCCTGTTTTACTGTTCAGAACTCCCTTATATAGGGAGTTCAAAACTCTCAGGCTTAGAAAACTCATTGATCTGAGCCTCAGCCCYGCCCAGCTCCCTGACCAGTGATATGTCTGCTCTCTGGACTGGCTGCAATTGGCTGAGGTCTCTGTATGAGTTCCATTATTCACCCAGGGACTTGTAGAACAAGCCAGTAAGCCAAACTGGATTTGTTATGACCAGATTTATCATGTCTAGTTAATAGACTAGCTACAACATCATCTCACCAGAGCAAAATCTAAAGCTTTCAAACATGAGCAAAATTCATCACCTGAATGAAAAGCAGATGCTTTATTAAATCCAACATATGACAGTTCAGAATTGTTGTTAATACTGCTATCAGCCTTGACCTGATTCCCAATTTAATACTTAACCTTTTTTTTAATACATTTAAATTTACAGTTTATAGTCACAACTCTGAGAATTTTTCTGAGAGCTTTACATTTAATTTAAATATTTCATTAATACACTAATTCCTTGTTACATCTCCTGKTCATCCTAAATCATTACAAAGCAACCATATCTATTCTATATACTCAAAACCARGTGTTCAACRTAATAAAACACTAGGACCTGTTGAACTGTCATGCATGGGAGGCAAAAGTTCTCTCCTGAAGACAAGGTGCTAAGCTCCTCCTGAAGCTTAATAATCAACTGCAATYATTACAAACATGTTGAAGTCAGTTTGAAGAATCCCGATTTTTTCAAGAGTTCAAATAAAGCAGAAGAAGGATTCAGTGACAAATTTCACAGCCAGAAGGCTTGAAATTGGTCCAAACATTTACCTGWTCAGGCCACTTCATAATTTCAACCCCTTTCAGTGAATTAGCACACACTAATATGCAAGACTCCAAATGTTCTTCACTGCTGACATGTTCCAGTATGTTTCTTCCCCCACAAAAARCATAACTTGCTTGGTTTCATATGTTTAATTTTACCTTTTTACTATGCAACTTGGTTACAGTTTCGGTAAGTAAATTCCATTTCCAGTAATTTCACTTYATTTAAACATCTAAACACACTCTTTCAAACTTCCTGTAAATTAATACATTTAGCTTTAAGCCTTCCTTCACAACCATGAGTCTTTTCTATGGTCCTCCTTCAAAGCCCCTCTCCTTGCTCCACATTCTTCTTGTGGTATGGACAGCAACATTGAGTTAGTCATCCACACTGAATTAGACTCTATCATACCAATTCCTAATATGGAGGAGTTTTTCACGTTATTTCTTTGTGAGAGAAGTCTTATTTCCCTAATTTAAGTCTAAAAATGCTTTCTTCTTTTGCTAAACCACAACTTTATCAGATGCTTATACACCTCCATCCTTATACTCAGGCATAGCTACAAGAATATGTTTTTAAAGACCTTACTCATGATCTGATCTAAGCAGAGTTTCATTGCTCTGATGTGTTGTMTAATGATCTTAATACTGTATAACCTGCAAATCTGTTAATTATTGATGGACTGCAGTGGATAAATATCTTTGTATTCCTTACATAACAACAGATGATGTGTATTCTAGTAGGTGCAATTTAGGTTACAACCACCTTCCCCAAATTTATATAGAAGAAAAGGACATTATTAGAGATGACTAAAGGACTTTTGGACATAAAAATATGCATTCTTTGGAGGTGGTTCGCAGGTCAAGATTGAAACTGAAATTTCTCTGARTTTGGAAGGATTTGAATTCAGACTGTTTGGCCCATTCCAAATTTCACAGATGAATTAAAGACTCACAAAAGTAAATACAGTTGCATTTGTATTACTGAAATACTTTGTTTTCAGCACAGGTCTTTAACAGGCTACAGTGCTGTTAACAATTTAAGAAAGCTCCAGCATGTTCGTATTCTACTGAAGCAGATAAATAATTAATGATACACAGTTAAGGTGCAAGCTTTCCCTTACTCATTCAGCAGATTAATCCTTTAGCAGTGCAGTTTTTTAGGTGGCAGTAAGGCTATTTTCAGCACAACAAATACATCTTTATAATTCTCCTAAAAAAGTAATCGCCACTCTAATTGCAATATATCTCATAAAATTCTGTATTCATTAACTCATCRGTTTTCTGATCAGATCAGTTTGTCACTTCAGAGGAACTTTTCAAGATAACACAACTACAATTAAAGACAATCAGCCCTCTGTCAAATTTATTTCCATGTGACAGGTCATGGAGTAACTAGGACAACACAATGAGGATAGACTGTTCCATTACATAAGCCTTTGCTGGGAACTGATTACAGTATAAAACAAGAACAGGTAAAGGAGCATTAGAGCTGATATYCAAAATACCACACAAACAGACATCCATTATTTAAAACATTTCTATTCCAAAATGTAACTGATTTTAACTACACATCAGCCCTGCAAAAGAAGAATTTACCCCATCCAAGTACACTAAGAGATTATATGGTATTAGAAAGCAACAGTGTAAAWTTTCCAGAAAAAAAGGCATTCCTTTAATGTAATGTTGTGTGCATGTATATGATCCCCTTAGAGCTAGCCTAAACTGAAGCCAACCTCTGCTTAGCAGCCTTTATAAGATGTTTAAATTCAGACCTAAGGCTGAGAAAATAGCACAGACAATTTTGGCTGAATGGAGGTACTCTAAGTTCCAGGACAAAGCAAGGGAGCACAGAAGATTACTTCTGTTCCATAGAAAGGAATACATGCCCTGTTGCCTCCACTATGGAATAGTATCATCCTTCTACTATTAGGAACTCCCTGAGCATTTTAGGAACTCTACCTGCTTGCMTTCAGCTCATTTTAAAAACTAGTAAATTAACTGGAATCTACCTAAGATAGTTTCCACTTCTGTATTTTCTATTTTTAAGCAGAACTTAAGGAACAAAGAAAAATTTAGAAGGCCAGCATAAAGAAAATCAGGGCAGGAAATGTTCAAAGGTTCTAATTTCAGCACATTTAGGTACACTGCCTTAAAAAGGCTAAGAACATGCTCAAATTGTTAATTCTAYGGATAGAGATAATTTAAATGCATCTATTTGACAATCCAAACTAGAAAGTGATCCTACACTTCAATCTGAATATTTTCAAAATACATCCAWTAAAAGCTGGTGCTTTGAAAATCATCATTTACCACATCAGTGATAAAACTGAATTTAGRGCCTTGACTTAAATTTCCAACTGTACCAGTTGTGAAGAAAATCTTTTTAAAAATTCAACAGAGAACCAATGTCATTTTAGGYTTTCCTTTCTCAAGCACTTGGGTGCCAAAAATGCTCATCACTACTTGCAGATTCCAGGTGTGAAAAGCTCCCAACTGTCTTGTGTGCTATTGCCAAAGAGTCTGTAGTTCCTTCTGGCAACTTCTGCAGTTGTTATTACAAAGGTGGTGATATTTTCTCAGTTTGAAGACAGAGTTAAAAATACAACGTTTAGTTTCAAGTTTTATTTTAAGAAGATACATATTTCAAGCTACCACACTATTTTCAGTTTGTARGAGAATTCAGTACCAAAATATTATGAAAACCCAAGTAAGGCAAAGTTTATTAAAGGAGTGTATTATCTTTCACTAAACTAGCTAATTMATGTAGCAAAACTATACAAGTTTTAGGCACACAAAACCCTCTTCAAGTCCAAAATAGAATGTACAACTTGAAAATTAAATTTGACTTAAAAGCCTTTACATTGAAGTAAACTTCAGTGTTTCTTTGTCAGACCAACTGAGATAAAGGGTACTCTATATCTTGCCATAGAGAAAGGAAAGCATCTGTATGTGCATGACAGGGAGAGATTATATGGTTGTGATGTCTATCAGAGAAACAGAATGTAACTTACTACTTACAGAAAAACAGAAGATTTTGGTCAGAATTAGAATGAATCATATATCAAAAACTCKATTTAATCCATGACATTTTTTCCATGGTATTTTTCAGATGCATGAGTTAATTTCTAATTTGATCTGTTCCACTGCAGCACAAAGGCTTWTGTCARAAAAAGAGAARGAATGGAAGTTAGCTGTAGGGAACAGGGAAAGGCTGGACAACTGTGTTGCTTTCAACTGAAACCAGCTGTTAAACTTCAATGTCAGGTGCAGAGCCTTTAACACTAATGTGGAAACCTAACCCTTGGGGAAGTGAAAGTCCTTCTCAATTTTTTTCCATAACTCTGAGTGAGTTCCAAATCACAAAGAGGATTGTTAAACCTTATTAATTACTCAAAAATTAATTTTAAAAAGTGTCACTTGTACTTCTGTGTCTTAGATTCACTAAGACTGTTGTGGTATTGACAASAAACCTAAAAGGAACTAGAACCATGGATTTTTGCTATAAAAATTTGTCTTACTAGTCAAGTCTTCTTCAAAGAAACTTGAGAATGGAAAGTCAGTTCTGCAATTACCTTAATTATACAAGGCTTTACAATAATAATTTTTCAAGATCCTAGGAAAATTTTCATTGCAGGAAAGTGGTAGTGAAGTGTGGTTTTGGGCTTGAAGYTTGAAGTTGAACAATTAAGATATTTTAAACAGTGGCACAGTGTTATAATATCAAACTACTTACAGTCTGGATTTATCAGCAAAATTAAAATCTTTGCTTCCAATTTTTTGAAATGTTGGAATAGTAACATCTTAGGATAAACTCAGAATATTAATAGGTCACCACTTACATGCCAAGGAAAAACATAAATTGATCTTTTAAGACACTCCGAACTATTGACCTTTCAACTAGTACTATCATTATTTCATACATCCATTTTCTCAGCAAGGAAAAACATAAATGCCCAGCACATGCATACAACACACAACTAGAAGAGAAGGCAAGCAATACACTGCTCTGAAGAATTTCTTCCAAACCCTATGAAACTTTTCAGAGTAGATATACAGCAATTTACAGAGGAGAAGAGCTGCTGCTAAAGACTGTGTGAGAATGATGCAAGGGCACGTACACAGCTAAATCCTTAATCCAAACAAGTAAAGTTCAGAGCAAACTCTTATTATAAATGGGAAGAAGACTTAACTTTTCTGAAAATACAAGAAAATTGGCAGAGAAACTTTAATGGATGGCAYGTGAATAGCAAAATGTTGTCTGCACTGACAGCATTCAAGTGATCAAGAGGGCTGCCAGTGGCACAGAAGCAGCTCAGCTGGCAGCCACACGACTGCTCTCACAGCATTGTGCTCAGGCTGCAGCACCAGCCATGAAGTGACCTGGACCTCACTAACAAAACCTGAGAATTCTCTTGATATATCAGASGATAAAGCACATCACAAAAACACGGTGAGTGAGGCCTGACAGCTTGCTAAGCAGAACAGAGGAAAAGATCTTTTTTCAGTCTATTATGTCTGATCTCCTAGCAGCCTTATCTTTAGGGCACATAACTAAATCTGCTGCAGTATTGTGATAAAGAGAGGGCACTGCCTGTGAATACACAGATATTCCATCTCCTTAAATACAGCTATTAAATAAAGCTCTTCTTTTTGCTAATGTGAGAAATGAGGACAGCAACTACTACACCAAGCAGGATGACTCCAAAAGAGCCTAGCTGACAGGAAGATGGAACATGAGAGAGTCCACAGAGTGCAGGATATCTACCAAACTCTGACAGGCCTCCTCAATGAGGGGAATGTACACTCATCCTGCCACACAACACAGCAATCCCTGAATGAGTTAAGGAGGAAAGACACACCAGCACATCACAGTTTATGCAGGAGACACCTCAGTTGTTCAAGGAGAACTGTACTTTTCAGCAGCAGATTAAGAACACTAAAAAAGTCAGGCACAAAGAGAAGATGAAAAAGCACAGTGACACTCATGCCAAGGCAAATTCAGCACTGCTGTCAACACCCCTAGCACCAGAGGGTAGGACACAGCCACTAAAGTGGGTCCTTATGCACTGCCAAATGACAGGAGAGGTGGGAAATGGCTTGGTGCCTGGCTCTGGTGAAAGAAGGCAYTAAGACAGGTGAATAAACAGATGATATACTGCCAGCAGAGCAGTGCAAGTTACTACTTTATCTTCAGTTTGGCATGGCTGTAGAGAGAGGTTCTGTACAGTGCCAGGAAGTCTCTCCTSTTCACAGAATATGCTACAATGATCCCATGGGCTCAGGCAACATCAAATCTACAARTACAATACACAACAACAAAGAAGCTTATCTAAGACTGCCTAACCAGTCTGTCCCTAAAAAACCTTGGTGCTGGAAACTACAAAGATACAGGAGCTCCAGTCAACAATGTGGTTTGGTCAGAGTATGCACTTGTTTTATAGCTGCAGTTGAAGGTGGCTTCAARCAACAGTGACTGAAACTTGAGCTCCTAATTCAAGGTCCTTCAAGGTTTGAAATGGAAGACAGATATTAAAGAACCAAAATGGAACTTTGGCAAAGGTATCTGAAGTTGGGACAAATCCAAAAATATCAACTTAATTTGCAGCAGAAAAAAAWTAGGTTAGACAAGAGAAAAACAGATAGCATGGACAGTTAATAAGAAGAGGAAACAGGCTGCATTACACCGAAGATCCACCTAGTCCAATCTTTTGTCCCTGACTATTGCCAGCAGCTGATGTCTAGGGAAAAATACAAGGACACAGAAAGCATGTGATCACCCTTGCCAGAATATTTTCTGCTACATTTACATAGTTACATTTGAGGTTCATTAACCCTTGTACAGGAAGGCAGTGTACGGTTGCTCCTGTTCACCTTTCAGTCACACACAGGGAATACACCCCTACCACATGCCTCCTCATTTACCTCTTCAACTATTTGGTCTTTCAGGTCTTTCACTGATTTTGATCTCCACCTGTGTGCTTTGCCCAGTTCTAATACATCCCCTCTGAGATGTGGAGACCAGCACTGTTAGTGAGCACTAACTGCTATTTTCACAGAACGTGCAARACTACATTCAAAAGGAGTAATTTCATCACTGTAAATTTTAAAATAATTTATCCTATGTGAATGGCTTTATGRTAATTTTCATTCATCATTACCTCAGAGTAGTAACGTCTTTCTCCAGTTCTTCCATCTTGATATTTGCTAATTTTAATACCCTTGTATTAAAGACCATGTAATTTCAGTATTTGCATCTTGTCTAGATCATCTGTAAATATACAGTAGAGCACAGAGAGCTACCCTTTCCAGGCTGATGAGCTATTATTTATTAAGATCAATATTTCACTCAGGTTCCATTAAAAGAATGTTTTTGCACAAAGTGTTCACATATAGAAAAAACCTGACTCATCATCTTCCATCTGGATCATTAACAGCTCTGCTTTCACATTTGTAATGGATTCCTTGGGTATCTAAACACAATGCTCCCTCAAAAGAAGGAGCCAGACTGGATGGGRCCTTGAACAACCTGGTAACCATGGCAGGGATTGGATCTAGATGATCTTTAAAGTTCTAATCCAAACTATTAAARGGACAATTGAGAGGAACTGCTGAGTGACTTCATGGTACTGTATGACCAGGAGATAAAATGGTAAATGAGGTTCTTTGTGTGTACATATAAAATTATGTATATCAGAAAAATAATAACTGTTATTATTAAACACATGAACATATCCTAACTGTTCATTAAACACATGACAAACTATTAGCAATCGAGAAKAAGATCTTGTTATTTTGATATACAGAAAGAAAAGATGGCAACTCAATGCTAAATAGCAGTCCAAAAAAAATCAAATCTTAGGAATTCAGACAAAGCAGACAACACCATGAAGATCATTTATATATCCATGGTTCACTATTACCTTGAATATTGTATACAATTCTAGTCCTTCCTACCTCAAAAATGAAAAGAGAACAAGATAAGCAGGCATACAGACTAGTTTCCACATGAAGCAATGACTTACAATTTTTTTCAAAGAATGATGGGAAGTAGAAAGAGGTACGTGACAGAGGTCTGCAAAATCATGAGGTACTTACAGAGGTTGGCTAGGAATCAACTATTTATGATGTCATTTAATAAAGGAACCAAAAAAMAAAAAAGGTCAGCAGGACCAGAGCAGACTCAGAGGCAACTAATCTCTGCAACTTCTTGCCAAAGGATACTGTGAATACTAAAAGTTGACAACRGTTCAAGTGAATAACAGTCAACGACATGAAAAAGAAAACTACTGTGGGTTACTGAAAATACATATAAAGTATATTTAGTGCAAGAAGTCCCTTACTAAAAAAAYGGGAAAGAACTAGAGGGAAGTATAATTTACATTATCTGTGGTTTTGTAATTTTCCTTAGGCATCCACATATGAYCACTGTTGAATATAGGTCTTTACTCCAGAATTTTACATTCGTACATTATGTTTGGGAAGATGGAGAGAGGACAGAGAAACTATGCTCCCTGTAACAACATAAATTCAAATTGTTTGAAAGTCAAAACCTTGTGCATAATTTTCTGTTAGTTACTTGAAAGAAGCTACCACCCTGAAACTGTTGACTAGCTAGATGTTGTAGGAATGGAATCATAAAGCAAACCAATTCAATTCAAATTAACGCTTCTTTTCTGGCACTTCTGTGAAGTTATTTTGAAAAAAAAAATCATATGATAAACACTCAGGAACTCCAAATACCATTTGTTCTATTGCTTCAACTTCTATTTTACACATTGTCCCTTCTACTTTGTGTTGAGTTAGTGTTGTCTCAGGGTTTCCATACAGATTTTCTTCCATGTACCTAACTTCAGAAAAGACTTGGAAATGCCTCTAATCTTTATACTCAAATAATTTGATAGCTTGAATGCAGAGAACCACTATATTAATACACATTTTCTAAACTGAGACTATCTCCATCTTAATAAAGTTAGTGCAGACATCCAGGATCAGATTTTTGGCAATGAAAATTCACAGAATACATTTTAAATCACTGACAGGAAGATACAGCAATGTTACATTTTGAATAGAAAGAAAACTTTAATGTAAAAACTGGTTGTTACTTCTGGCAGCTGCAAAGCATATGATGGCGATTTTTATATAGGTAACAGAGCAAAAATTTTACACTGCTAAATGTCTGAGCATCAAGAGAAACAAAGTCATAAAAACCCACAACAAATGTGACTTTTGTATCTACTTTGCTACTTCAGRGAACTCTCAATACTTTGTTTAACTTACCAAAAAAACCCAAAAATTCTAAATCTCTTATGAGGAGCCATAAACGATTGCTGTAAAAGAACTGGAAAGACTTATGACTCTCTTTCCACAAAGTTACTAYGTAACACTGATGAAAAAGAGGACAGAATTCCCATAATTTTTTGCCACTTGATACAATATTCACATCTGTTAACATTCTTTTCACTTTTCTAAATAGTTTTGGTTGGATATTCCTCAACATAATTTCATAAGGAATCTGTGAATTTTAATTAAATCATAATATTTTCAACCTTTCCCACAGAAAACACATTAGAGGCAAATCCTGACTACATCCAATACCATGGAAGCTTTCCTTGTTCTGGAATAAGGCTTTTTTYCCCCTAATTTCATTCAGCACATATATACCTATTTATGATAARGCACTACTTGCATACCAGAAAGAATTATACACTTTCTCCATTGTTTGCTAGAGAAGTGATCACACACTTTTAGTGACATACAACTTCTTCYCCCAAGGGGATTAGGCTTTTACCACATCATGAAATATTTAAAACCATGTAAGACCCTACAGCATGCAGAAAAAAACAGGGCAAAAGCATGCTTTTTAATCCATTTGTTGGTCACTATCAGCTGTCAAGGCTGACAAAAGGACAATCTGTTCCTGGAAATTTTGTTGAGCTGGTAGCTAGTGATGGGAACAAGAGAAGAGATTCAAGTTTCAGATGCATTTTCAGAAGTTTAATTTAAGTGCTGATGGCTGCAGTATTGAATTGCAAGAAGTGTTTTTAATTTGCTTCCATCCAATAGCTTTGCTTCAGTCTRGCAGCTAGTAAATAAGATTTCAATAACCACTAATAATTGTTCAGTAATAATTTTAAAGGTGAAATTAAAAAAAAAAAAGTATGTGAGAAGCTTACATTTACTTCTAAYAGAAAAAAGCACTCATGGATGCATTCTAACAGCAACAGTCATACTCTCAAAATATTAAAATAGTTCAATCAACTAGCTAGAGATTTCTTTTTTGTGTGTGTGTGAACTAAAATTGCCATGCACATGGTGATGAATAAGAAACGAAGCAAATTTATCAAAACATGCCAAGGATTTAAAAAAACAGAATTCATGGAAATTACTTCCTGTCACCATGTTTAGACTATAACACACAATTAACACAACATGAAGCCTAAATAAATAAACTAATCCTCTACTTTTGCCTTTAATACATCTACAGCTGCCTCTTTCAGGTTCCCTTAGRTTTCAGTTATAGCCTTTTGACTTCACACTACACAGAACAGCAGCCATGCCAAGAAATYCCAGCTCCTGCCTGAGAGCCATGCAGGCTGCACAGCAGAAGGACATCCAAACCTCTCACCAGAAAGGGCCTGAGGAAAAGGAATTATAATGGGAAAAGGGGAAAAGGAGGAAGATGCTAGATGTTCAAACATCTTCATGCTTGTCTCATATTTCTTGTTTCTRCTTCCTCATAATTGCTGAGGTGGCCATCAAAGAGCTTCTGCTCTCTTCAAGATTGTCAGGTATAACTGCATCAAAGCAAAAATTATTCCAAGGAATCAGAAACATAGTATTTTTTATAATTCTGCTATGCTAACATAGCAGCATTCTTTTTTATAAAGAATATGACACAACACACTTTATATGTATCTATATCTGTATCTGTACATTACACGTGTTTTTATGATATACACTTATATGTTTACATTATTTAAATAGCTATTACATGTACAGTACATATATTTTTTACAGAAATACAGAACTTTGTATTGATGAGGCTTCATGTCTGCAACCATAACTACTTACAAAAAATGGCAGCAAATTTGGCAATGYAGCTACATATAGATTCAAGTGAATATGGCCTAACACTTACCAAATGATATTTGGTATRCCAAATGATATCATTGGGTATGATATTTTTTAAAGTTCATTCCCAAAGTAATGGGAGAGGGGTATGTTTAATAATAATTTAAACCAGCRCTATCACTGATCATCTTTACAATATTAAAAGACGTGGTGTGGACAAAAAGACAGGACTCGGGAGTTCGTGGGTCATGGAGGGAAAAATTAAACTAATGAAACCTGCAACAAGCTGAAAGTTATTTATAGATGTTAAGTGCTATTTCCAGATTAATCTTTGAAGGCTGTTTTATAGGATTCTCTTGAGGTGCTTTGTGAAAATTATTAAGCTACAGGTAGAATAATGTTTTTGCCTTTTATACACTGTCTGAAAATTCACTGTAACACAAAGTGATTGCTTACAGAAGTGCATTGGCAAAGACTTATATCCCTTGCTTGTGGATGKTATAGGTGCATTTGGCATAATTTGAACAGCAAAGAATCTGGTCCTGATGACGAATTAGCACGACTGAAGATGTTAAAAAGCTAGAAGCTGYGGCTCAGGGAAAACTTTCGCAGTAGTTTTCGGATATAGGCAGCAAAGCCATATAGGTTATCTGTGCAAGCCCCAGCGATACGAGAAAACGAGCCGCTGCTGTCAGCGGCAGCACTGTCAGTACCGAAGCAATGAGGCGCTTGCCGGCTGCCCGGCGGCTCTGGGCGGCTCTGGGCGGCTCAGCACCCTGGCCAGCTCCGGCCGGGCAGCCAGCGGGGCCAGGCGGGCACAGCGCCCCAGCCCCGCCGCCACCGCGCTGCGCCTCCCAGCCCGCCACAAACATCMGTGAGACGCTACTAGGTCACACAGGCTGAGAAGGATGCATTTGAATAACTCGTATCTTAATAGGAATTTTCAAGGAGATCTCTGTTCTGCAGAACACTCCAGAAGATAACTGATGTTAAAGTGCGAAAAGGAGAAATGAAACTACTTTGGTAACTATGGATCATCAGCTCAACATCAATTCCAGACAAATAAAGGGAGTTGACTAATAAAAAACTATAAGACACTATAACTACGGCCATTCAATTAAGTTCCTCTTCCTATCAAACTAACTTTTTACTAYAAGTTTTATAATAGTTACTATGGCACCTATACTTCTGTAAGACACCTAAGTTTATATCCCACAGTACAGTCTCTTTCTGCTAGAAAAATCAACAGATCCTAAATTAAATAGGTCCTAAAATATAACTAAAAGTTAACTGAACAAATATCTCTCTAATTACTCCCATACGAATCCATTTGTTACTTAATACTGAAACATTCTTTTCTCAGGAAAAATTATGAAGTTTGTAGCTGATACTGAGATCAGGAAGTGAGAAAGRACAAATGRCATCAACAGGTTACACAGACAGCAATCAAACTACACACATGCCAACTTAGATAAAAGAAGACATTATCCATCAAGGACCAAAGAATAAATAGAAACATCACCTAAGATGACGCAGTAATCAGTTACTTCTGACATATGCATTTGCTGGAGTATTAMAGTTATGACAACTATGGAYGAATAGGCAAATAAATACTAAGAGAGATCATAATACCTCTCTATTTGCTCATTGCAGGATTGATGCTAGAACATTATATCCAGTTCTGGCATTCAAATTTATGAAGCTCAGTTCCTTCAGATTATCTAATAGAAATTGCTTTWGTCAAGGAAATTGCAAAAGATCTTCATTCTGACACACAAATCATACAAGTAAAAGGTTGACTCTTTAGATTCTTTAAATGCTTACAAATACCTCCAAGATCTTTAATTTTCATTAAGATACTCTACTAATAGAACACTTAATTAACTCTTTCAGTGAATTCCTCATTACTGAAAATTTTTAAAAGACAACACAATGATTTTTTACACTGTACAGTCTTACTCAACTACTGCTAGCACACATACTTCAGGGAAGTCCTAGGGARGCTGGTTTTACACATAAAGTTAGCCTCAACGTTCACAACAATTCCCTTGGTCTTCACATTTATCAGTTAGAGATAAGTGATGAGGCTTTTGCCTTTGAAAGTTAATTATACAAGYGTATTTCATTATGAAAATACAATTATCCTAGGCATATTTAGTTTGCTGGGACTGTCTTAAGTTCAGAAAAAACATTCCAGGGATCAGTTGAGAAAATAAAACATGGCAGAATGATGACACATGAAAATCAGTAAGTTTATCTATTATAAATATGGGGGTCAAGAGAATCTCAAAAATTATAAGAATTTCCTACCCATCAGAAGAGTGAACAGTGCAAGATCTGATTTTAACTATCTTTCAAATAAGTGTACAATTATTCCTAAAAACAARAGAGCAAAGTTTTTCAGAAACCTTTACAGGTTTTCATTTTGTCCCTTACTKAAAAAATAAAAAGCATTGCATAACAGTGTTACATATTTTAGGAAATATTTGCTGTATGTAAATAAAGACATACAATTCCAAATCTCTCCAAAATAAAGCCTGGRCTACAAAAATAATCTTGATTGTATTGTTGACCAATAACCTACCATATTTGTATATTTTGAATGTTTGAACACTGGATCTATACAAATAATTTGTCTAGAAGTTTTACTTCAGATTGGCTGAGAGGAGACTTAATTTTGTAGATATGGATACAGTTACACAAGACACAATAATGGCAAAGTGTAATAACCCTACATTAATAACAGTATTTTCTAAGTTCTTGAATTTGCATAAAGGAAACACAATTCTATCAACACAAATTGTGTTGTATTTTYTTTTTTTTTTTTTTTTTAACATCAACAGTCATTACATTTGCTTGGAGCATATTCAGTTTTAAACTGTGGGGAGATACTTCTACATTTTTAATTATTATTTAAACAACAACACATTTCTACTCTATAAGAGCATAATATGGATACACAATCATATGGCAAGCAGGGTTAGGAGATTTCTACTGAGCAACAGGAAACATTCAATGATATGGGTGAAATCTGTGTACAGTCAGGGATTTTGTTCATAAGACCAGAAGCTAGAATAGAAATAATACAGTTAAGAGTAGTAATAACTACATTCTTATTTATTAAGACCAAGGTTCAGCTTTTACATGTTCCAGAGCAAGGAGTATAAAAGCACTTTATAATATGTCACCACCAAATATGAGCAACATCTACTGCATGGCTACTCATATGTTAGCCACAGTCYTGATTCAGACCATAAATCAACTCTGTCTAAACCTTTACTCCAGGAAAAAGAAATATTTCAGTGAGCCATTACATGTTGATGCAGGGCCGCACAACAGAATTGAAGTATTAACTGCCAGTTCCAACAAGGCAGACAAAGTACAGCTGCTCCCTGATTACGAGGGGGAAATTGACTGATCAAGGAAAGATACACATAGAAGCACTGCCACATGACTGAGGTATCCTAGGCTCAAAATTAATGAAATAYATTAGAAAAACAGGAAGAAATGTCCAGGATGAAATTAGCATCCTGCCCAAATTTCCTTCAAATTAACAGAGAAGAAAGTGCACCATCACCTCAAAGCAGCCTTTCACATAAAATGTTCCTCTTTCTCTTGTGTCCTCCCTGAACCAACAATAGGCAGGAAAACTTGTCAGCTGAGCATGCAGGCTACAGTAAACAAAAGGATCTGGTTATGACTATCTCAGCTGTGCATTCAGAGTGAAGTTGCACATAACAGCATGACCTAGCAAGAGTTACAAACATGTATCAGCCAAAAAAATATACAAACAACTTCCTTTCTACAATCATTCTCTGCCAAGTCAGTGAGTTGACTCAGTGTAGCTCAGAGACCARTGGGCACTAGAAAAGGCTCAGGCAGAGAAGGACATTTTCCACTAAAAAACAGCAGCCAACTGTTAGACTAGTTTAATAATGATGTGCAATTTCATCTGCAGGACCTAATGTGAAAAATATTCTTACATCTATGTCCATCCATAAATAAATAACAACTATCACCAGACAGTCAATAACAGAGCTTCTTTCCTGCACACAACTCCTTTACTGTGGGAGGGTCATGGTTTGCTCCTCATCTTCAGCATCAATTTCTTAGTTCTTGGCCAGGCAAGACATGACCTGACTGGGTTAGCTAGCACCTTGCTCGCACAAGACCAGTCAATCCTTTCTTCATACTAACCTATCCTGTGATTCTTTCAAGATTTTTCTCTAACCAGATGAATTATTCAATGGGTTTCCTCACTGGATACACTGTCTTGCTCAAAACTGTAAAACCATAATTTCACCCAAAGCCATCATGATTATCTCAATAATCTCTAGATTTTAATGAAAAAGCACAAGACATCACACAGAAAAAGAGCAGTGACCAATGTCAGTTCCTTTCCTTCAACTCTTAGAGTACGACATGACAGTTTGTTCTAGGCTGACTTGACTTAGGGAATTATACTTTGATTTTATTTATAGACGACTGCAGGTGGAAAATCAAAGCATCACACATGAACAGGGCATTCAATTCAACCAAACTCAAGGAATAGCACAGTCATTCTTCATCTGATACATTTCCTATCAGTTGATAATGCCCATTCTAGATCTATTAAGCTCAATATGCTGATAAATTGAAGGACAAGAAAATAAATATTTCAAGGCAGCATATATATTTGTATCAGGAATACAAATACATTCTAAAAGTCACCGGTTTGATGCTGAAAAATATATTCTATTTACAGATCACTGCCTCCTTTTTTTTTTAAATTCTTCAACACTGCAAAGCTRGAGTCATACTTCATATGCTCAGAAGTCACACTGCTTGCCGGGAGTGGCATTTGAAACATTGCTATGGCAACAAGTAAACTTGACAGCTASGAGACACATCCTGCTGATACACGASGTAACCAAGCAATCTAATTCTTACTATGTTGAACAACATTGTATCAAATAAGTGTTGTTAACACCCTCACAAAATGTTAGTACCCTGGGAGGGAGCACGACTGAAGCAACAAATACTAAGAATTATCTGGGAAGTGACAGAGCAGAATGAACCCCCTCTCAGAATCAAYAAGCAGCTGTTGACTGAAGACAATTCCCAAGTACTAAAAAGACTCAAGCTCTGAAAGGCAAGATCTCTCCTAACTGCAGATGAGCCTAGTGGAAAAAATTTTGTATAACTTCAGTTGTGGAAGAAGTATATAAAAAACATTAAAAAATTATTTCTATAATAACAGACTAGGATGACACAAAACCTGATTCTGTACGTTTTTTCTCTAATGAGCTCCACATTAATAACCTGTCCCTGCACCAAGTAACAAATCCCTTTGCAACATCCAGATAGAAAAATATGGCCACATGTTAAAGAGACTTACAATCCTCTACAAGTTCTCAAAGCAAGTTCAGCATATTTTACTCTTCCTTTGTACATCAGACAGCTTTGTACAGGAAAGAAAATTACTCTGCTCATCAAYACCATCAGTGAWCTGGCAAACTTCATCCATGAAAGAGGCCTTCAACGCTTCCAACTACTACTTGCACTGAAATGCAAGGCTGAGCTGCATACACACATTTCTCCAAAAGGAAGAATTAGTGGATAGAGTTCCTCATCAGTGCAATTCTCAATAACTGATTAATCTCTTCAGACAAAAAGCAACACCATGAAATAACATTTGCATGATGCAAATGTTCTCAAACCCATAGGACAAGAACCACAGAAAAACATGCCTGAACATAACAATGAAAATATTTTAAAATTTTTAATAAATAGGTTTAAAACACTCAAGACTTGTTCAGTTTCTCAATTTGCCCTCCTTTCCTCACTCCTCTCAAATTAAATCTTCCCCTTCTCCCCAGAAAACCTTCTCAGGTTTTCCAAGATTCATCTCCATTAACTGAAAAATAATTTTGAAAAATAACTGATCAAAAGTTATAACTTCTACAAAATCTCAAAAATGGGAAAAGAATTACCAATCAGATCAAGAGGTGAAGTGGCAGAAGGCCAGATTTTATTGCTTGAATTTTCTGCTACTTAGATTTCTAGCCTAGTGACCTATAAGCAAGCTCATACAGTGAACGATAGCCTATAAATTTAAACAGCTAAGAATGGCACCTCAATTTGATGAGCAGCCTAAATAAAAAACCCAAGTTACTAGATTCCCTCAAAAGCACACTACTAAACACCTAGCACTGAAGCAAGGAAGGGGGAGTATACTGACTCTACAATTTTGAAAAATAAATAAAGTTGTAAAGGATAAGTAARAGACTAGATGATATTTTCAAAGAAGWTATTATAAAAGAACATACGAGATAMTGTTACTAAAATSCACATTAGATTTCTATTATTTTATTCAATATTTCTAACAAAAAGAGGGAAGTCAACTTTGATTCTGCCACYGCATGACAGAGAATACACTACAAATATTAAAACACTCTACTTGTGCATGGAGAGTAGAAAACTGAAACTGTTTCATTTAGTTGTACTCTCTTATCCAACTGAAATRGTTTTTATTTCCACTTCTAAAAATTAACATGTTTAATTTCCACTTAAGTACCCTAGATACTACACTCTTAAACAGAAAAAGAAGAAGCCAAGTAAAAGATTTGAAAAAGTTTCTTTCACCCTAATCCTGAACAAGAAGTCAAGTTCATAACAAGAAATTTTTAAACACACGTGACATGTACCCTTGAACTCTTTATGATAAACCTTGTATTTTGGCAATTTTGCATGTTTTAATTCTTGCCCACAAATACTTTAACAACTGGCCTTTCAGACTGATCTGCTAGATCCATGGCACAACACACTGTTCTGTGAGATCAAAGGAAGCTCTGGTTTCTGGAGGYGAGTGTTTTCACAGAATGAGGGAGGAAGGACAGTGGCTGGTCCATGTACCACAACGCATCCCTGTGAGACCACGACAAATCCTGGTGTCTTGTACTGAAAAGGCAGCTGTTTCTCCTCCCCTCCAGCCTAACACAAAGGCTTTGTGTAGTGCTTCCCCAGAGAAAAAGAAACAGACAAGGCAAGACACAGGAATACACAGGAACTGTCAATCTCCTTTGTAAARTACCAATTCATTCCTGCTAGAAAACAAGCCCTTACTAAAACAGAAAACACGGTAGTATATTAATATACCATTCATTGAAACTTCRCACACTAAACAAACACTTAACCTTCTGTACATATAGATCTAGTACTGGTAGAAACTCTTCGGTTAGAAGCCAGTTTTGAACAAGGAAAACCCTGCTCATATCTCTCAAAAATCTCCTTGATATAATCAGCCACACTGAGAAAAGCCTCACTGGAATCTGTGATGTGGGAAGTATCAGAGCCTGCAGTCTGCAGCAGCAGTACAGTGACTATACTAAACATAAGCAACGTCACGACATTCCGGCCGCTGGATTTGTTCTTCTCATTCCAAMCTCATCCTTCCCAAACAGGAAGTTTAAAAAGATGCTGAGCTTCAAGTAAATAATGGTACATCAGGAATATATTAGAGAAGAACAAAGTATTTTTTAGGGATAATTTGTTCCATCTTCACAKTTTTTAAACTGTATCTTGATGCACTGTTTTCAAAATAACTTTTGACAAATGACTACTCACACTATTTCACTCAAACGTTCCTATATATAAGTTCATTGACAGGCCAAAAATATGTTAACAAGTATACCTCTCATTTAATAAGTTAAGAAAGTTCTACTACTTTGTTAAACATAAGTCACTCTGTAAAGCAAATTAATCATCATCAAGAAAGTATTCAGGACAACATTAACACAAAATAAAAATGYTGTGTATCTTTGCATCATAAATTCATATAATTAAGACTTAAAAAAAATTATCAAAATCAAACAAGAGAACAAAGTCCTAATCTTTTGTTTTCTCAGCTAAAATGAACTAACGTACCTACAAGCATAGCTAGCATGTGTTCAAGAGGCACGGCATTAACCACATAAACTGCATTTTAAGCRTCTACTCATTTTTTCCAGAATCACAACACGGAAACTAACCACATGCTCTAAGGCTAAAAAGATACTAAAATAAGTAGAATATGATTTATTTTAAGGCTCTCAACATTTCTGCAATATAGTTTGCTAATTCAGAACATTTAAGCTGAAACTACACTGGTTCTGCACATAGAGTCTAAYTAAGAAAGCCACTACAGGCTATTTTATAACTCATTTTCTATAGCCCTTTCCAGCTTAATTATAAATACGGTAGGAGGTTCTCAAAAGGCTGTAGAATACTCCYGGGTCATTCCTTTGTGTCCATCTCCCTCCGCCCGCACGATAATACGTCAATATTATCATTATTTGTATTCCCGCCCCCACTTACACTAGCAGTTGTTTCCAACTGCTCCGGCTCACACCAGAGGTTACAAACCTCGTAGCGAGCTTTGTCCTCTCAYTGCTTTTGCTCTAGAGTGACAACAGAAGCCTAAGGATGCCGCTGCAGCTCCAGAGATCGTCTGTACACTTGGGAACGAGGTGCTTTCCCACTTCCTCTTTGTAAAGCTCAAAGTACTTGAAATAACGTATTTTTAACGCTGTTCCACACGCAATTTGTGCGTTCCCTGAGCGCCGTGGTGAGCGCACCCGCGGCCTAGCCAGGCATATCTGTATGCACGGATCGATGCAAGTGCCGCTAATGGCTCCAGCACTTGGAGCGCCAGGCGACAGACAGACAGCCCGCTTCCCATCCAGCCGTGCCCACACAGCAGCCGTCACACGCATGCCACAACCCAGAGATGGAAATACAGACGCAGCTATTTTAAAACAGAGATCTTTCACCGTCAGAACACGTAAATTTATGTACCATTTGCCTTCTTGCAGCAAGTGGGAGGGACAAAAAAAAAAAAAAAATCTCGTGCCTATAAATTTGAGTTCTCCGTAGAGGCCGGGGCAGCGGTGACTGCTGCTGGAGCCCGCCAGACCTGCCGACCCTAACTCCACGGAGGGGATCGCCCCGTGCTGTCCCATCGGAATAAGCCCTTCCCGCGGCGGGCCGTGGCCCCCGGAGCTCCGGCGCCCGGCAAACTCCCTCTCCCGCGGGGACAGAAACCGCGGCGCGGCTCCCACGCAGCAGCGGCTGGGGCCGGGCCGGCGGCCGCCGGAGCCCGCGGGCCGCGCCCCGCCGGAGCGGCCGGAGCGTCCGCGGGGACGGGGCGCGGGGTAACGGCGGCGGCCGCGGTGCAGCACCGCGAATCCTCACCTGGAACGGGGCCGAGGCGGCGGCTCCTCGGGGCTGTGCGGCGAGTCCCAGCGGCGCCCCCGGCCCCACAGGGGATGGTGTGCGCGGCGCGGGGCGGGGGCTACAGCGGCGCCCCCCGGCCCAGCCTCCGCCCCATGGCGTGCGGCGCGGTCTCTATGGCGACTGCAGAGCCGGGCCGGCCCGCGGGGAGGGGTAACGGCAGCGCGCAGGCGGAGGGCGCTCAGCGGGTCACGGGGCGGCTCGCAGCGCTCCCCACGGGGGTTGAGCCCCTCGCCGCGGCCGCCGCCATCCTTGCGGCAGTGCCGGCCGGAGCCCGGCCGCGCTCGCCCGCGCCGCCGCCCCCGCGCTCGCCCTTCCTCGGCCGCGGCGCCACCGAGCCCGCTGTCCCCCGGGGCACCGCCCACATCCCATTTCCGGAGCGGTGATTGGGCGGCTGCAGAGATTTCTCATTRACGATTGGCTCTCAGCGCGGTCAATCCGGGCGCCGGGGGCGGGCRCACCTGGACGCGGCGCTGTGCAGTGCGGGGTTGGTTGAGCCAGCGAGCGCCGGTACAGCCGCGGCCGCCCCCGCGCAGCCCCAGGGCCGAGCCGCGGGATGGGCGCCGGAGTTCCCGTTCCCGACGAGCTTCCCAGGGGCAGCGCCCGTGCCGGGGCTGGCACTGGCACTGGCCCCTGGCCGCCACTGCCGGCGGGAAGCTGGGTCCTCGTTGCAGTGCCGCCTCCGCCTCAGCAGCCGGGGCTCGGCCGCGCTGTCTGCACCTGGGCGGGCTGCCCGGGGCCTGATGGGCGCAGGGCGCTGCCCGGCCGCGGGTGGGGCGAGAGGGCTGAGCAAGGAGCGGCCGGGGCGGGGGAGGCGGGTGACCCCGCGTCGCCGCGGGCACAGCAGCGCTGTCACCGTGGGCTCCGCATAGTGACAGTAGGACACGGTGGATGTGTCCCGTGCCTAGGTGAGTACGGCCCTCGAAGGGAAGGTTTTCCGCTCTCACAGGTGACTCCCTGCTGCAGGGCTCTCGTGAGGCCACGGAGCGGGCACTCCTCGGTGGGTGCCATCATGGCACAACTGCACACAGGACGCGTTTGTAGGCCACAGTGTCAGCCCAGAGGCTGGCTCCGTCTGGCAGACCAGCGCCTAGGAGACGYCTGTGCTGCAGGAAGGAGGAAGGACAAATTCGCTGTGCTAACAGCGGCTTGTACGAAATGAGTAATCACACCGTAGTGTTCCCCTCATGTGAAGTTTCCTTAAGCGAAAAAAAAAAAAAAGTGCCTTAATTTCCCTACCGCCAGCCAGATAAGAAGATAGTGAATAATTTAAGCCCTTTCCTCATTCATCACAAGGMGATCACAGTTAAAGAGTAAGGTTAGGAAACAGTATCTCCTCCTGCTACTTTATAAAAGGACGATTTTAGCTCTGGTACTTGACAAACGAGTTACCCAGAAGTGGGAGCTGTGAAGCAAACCTAGCAGTGAGCCCAAACAGTTGTAAGTTGCACAGTGTCTGTTTCCGGAAGATGCTTCTTCATTAACAAAGGGAATTGCCTCAAGAAGTGGGCCACCAGTCGTAGTGGTGTGGATAAACACTGGTATATAARCATACATTTCTCTATATGTAGTGAATGCATATGTGCATTATGCGTCCTAGCAATTGAAGCAGTTAATAAGAAAGCTGATAGAGTGAAGAAATGTTCSTTTTGTGAATGGAAATGAAAACGGATGTTGATGGTAATAGGTGGAGAAAGTTGCTTTTTTTATACACAATAGTAMATATTTTCYTGGGTTACAAAAAGGAGTTACAGGTTTTTCTTACCTTTAAAAGGCCCTTACAATTTCTCAGATGGAAAATATTCCTCTGGGACTAATTATTCCTTCAAATCTGTCTTAAAGGCATTGCAAAGGTGACAGTTATTCTAGGATAAGCAGCTCTTCTTATGCACCAAACAAATAATTTTTTCACACTCACTCTAAAGTAGACGGTGTTTTTCCTCCCAGATGACAACTGAGGGTAGAAAAATGCCCTAACCACATCTCATTTTAAATAATAAGTTTTGCCAACAAAACTTGCTGCACGCTAGATGTAATGAGGAGCTCATGAATATGAATCCACTTGTGAAGAGTGCTTTATTGTTCCCCAAATAATTGACACGTTGCCTGAGGGCTACAATTCTTCAGGAAAATTTTCTGATTCAATTGAAGGAAAGGCCTCAACAAACTTGTTTATCTGGTTTGTCTGTTTACCTGTTCATCATTTCAGATCCAAGGGGCATAGTTTCATCACTTTGGAACGTCACAAKTTAATTCATTATCTAATACAATTGACATGCACATTATCATGGGAACCACACCAGGCGTACAGGTCTCCTTGCACACTGAAAGCTCTAAAAGACCAAACAGCCTTTTTTTGTCATCAGCTGAAGTACAGTGAGCTGTAAGTTTCCAAATTACCACGTGCTCTTCRTAGGCAGACAAAACCTGAATGGTTCGAATAAAAGTCAAGCAGGGAAAAAATAAACTAAAACTGAGTCTTTTCAAAAGGAAAATCTGTTTCCACTTATGTGAAGGAAGTCCTTAAAGAAAAGATCTAATCTTTTTTAACTCACTGCTCCAGAAATACACCAAGAAGTACTTCAAGGCTTTCTGTTCTACTATTTTAAGTTCAGTGATGTTGATAAGTATAACAGACACCAGCCTTTCCTCTGTCAGTGCAGACTTGCAGAATACCTTTACCACTCACCAAAAAACCCTCAAACAACCAAACCCAAAAACCACCAGCACATTAAAATCTCTATGTAAATATGACTATGAAATTGTGCTACTCCAATTTGTTTTGGAGGGTTTTTTGGTGGTTTTTGTTTTTTGTGTTTTTTTTTTTTTCTTATAGTACATGTAGTAAAGCTCAGATGCATTGTGTTGATTTCCCTTGGAAAAAGCTAGCCTGAGCCAAAAACTGTCCTATGCCCTTTGTTTAGCTCTTACATTGTTAGTTCTAGTTGACTATCTCAATGTAAAAATGTGTTCTTTTGCAGCTGCTAGTCAGCAGCTGTAAATCACAGCAGATGGGCACCTCTCTGTTTYTTCTGGAGATTTTAAAGTACCTCAGGTGGTACAAAATAAAACAGTAAAGCAAACTGTCCTGGTTTCAGATGGGATAATTTTCTTTATAGTAACTGGTACAGTGCTGGATTTAGTATGAGAATAATATTGACAACAGGCTGATGTTTTAGTTGTTTTTGAGTTGTTCTTACTGTAAATCAAGGACATTTCACCTTCCTGTGCTCTGCCAGTGAAGATATGCACAAGAATGGAGGAGAACATGGCCAGGACCCAAACTGTCCAAAGGGACATTTCATACCACAGAACATCATGCCCATTGTATTAATGGGAAAGGAGYTGGCCATGAGGTGCCAATGGCTGCTGGGGGACAAACTGGGCATCAGTCAGTGGGTGGTGAACAATTGTATTGTGCATCAATAGTTTTTGTCTGAAAGGAATGATGTAGTTTTTCTTCAAGGAATCTTTAAATATTTAAACCTGCACCTATACACACACATATTCATATGTCTGTGATGGAGAAGGTTGACATGATTAACAATGTGCAAGAACTACTGAACTCTGCTGTTATTTTCTTCACATAAACATGTATGGGAGTAGATGASTCATCCTGCAAAGTCCAGACTCATTGGTTTCAACCACTTCCATTGGAACTTCCTTGCCTGGATTTTGGGGTCTTGGCRATATTTATTTATTTCTGTATGAATTAGAGGTTCTGTGCTTAGTTGACTACAGAAGACAAAACTCCAGRAAAACTTTTCTAGGGTCAGTTGTCAGGAAAAAGAAGAGAGAGAAAAAAAAAATAAAAGGAGGATATGGATAGCAGGATTCCCAGACTTAACAGAGATGGAAAATTCACAGGTTTGGTTAGTCAGTAAGTTAACATACACCAACTCATAGAATTGAAAAATTGTTGAAAATTGTGACTAAAATTAATATATAAATGGAGGTGGAAACAATGCTTTCATTGAAGAGTAGAAAGGCAAAAACATTTGATAAGCTCACATTTCTGGCAAAAGTCAAGGAGCAAAGGAAGTATTGGCCAAAGATGAGAAAGCTCCTACCAAGTTTTGTAGATGTTTAAACAAGTATCTAGTTAATAGAAAATGACAAACCACTTGAGATATCTAGTTCAGCCCTTTTTCCAGAGAAGGACCAAGTGCCCCTACAACACTCCTGGCCAGTGTGTGTCAACCTGTTCTAAAAGTACTTTGTTGATGGAAATCAAGGGGTTTTCTTATGGGCTATTTCACTATGCTCACAGAAAGAATTATTTCATCCATTATTTTGCTCATATCCTATCACCAAAGGAATTTATTCCTTTCCTCTGTGCAATTACCTATAAAATTACTTGAACACTATTTTCATCTCTCACCATCAGTCTTTTCTACACTAAGGCACCCGAACTCCTTCAGTCTTTTTCCACGAATTGTGATTTCTCGACACAGTGTCAGTAAGCATGAAGTCACCACTCAAGGGGCAGAGGGATCTTGGAAAAGCTCTAAGAGCACTGTGTCTGGCTTCTGGATTCTGTCTATTTGAGAGCTTCAGAAACTCCCTTGAGTCTTTTTTTTCTCTTTTTTTTTTTTTCCTAAAGATTCTCAAATTCCCTACAATATATCCTCAGTCATATTGTTCAGTTCAAGTGATGTCTGGAGTGTGAAAAATAGCACCAACATCAGGTTTATAATAAGCTGAGAATAGGTACTGATTAGTTTAAGAGGTCTTTTGAGGAGAAATGTGACAGTKTGTCTGACTACTTTGTTAGGAGAAGAAGGGTCAGTTGGTATATAGTGCACCAAAGTATTGATGCTATGAGATACGGAATTAAAAAAGGAAAATTTTACCTCATTATGTAAAGAGAATTCTGCTGCCAGGCCTCATAATTTGTGTATAATTCCATTCTGCAAAAAGCTTCCTGATATCTGGCTTGTGAGGATAAGATTCATAGTGAATAAAGTACAAAAGTTAAAAGCAAGATTGCTGCATGGTCTAATCATGATTAAGGCTGTAAAAATGGATTCTGGTCTTCATAAAGAAGTTAGAGCCAAGATGGAAGTTTTAGGTTACACATGTTCACTTCCACCTGTACTACAGACTGCTGGTTGGGTTTTAAGGTGAATACACTGTTTCTGTGTCTTAGTTTTCCATTTGTAATGACTCACCATGAGTCAGGAGTGGATGACTCAGAGATTGTGGACAGTACAGCTCCTATGGATTGAAATCAGAGCCAGCCTGACAAGTACTGATATGGGTTTTCCTGCAATGCACAGGACCACTGTGCACTGCAGTTCATGCAGATCTGCTATAATTTCCTTTTCTGCCTGAGTCTGATTTCAGCATCCATATTGCTATAACCTTTACACATCTGAAAAACATAGTACTTCTTTTTCTGATTTGTTTCATTTGTGGTGTTCTTCAGGCAATTAGATGAGCTACAGCTACAGTATTCACATTTTCCATGGAACATAGTACTGAGGGTCTTCTGGTACAACCATAGTATAGTGTAGAGCTGTAGTTGTAAAAAAATATAACTGACTTAATTTTCAATAAGCTTTGTGTCATTTTAATGTACAAACTGGGTCCTTTTAAATTATTGACTATTGCCATTACTTCTTGCCTTTAAATTTTGACATTCCCTCTGCCAGTTCTGCAGTTCCATAAGAATTTCAGATGTTGTGACTTAACTTAGGTATCTTTATCTACTACAACAACCATAATCATCTAAATACCACTAGACTTCCTTTCTAAAAGTACAAAAATGTAATTGAAAAATGAATGTTCTTCAAAGACTCAGTTACTTCTATTTGCTTAATAACTTAATTCTCTTTGTGTCTACCATGTGGTTCACAACTTTACAAAAGCCAAAAAATGCAGATGTCATGTCGTTCAYGTCCTCTCCCCATTATCACATATCAGTGAGAATTCTCTTCCTGAATATGGACTTGCCCCAGCTCAGAAGGAAAGGTTGTATAGTTCTTGCTTCCAYCAGACTCACCAAGTGCCTCCAGTGCTGCAAAATCTTGCATCATTAGTTGTCATTTATATCAAATACAAGGTGAAATGGAAAGCCGTCCAAATATAAAAATAAAATATTAATTTTTGGAAACTAGATGTAGAATTAAACATTGCATCATCAAACTTCTTATTTCATTACACTGATTCATAACACATTTATCCTTGCCTGTGGACTTATATATGAATGGTACCAAAGASGTAATTAATTGAGCAAACATTTGTTATTTACCTGTTTTGGATCCTAAGCCATAGCACAGCAATCTCCACAATTAGCAGGAAAGTGTGTGGTCTCCTTCTATACCACTGGTTGATAAATGCAATCCCCCATGTACATTCACTCCTGCACGTTACAAAATGCTACTCCTTGGTAGTGATGTCCAGGCTTCCCAAGGGTCTGCAAGGAAGTGCACCATGGTTAATTATAAACTGCACCAYAACACAGAACTTATTTCTCAATAATTCAACTTTTGATATCACATTTGCAGCTAAAGCCATTTCCAAATATGAGCTGGAACAAAAAAAAAAAACCAAACCAAAACAAAACGAAAAACACAGGTAGCACTGACCTCTAACTGTATGACAATTAGATTTAAGTAATTTCTTACAATGGGGCATTCTTAAGCTTCCATTAGCTGCCCTCTAATCTAACACAAATTTAAAAATAAAATAAAATACAGCTTATTGCTCTGTACTGTAGAAGACTTCATACAGCAGYACTGCCATCTCCTGCTTGCTTGCTTCCATGCATGCCAGTCCGAGGTTTGTGTTGCAAAGCAGCCACAGGGAAGGTGCAGTTTTCTGCTACTACCTGACAGAGGCAGTTACATTTTCTAATACTCAGGGATAAAAYGTTTGGAGTTCTGCAGATGGGGAGAGTTTTCACAAGTGCAGAGAAAAGTACTTCAGCCATTTGTCCAGGATTTCTGATACATCACATCCCAGCTGAAGACTAACTMAAAATGTGTTGTACCCAAGGAATACATTATACCTGTTGAATATGMTTCTGTAGAGTCAATCTGTACACAAACCAGCACATTTGAACAGATCTAAAATATTCCCCATGGTCTGCATGAGTGCTGCAAGTGCAAAGTGTGAATTACTCATGCACAGGATTAATTCAAAGCAGTTGGGCTGTATTTGGTCATGTGCAAACATTTGTATGGTCCATATGCAGTATGTCCAACAGGTCCCACATGTATCCCATATGGTCTGAATCATTTGGTCATTGGGGAGATAGAGCCAGTGTACTGCCAGAACACAGAGTTAGAATCACAGTCRTATCAGGGTACTGCTTTATTGCTTACCATAAGCCAGGAGAGGACAGTTTAAGCTTCTGAGAATATTTCTACACATTTACAATGCCTGGTGCAGGATCTCTTGCAGTCAGTCACATGCCCATTGAACTGTTTGCTGTGCTAAGGTGTTATAGATATGGACCCTATAGCTCAAACCTGGTCCTGCTTAGGGATTCAGTTCTGGTACCTCTAACTTGACCAAGCACTGCTGCAGACTYAGCTTTGTGGCCACCACTTTTGCCAGTTCAAACCAGTCATGTCTGTCCCACAAGCTGCCTGGCTCAGAAATGCCAGAGGACAGGACCRCTTTTGCTTTTGCTTCTGGCTTTGATAGAACTAGATAAGAGACTAGGGACAGAGGTTTTACTAGATTGTTCTTGAGCTTGGAAACCTTCCCAAAACAAAACGTACTGTGAATCCTACAGGATGATCCAATTGCTCTTGGTTACTTGAATTCTTTTCTTGGACAATCACATTCAGTACACAGAGAACAGAAAATTGCATCCAAAGCAACAAAATATGGAATGGTGGCTAAGGAACATAATAGTGGCTATAAATTATAGTTGCCTAAGATATATTTCCCTTCCCACAGAATCACAAAGTTTCATTATTCTCAGTCTTCTCTCCTTTGAAAGCATATTTATTGTTAAGAACAAATTAAGMGCTATTGAAGACATTAGCAGGTACTGAAAAAAGTTCTGTTGCTTACTAGCCCAAATCTCCARTAGGGTAAAAAGGGAGAAGAAAGTCCTACAAACCATTTTGTTGGTTGAGATCTCAGTTCACACTCAGTTAATTGGCCTGTTTTGCAGGATTAAATCTGGTGGCATAAGAACCTTGAAATAAATCTCTTAGCTATGATTAGAGATGAAGGAGAGATTAACACAGGCAGGAGAGTTGAAGTGGTTTCCTCCATCTCCATTGGTGAGTCAGTCTGAAGACAGAGCAATTGCAGAGACATCAGGAAATCAGTATTTCAGTCATCCTCAGGATGTCCAATTCAGGTATTTTCTCCCTTCTATTCAGCAAGTTACCAGTTTCAAGATCCTGTTCAGTCCTCTGAAGCAGGTTAGTGGTTTCTTTTATAATGTCACAAATAGCAATGTATATTTAGCTAAAATAGCAGATTTTAGCAATATCAGTCTGAAAATGTGGTTTGTTCATTACAAAATTGCAAAATTTCTCTGAACAATTTGTATCTAATAAGTAAATATAAATAAATAGCTGTACTATGTCTTGTTCAATATAGTTAGAGGAATTTGATAAAAAAGGAACAGCTAGGTGACATCTTGGAAGCAAATTGTATGCTGATGGAAGCTGTGTTTAGATAAATTTGACTTAGACAAGGAAAGCTATATAGACAAAGAGAACAGTATTGATAGCATGGGAGAGATTTCCACATTTATTTGGCTTCTTTTGTTGAAAGAAATATTYCTCCCTTTATAGAATAAAATCCAGTTTGCTCTCTCATAGCTACAGAAAATATGTCTGTGTGTATATGATTGATAATTCTGGAGTGGCACAAGTGCAAAGCTTTGTAAGAACTATGACAGAGGTGTTAGTTCCACTGAAATGCTGGGAGCATTTGTGCTTTACAGTAACCTAACCTGCTGCCAAATATGACTTGGAGAAAAAYAGATACATGTTGCAGAACAAGACTAACATTTCTAGCTGGAAAAGCTTTCTTCATAGTGCTCAAAAAATTGTACTACACAGCTCTGTGTGTGTTGCAATAGATCTTATGCTAATAAATATATTCAGTACTTCACTGAACAGGGAAAGAATAATGTTATGGTGTAATTATAAAATTCATTAGGATGTGAAGAGTCTTATGATCTGAAATAAATTCAGATTTATTTCAGATCATAAGACTCTTCACATCCTAATGAATTACCATAGATATTTACCTATGGTAAACTGTTACCATAGGTCAAAATCTTAACTAAGTATCCATGTAGAAGCTAGGAACAAGGAACAGAATAGGTAACTTGCTCTTCTGTCTCAGAATCAACAAATTTAAGGTCTCATGAGAAGCACAGTGTCTCYCAAAGATCAATCCCAAGCATATCAGTGACTGCCAGGTTCAGTCAACAAGTGGTCTTTGAACTACAACAACCAGTCATTCCAACCCTTTCCTCTGGCACTAGGACTCCATGAAATCACAGATCCTATGCTGCTGGTGTGGGTAGCACTGTTAAATAAGTATCAATATTCCGTGAAATCTGATCCTACAACAATACTATGAATTCACAAAGGAAGCTAWGAATACCTCATGAGAGTTTCTGGAGATAAGGAGTTACTAGGTGAATTTTTCTTGCATAGAAAGTTTTTACTTTTTTAAACTTCAGGCATCTGAATATTGGGGATGGAGCTATATCAGAATAGCTACRTGAGATTGAATGTGTCCCTGCTTATGGACCTCCAAATTTCTTTGAATAGGCTAGAATGTGACAAAGTCGCAAATCTACATCTTCCAAAAATCAACTATCTCTGGAGTAGATGAATTTTAAGTGAATAGAACTGTTTACAACTTTTGTCCAGATGTTAAAACAAAATATGTTTAGCATTAAGTAGGATGTTTTCAGTGACACCCTAACTAAATSTGTGCTGAACAATTTCAAGGCATTGTTCAAGTATGTACATGTGTTTCACAGAAACAAACAGTGAGTGGTGCATTCATATGTGCTGGCCATTGAACGTGTATCAGCAATCAGTAAATTTCACATCAGATTCTCTCTGTTGTGAGCTCTGAGTATCAGGGACAAATAAATCTATTAGCAGCCATCACTTACAGCTATTTAAGGTCAAGTCACGAACTGCTTAACTGGTGAAGCAATCAAAGATACTGTCTCCAGGCTTAGCAGGCTTATTCAGGATGTCAGCTGAATTCATAGGGAGGCTTAATTCTGTACCAGCAGAGCATGATCCCTTCAAATGAGGTCTGAACAATATTGGAGAAGAATGGTGTGAAGCAAGTGTAATTTTATAAATGACTCTTCTCTGGACATCTCTGTAAGGTGTTTATCATTTATATGATTATCACAATACGATCATGATCAATATTCAGTTGTAACTGATAATCAGCCTTAACAATCATTAAAATTAAGACCCTGTTTTTAAACTCAGAAAGATGCTGGCCTCAACACCTTTGGAAAAAGACTGGTAAGGAAAAATACTGTGCATTTTTAGTACAATACTCTGTGTATTGTACTAAAGACACACAGGGGTGAATTGCTTTGAGGGGAGTTGGTTTTCTCTGTAAATGCAGGAGAAAATAAATGCAACTTGAATTCATTATATCTCACAGGCCTTACAATCCCAACATATGAAAGTGTTTAACCATATCCTAACAGGAATCACACAACCTATTCCTTGCCTGTACAAATAGAACTGATTCCTTCCGATGTAAACACACGAAGACACTGGGATTCCATTACCTTTTTAAACTGCACTCTGCAGCAATCTGCTTACACAATGCTAAGCTTCACTGCAGCTGGGGATCCTGTACTGGGTCAGTGTAGCCCCACTTTCATCCAGTTTGTCTGTCTGCAGGCATTTTTCATGCTGGTTTAGCTGCTACAAGTTTTATTCAGCAACAGTATCCACTAACTTAGAAAATATTATGCTGCTTATAAATCTCTATTTCCCCAGATTTACAGGATTACACTTTACTGCTTATAAATGTCCCTGTATTAGTGGAATTAAATGACTGTATTATTATATAATGCAGAGTTTTAGAGCATAAAATCACTCTAATGAGAGTTGCCAAATTAGGAACAAGACAAGCAAGTTTTCTGGAGAGGAAAATAAAAAAGAAGGTTGTAAATATGTTTGTCTTGTTTATTCAACTTTTGAACACAAACCTGACCACAACACAGGAATCTAATGAACACCTATAATTGTTTAAAAAAAATATAGGCAACAAGTAGAAGGGAAAGACACTGGGAGTCTTCTGAAGGGAAAGACAGCAGACCAGCTCACTTTTTCATAAAATTCACAACATTTGTAGGAATCCAGAGTCTCTGWTCATACTATTCAATTACTTTTAATTGCTCTAGTTGGTCCTTAGAATTTTTTTAAGTGATTCACATTGTTATGGAATTTAAGCAAAAAAATTTCACTGGGGCACTCCTTTGGCAGGACTCAGAGTGCGTGAGGCTGTGCAGGAAGTTCTTTCGTAGGATCTATAAATACCTGATCAAACAGACAGTAATCTCTCTTCCTCTTCTTCAGATTTCTACTGCACGCCTTGGATCCATGCTCCTAATCAGCTTACGAGCTTCCCTTGACCTGTGCTTCTTTTCCTAATGCGCATCTGACTATGGCTGTCCTCAAAGTCAAATTCACCAAAACCAAGAGGGACAAATTGGCTCAGATCTTATGGATCCTCAACTGGGTTTCTGTAGTGAGTGGCATCATTCTCTTCAGTCTGGGCCTCTTCCTGAAAATAGAGATCAAGAAGCGCAATGAGTTGATGGCAAAAGGGGACATTAACTCTGTCCCCAACATGCTGATCTCTGTAGGGGTCATAGCATGTATCATCAACTTTCTGGGTGGCAAAATCTGCTATGACTGCTCAGATGCAAACAAGTTCTCTCGATGGAAACTGGTAATGCTGCCATACATTGTGTGYACCTTCTGCTTTACCTTCTGCATCCTGGTGGGTGCTCTCATGTGCTATACCATGAGGAACGAGCTGGAAGAGTCTCTCTATCTGGGAYTGAGGGATGCCATTAAGTTCTATAAAGACACAGACATACCTGGGAGATGTTTCTTAAAGAAAACCGTGGATTTGTTACAAATTGGATTCCRTTGCTGTGGAAACAATGGCTTTAGAGACTGGTTTGAAATTCAGTGGGTATCTCCTCGTTACCTGAATATGGCTTCCAAGGAGGTTTTGGAGTAAGTATTTATCAGTCATAACAAAAAATTCCAGGTGAAAAACTCTTTTGAAACTGGACCTTTGTATCTTAGTTAAAAAAATGTAGAATGACCAGGTTACTCACAAAATATGCTAAATACATGCACAATCAAAAGCTGCCTTTTGTTAAGCCTTTAGGGATGCTAAGCAAAGCAAAGATGTATCTCCTTTATCAGTGTGGTGAATTAGCTACCTCAAAATTTTTATTTCCTTTATAGTTAGCTGACAACAGTAAGAAAAAAAGGACTGTACACTGCACAGTCAATTCTAAGCACTGAAAGACCCTTCTCCTTCAAGGTATTAGACTCTGCAATCCCAAGTTCAAAGCTGCATGTTCACATGTGAGAAACTGCCAAAAAACACATCTATAAAAATGCAGAAATTCCCCATTTCTTTTTGAAGGTGGTGCTTCACATGATGTAGCAACTGTGAAATTATATGCTCAGAAAGAAGAGTGGTAGTACTTACAGACAAGGTAAAAATTTAAAACTTTCCAAAGTAGACAATCCAGGTCTTCACTGACAAGAGTGTAGTAGCTTTGTATTCCCAGGAAAGACAAATGCAAAGAGCTTGACTGGCATTTGTCAAATGCTGCATTTTGCTGAACTCAAAAATCAGTGACAATAAAGCCAGAGGAAGGAGGCCAAAGGTCTTAATTTTACAGAATTTGCAATTTGAACCTGCCAACTTAGCAAAGTGTGTATAGAGAGCTGCAAATAGACCAGAGAGCAGGACCAAGGAGACCAAGAGGGCATCAGCATACAAGACACTTGTCTGTGGAAATAAAGCAATACAAGCATTCTCAAGAGAGAAGTTAGAAAGTGTCACACAGAACAGACTGACCCAGGGCTGTTTTAAGTCTTGGATCTATGCTGAAAAGTGACATGACAACAAAGACAGYCCCCAGGAAGTTAAGAGTGGTAGCTCAGTGTGAGGTCAAAAGTAAAATTTAGTTCTGTGAGGAAAGTAATTCCTGAGTTTCTTTTACTGTGGATAGGTTGCTTAATTTCATTTTGATTGGCAGAATCGAAGTTGGGGCTGTATAACAAACTTATACCATGACTTCCAAAAATCTGGTAGTGAAACATTTGATACGAAATCACTGGAAGCAAGGCCCAGCTGGTAATGTTCTGAAAGGATGGAGAAGGAATTAAATCTTTCTTMATTTCAGCTTGTACTCTGTGTCAGTTAGTAGTTTGTAGATCAAGAGGCAAAGCAGGTGAGATCTGACATGTTGTGAACTCACATGTAACCTTTCCAAAACTGAACTTTTCACCTTCCTGTAAAAACCTCTCCCTCCCCCCCCCCCCCCCCCCCCCCCCGCCTTTCTACCGCTCTATTGGCAACACCACAATTTGACAAGGCATGGAAACAGCCAGTGGGAATGGCAGGAACATGAGGCAGGTTACAGCAGTACCATGCTACCATTGCTTTGTTTGGGTAAAAATCATCTTTACTCAAAAGCCAATTTTTACTTTACAGTACCATAACAACTTTGAACTGCAACAGCAAATAGCAGTGAATGTCTTGCTCCATCATCTCTTTTACTGAGGTCTTCCCTTCTAACAGTACCAAGATACTATTAAGTACCAAGACACAAGTTAAATAATTTTTTAATTTGCTATTAGCAGAGGAAACACAGTGGCAGGAGGATAYAACCCAAGTCTGGAAACTGCTACTGTAGAGCTGGCAGTAGAAAGAGGATTCCTCTTTATAACACATCCAGAACAAAATAAAGTATTTAAATTGATGCTTGGGATCAAAAGAAAAACTTAAGACCCAGTTTAAGAGGTGGGGYACTATATTGGGATCATTAAATATATATAATACCCTGAAACATRGAGGGCATTTTGCCAGCCCAGGTAAGATCTTCCCTGTCACAATGTGCCAGTCTTCCTCTCAGCTTTCTTTTCTCCTCCCATATTGGAGCCCTCTGGTTTGTACCTCTCTGGTTTCTTTCCCCTCCAGTGCCTGGTTTTGCCTATGCCCACAACATGGCTCACACACTTCAATCTACTCTCAGTGGATTATTTGGACTCTTTTGCATCGATTCCATTCTGTTGCCATCACCAGGGACATGATGGCCAGAAAATGAAAAGCTAGACTTGAAAATGGAGAAAAATTCATGCCTATCCCACTCCTGGGTGGGAAATGGCAGGTGGACTTCCTGATTTACCRAGAAAGATTTGTTTTTGAGAGAATTTTAAGTAAAACAAAACACACTACAACCCAGATAAAAAAAGAGAGGAAGAAAAGGACAAGAAACAAAAAAAAGGAGGTTGTATTTAGTAGGCTCACAACAATAAAAGCAATTATTCTGCCATCACAGCACTGCTACAAATACCGAGCTTCYTAGCAGCTTGTTTCATTTGAAGGTTACATTTAGTCCAAAATTCCAGATCAAGACTGGACCACAGTGCTTCTGCTCCTTCTCTTTACCTGATGAGCTTCTTGTAATGATTTCCTTCCCTGTCATTTAGATCAGCTGTAGTGGAACAGAAAAATATTATATGCAATTATTAATACATTAATATGTTTTGGAAAGCATTAGGAAATTTACTATTGGCAAWCAGTGAAAGCTGCATATCTAAGTGAAAGTTGTCTTTTATGTATTCTGGCCCCCTTACAAAGGGTAAAGGGCCTGGACCAGGGCATGGTTCTCACCCATGGGGCCGTCTCAGGAAATCAGCTTTTTCCATTGAGCATGAAAATAGATACATGCTTTGAGGCTGCTTCCCCAAGGTGTGAGAGTCTCTCAGCATCTTGGATACTGTCCAGTTTCTGGAAAATCTTTCTCTGAAGAAAACGGATGCCAAGGATTCATTTAACTTCCAGAAAATCTTGGTTAATTTGAGAYTGTGTTCTCTTCCCATCCTGTGATGGGACTATCCTATGATGTTTTTTCCTATTCCTCTTTAACCACTTGTTTTCCTCCTGATCTTATAGAGGAGGGAAAGGAATAATTTTTAGCAATAAATAAATTTCTTAAAGTTACAGAAAGTGAAGTTACAAGATGTAAAAACTCCCGTGTGAATTAGTGTCAAAACATGTGCTGGACCAGCCCTTGCAATGGTTACAGTGGCAAAAGGCCAGCAGATGATTTCCACTGGYTCCTGTGGCACACAAAAATGTTCTTGTATTAGGATCTCTTTCATGGAATGATTGTGTTGAAAAATCAGTCTAGAGGAAGTGAAATACAGGATTTCCAGGGATATAACCTCCATTAGAATTCCACCAAGATAAAACAAGTTCAAAAATTATCTTGAATATTCAGCATAAAGATACCTAAAAAGGMAAAAAGATACCTAAAAGCTGCCTGAACACTGAATTCACATCTTGTGGCACAGAATGAAGAACCACATGAGGTACTGTGATACACCACACTTAAACACAGCAAATCCAATATTAATTTCCCATTTTCCTGCAGTAAACAACTTTTCCAGTCAAAAGCATATCCTCATTTTCCTTTTGCTATGTTGGAGAGGCCCACATTGCAGCAGAGTTGTGTTACTCCCTTTTCTAAACTCCCGGGCACTGCCTGTGCTGACACCAGGTCTGTAATGCCCGGATTCTGTCCTGTTGCAGCCGCCTGAAGAGCAAYGTTGATGGGAAGTTCCTGGTGGATGGAGTCCCCTTCAGCTGCTGCAACCCCAGCTCCCCACGGCCCTGCATCCAGTACCAGCTGACCAACAACACCGCTCACTACAACTACRATTTCCTGACAGAGGAGCTCAACATCTGGATGAAGGGGTGCAGAGAGGCCCTGCTGGATTACTACACTGGTATCATGAGATCCATTGGCATCGCAGCATTGCTTATTTGGTTGTTTGAGGTAAGTCTCACAAAAATGGTCTCTATCAAATTAATCACTCTTCTGAATCTCTAGGATGGGAAATGATGATGGTGTAACACATGAAAAGTGCCTCAGCATCCAGTATAAAGTCCACAGGCACTTCAGGAATGTTGCAGTATTTCCTTTAGTAAAGACAACTTTCCTAAGTCCACAGAGAAGTCTTGTTGAGGATGAGAATTATCAGAAACCATGTATACAATTCTGTATATTTATAGGGCTTTTTCAACACAATATAGCACATTCCCTTCCCTGATGCATTTATGAGATCAGATACAGGAGGATACATGCAGTGACACAACTGCAAGGAAATTTGGTGAGAAGGTCTGAGCGTTGTTTGAAGTGAGTTTTAACAAATCTCTAAAATATGAGTAGGTCTTTGGCATTAGTTTTGTTTATAATTAAATTGAGTACTTTATCAGTATCGCAAAGCCTCCTTTTTATATTACATAGCTTCACCACATAGATAATACTTGCAATCATGTCCTGTCACCCTTTCAGAAGTAGACTGTGCTGCTGGTTATGCAATCAAATAAGTGCATCACAGGCAAGCTACGTGCCTGCAAAGTTGCAGAGTTCCTGCTGGCATCTGCAAAGTAGAGTTCTCTGGATGTTGTCATCTGCAAGTAAAGGACCCCCAATTGTACAGGCTCCAATGCAGTTTTCTCACCTTTTTAGTATGTTTTTAGTTTTCTGACTATTGCTCTATTGCATAAATATTAGCATTGTAATAAAGCAGTCCACAACTGTCCTCACGTAGTTCTAGGTGGAGTCATGGYGCCAGAAATAACAGGCCTCTGAAGCATGTGAACAGCTGTGAGGCAGCTCTCTGTGCTCCCTTAAATACTGACAAGCTGATCTTGATTCCAACAGAACTGTGAAAGTGGGGCTTTAGACTTGAGCCTCTGCTATAGGCCATCCTTCTTAATTTTCATGCCTTGGCATGTAGAGGACACAACATAGCTTATGAAATGGAATGATGAAACCTCCTTGGAAGAAATATTGATTTAACTRATGTCAGTGGAAAAAACCCCACTGAAATGAACATGCTRCCATTTTTTCTTTCCTAGTGACTGMTGGTTCCACTAACTGGTCATCCATTCTACATCAATTAATTGCAGTCTCTAAGGCTAGAAGGTTCACAAGTAATTCCAGCTATTTATGTACTAATAGCATGCAAGGAGGATTGTTACCTGAAGAATGAAGGGAGAATCAATCCATCTCTCCCTGCAATCTTTCTTTAAAAATGTAATTAATTGGAGAAGTGGTTAGATATGTTGCTAGGATAAAGTCTGYCTGCTTTACTCAGTTATGAAACCTGTAAATAAACAAGTCAGAAAACTGAATGACAGGACTGAGGCTGCAATTTCAGCTGTTTCACCATTAACTGTTTCTTACAGCTCTCTGTACTGATTGGTGTCCGGTACCTACAAACAGCCATGAAGAATGTTCTTCTGCTAGGAGATCTGGAGGGTGAATCAGATGGATGGTTACTAGAAAACAGCTTTGTGGAAACTGCCAAATACAACATTAACATCATTAAGAACCTCGGCAAAGCCAACCAGATCTCCACTGTCTCAGGCATGAATGACCCCAACATTAACGTCCAAAGCACAGACTGTGACAAAACTAATATTACAGCAAAATCTATCCCTGCAGCTAGGTAGGCAAATCTTCCAAGAAATGGCATCACAAGTGTAGCTTTGCTCTGTTACAGTCCTACAGTCACCAGATTTTATCTGGTGGGGAGAAAAAAAAGGTAGAAAAACTAGTAAAACAAACCACAGAATGGTGATAGCTCCAAAAATGCTAATACTTCTTTGTATGGATGTGTTTTTACTTGGGAAATCCCTGACTCCAAACACTRCACAAAACTTCTGGGATTTCCTCCACTTTCTCTCCTTTACTTGCATACTTTTATCATGGTCTGAATGCATCAGAATAATCATTATGCACAAGCAAATATTTCAGACAGGATGGGTCTACATGTACTAATTGAATAGGTACCAAAGAAGTTGGTCATTACATCTATAAAAATCACAGGAGCACAGAAATCCTAAATTATTACACTGGTTTAAAAGTTTCTTTACAAAAAAGACAAAAACTGAAATGAAGATTCTGTTGGTGCAAGAYAGGAAATGAGAAATTTTAACAAAAATATACATATGTTACAGCCTACAGTAACTTACCAGGTATGTGAAATTCAGGTGAAGGCAATAAAAGTTATCACTGAAGTATTACACTTGTTTTCCCCAAAATGTCTGAAGTATCTTTTCATTTCCCCACCTCCAATAGTTTAGAGAAAGCCAGTTGCCCCACTTTTCTGAAAGTCAAAGGGTACTTTGACTTTCAGCTGAAAGGAGTTCCCTGATTAAAAAAAAACTAACTGCCAGCTTGTGCAGGGGATATTTAAACTTCCAACCAGCATGGGATAGCACAAGTTTATAAAAAAGTAGATACTTCCTATGAAACAAACACTGATGATCCTAGATGCCTGAAAACTCCTCATTTCCAAAGTACTTACCTCACTGTTCYAGGGGAGGGAAGGGATTACTTTAAATCAGTGAAGGCAAACAGACAGACAGCTCGCACACCCCTGGTACAATGCTCAGGAGCTTTGTCAACGTGTGGAGTGAAAGCCTTCAATGCCCAAAACAGCTGTAGTTACAGGATGTCCTATGACTGTAACTGATCATTTATAGTCAGCAGGAAAAAAGTACCAATACAAAACAGAGGTGGAAAGACCAAATAAAATATTTTACTTGTGACTGCTGTGAGTGCATTTTTTGCGGATAATCAAGTAAAAGAAATTTTACCACTGAAATATTTGAAATAGAACCATTCCTGCTTTTGAAACTGTGCAGAGTAACAGTCAAAATTTCTTTACCTAAATACTGTTGTATTCCACAACACTATAAAAAAATCATACTATAGGGATATATTATAAATAATTTGTGCAATGTAATAATCTGTAGTGTAATTCAAGCAGGCTATGTGCRTGACCATAATTTCAGCTGGAATTCCTTCACTGCCTAACATGTTAGGCCTACACTTAAGTATGTTAAAACCCCTTCAAAGAACTAGATTTTAAGCTGAGAATTCCTTCTACAAGAACTGTTAACTCTTCCCTTTGCACTGCACTTACCTGTATGCCTACTTCTTGTCTTCATTGCAATCATTTTGCCCAGTGGGGGATTAARACTCAGCTGGTGTGTAATTCCTTCACCCATTTCTGAGAGCCAGAGGCACTTACCACCAGCTCTATAATTAGCTGATACAGGCTGGAAAAGAATGAATACAGAAAGTTGTAGTTCTTTGAGAGATCAAGGAGAAAGACAGTCATGTATTGCAAACTGATCAGATTTTGCGTATGTTTTTTCTTTAAATGCAGTATATTTTTTTTCAGGTGAGTATGCCAAGTGTCACTTGCCAGTCACATAATGCCAGTCAATAACAGTCACTTCCTCAACACAATTTTATTCTACTTTTGGTAAAATGGTCCTAGACCTCAATAACTAAAGCTTGCAGAATTACATGAACTGTGAGCTCACTCTTTTGATAGCTCTTTAATTAATGGATTTGTCAAGAATCTGYTCTGAAAAAACAGATTTGGAAGGAAGAGTGAACTGGTCATCCAGCCTCAGCATCTCTGTCAAGACAAAGACATGTCATCCAGCAGTTGCTGTAACACATTACCACAAAGAGCAGAGGTGTAAGTATCCAGCTGTATCCAGATATACAATTTTCTCTGGTCCCCACACAGCTCATTTACTTGCATATGAGGAAAACACATTTCACCATAAAAGACTAATTAGCATTTAGCACATTAACATTTGTATCTCAGCCAACTGCCCCAAACTGCAGCAGTGGAATGTGATTGGTTTTGAAATTAACTTAGATTAAGCATACATCTCGTAGGGAACAGTCCTTGTCTGACCTATTACCAGTAATTACTTAGTCATTAGGCTCCTAATTTCTATCCTGTCTAAGCATTCAGAGTCTCCACTGATAGAGATGCATTACAAAAACTGAATAGCTCATTTCACAGTATCAGGATARAATTTACTTTCGTTAATAAATGCTTTGTATTTATTGATTTCCTCAGAACATGGGAGTGCTACACCCTACATAYCCAGCTCCCTTTGCAGCACCTGTCATGACAGTTTGGGTTTCCTGCAGTGTTTAGCACCAGAGGCACTGGATCAAGGAAGCAAACTCGGGTAGCAGCACAGGCTCCATCTTTAATTCTCTGTAATTTCTAAAGACAGAGATGGCATTAGTGAGCCAAGCCTTTAAGCTGGGGCATCTGCTCAGATACAGAAATAAATACGATTTGGGGGACACTTCTTATCCTATTTGTTACTAATGCCTAATCCAGCCAGAATTTATAACAATACAGCAAATTTCAGAGTAAGAAACTCACATRTGCATAAAACTATCTTCTTTATCAAGTTCTTARTTTAAAAAATAAAATAAATACTGTAATGTTGAGTTTCTGGTGAAGGCACTATGAGAATTTCTTTAGAAATTGTATGTAAAATGCTCTTCCATTAAAGCTTTCTGATTGCCACTGAAAACACTTGCTCTGTTGTTGATCACAGAGAAAAACAGTAAGAAACACAAACATGCAGCACATTTAGGATTTTGTTAAAATGAACACRGTTCAAGCAGGGACTCTGGTACCTTGGGATGAGTATCTCAATACTTTCAATACAAAGAGGCCAATATTACATTTCAAGCACATTTAAGGAGGAGATGTAAGGTTCTGCAGTCTGCTGAAAAAGACTAACCACACRTCCTCACAAATACAGCAAAGATTGCAAATTATCATGAAATCCACAGCTCCTACTTTGTGCTTCACAATATTTTGCTGCAGCTCATTCACTCAAGCATGAAGCCTGGAAACCTCCTAAAATAAAGTCTGATGGACTGTAAGTTGTTTGACAACCTGTACTTATACAGCACAAACTATACCCTTTTTCTTCACATGATATCATGAACAATAGGCAGGCAGCAGTAAAAGTCAGCATTTTAAYGTCTCATGTTTAACTCTGTACCTGGCATCTTACTCACCATTATACAAAATCATGTACATATCACCTCTTGGAATTTCAGCTTGCTCTCCTTCAATGCAAATTTCCTTTACATAACTTCCCTTTCATGTATAATTTTGATTGTACTGAATGCAACTTCAGAGAAATGTAGCTAGGATTAGAAATAACTAGATTTGAGATGCACGTGAGGAAGTGGATTTTCATTATTAGGCATTTTTTTCYTGCATCAGCCTTCCAATTTAGCCTACCTGAAAAATACTGATAAAAATAGAGAAGAGATTGTGCCACAGAAATGAAACAACTTCTATTTTTGATAAAGTATCTTTGAACACTTTGTAAATACACAGAAGAATCTAAGTAACAACTTAGATGTTGTATTATTAATCTGACTTGTTTACACTGGAGATTATTCAAGGTTGCTGTCTAGAAAATAAAGTGGATTTCAACCATAATGCAAAGCATATAATTGTGAAAATATTCCTCTATATAACTTTGTACACTGAAGTACTCAAGAAGTAGCGCTGAGGCTTCTTTTCTTTTTTCCCTTAATTAACATGATTCTTGTTCCAATTTTCTTCAGAACATTTTTGCTAGTAGACTTCCATCTACCTACCTCTATGTTTTACCTTTTCAGGAATAAGTTCTTAAAAACCATTTACCAAGAATAAGCATAAAGAGCAACATCATTAACACCCAAAAGGTGCCCAAAGGTTCGACAAAGCAGTTAGGACATGATGACAACCAGCAGCCTGTAATAGAAAAGAGCAAGAAGTACTGGCCATATCTATGTAAAAGATGTCTTSACTGTTTGCTTAGGTCTTTAATAAACAACTTCTTTTAAAGTATGTATCACACAGCACATTAGACCAACACCACCAAGTTTCCCTTTCTAGAGGTTAAGTACCTGCCAAACAGTACAGCCAGCTCTTCAGAAAGATACAAAATCAGAAACACTCAACTACATCAGTTTCAGGGCATGAAAATACTAAATTCTGAACTTAAGATTTCTTTTAGAAATTCAGGTAGACACTGCAGGACTTTGCATCTGTAAAATACTAGGGTAAGTTTCAAGTGGAGTGTATCTTTACATAAGAAAAAGCATGTTACCATTCCATTCCAGTATGGCCATGATACAGCCTACATGGATAACTGACAGGTTACCAACCATTTACCAGCTCTTCTCCTTTCCCATACTGACAGACACCACTATAACACACCTGTAAAATGAACTGTGAGGTGCCAAAGTGCCTTCAAATAAAAACTGAATAATCTACGAGAAGTTACTTTATTTCCTTTTTCTTTTTAAATATACATATACAAGATATTTTATTTCAAAAGCACAAGAACATTATACAAGTTTCAAATTTACATTTTTGCAATTTAAGATACCAGTATGTGCATTATCAAATGACTTCTGTCAGCTTGGATGGAACAGAMATAAGTGGCATAAGCATCTTGCAGTCACTAAATACAGATTATACTCACAGTGAACAAAACTGCATAGAAATTTATGAAATGAAAGATGACCACACTAGTCAGTGAATTATATGGGAGTCCATTTGCCAAATTAGTATGTGCAAACATACAGAAAGATGCAACTTTGCTCTCCCACTTCTTCAGCTACAAAGATTTCCAGAGCTTTAAAGGAGCTCACCTGCTCTTACCAGCTCCTGTCCTTGTATACTACACTTCAGACAGAAAACAAAATAAAGTGATCTCACTGCATATTGGAAAATGGAAATTTTGTATCAGTGAAGTGCAAGGTAACTGAAAGGTTTTGATAACTACATATGTAAATATCAGAGGGAAACAGAAAGAAAATATGGGTTTGGTATCAACGAGGCATTTGCCAGTCGTAATTCAATATTTTTGTTGGTAAGCAGTGTTTTGATGAAAAAAATCACCACTGCATGCAAGTTTTCACTACAACTTTTCTAAACTCAGTATATGTTTCAAACGTTTTTGAGAAGACTAACAGGATTAACATTTGTCTTCAGAGTTTAATATTCAGGTTTGAAATGTGACAGAATCAAAATAAGGAAAATGGTCTTACTTTCAAGAAACAGAATACCTGGAAAATATACCAAAGCCAACTTTTTAATATCACTGGGGAAGGATTACAGTAAAATTTTTTTAAGTATTTGAAAGCAGAACAATGTTTGAGATCATTGGTATTACATCTTTAGATCACTTATGGTGCTGTTCAGTGCACTCATACATACATACTCAGAAATAATTTTTAAAAATCACAGAAGAACGGTATTTAAATCTAAATCATTGTGATTCTACTATCTCTCATGTAATTGTGGGAAAACAAAAATCATTAAAAAACACACTCAAACATTAATTTGAAAGTCTAATTAAAATGGCAAAAAAGAATCCAAATAGCAAAGGGGCAGGGAAATTGAGGGTAAGTGAYAACTTCAAACTTTCACATGGAAATGGCATCTCCTGGGAAAGAGTTTTTACCCATCACATTACAAATTCTTTCATGTATATTGTGGCTGAAATTCAGAACAACAAACACTTAGAACTGAAGAACTGAAGCACAATCACATAATTGAGAGAGAGTTCAATCACAATGTGCTATTAACTACTGAAGGGTAAAGAGACAGACTTAGCCACCTTTTCTTCCTTTTGCTGTTCAGTGGCACTGAGCCACTGAATACACCTCCCAAAACACATCACTGCATTTCTGCAGACTCCAAAACATGCTCCAAGCAATAGTGACAGAGGATGATGAGTGGAAAAATTATTCAGATATGGGGAAAGTTATTTCTCATTCAAAAACTTGCTGCTCTTGGGCCTTGATTTTAGTCCAGTGATAGCTTTGAAGGCTGTTTACTTTACTGTGGCCTCTGGCTCTTGTACAGCTTACAGAGCTACACTACAGCTACCTACCTGCAGTATTTTCACTTTTGATTCTTGGTGAARGTCTCAGAAGACAAACTGTAAAGGAAGTAAAACTAACCACAACCTAGGCAAATGGTGAAGCCCAGACTTCTTGTGATATACATTAATGGAGGATAAATTCATTAAATAAAGTGCAGTTCTGGCAACACAAAAAGCACAGACTTCATTTTTTGATTCAACAAGCAAGATGGTAATCCCCCCGTGCACTTTCTACCCCACACTTCTCACTTAAAGAATTAATCACTGAAAACTCTTCATTAAATCCCAAGGTATAGCTGAATGTTTTCTGTAAAACTTATTCTGTATTGTACCTGTTGCTGCAGGTGACTAAAGACCTGGAACCACTTCCAATCCAATATTATCTCGACCTATTTAAAGCTTCACTAAGCTTGGGAAAACAACCCAAGAAGAAAGTAAAAGACAACTTGGCAACACCATTCAGATATGTTCTCAAGGCATGGAAGAGACAAATGTGGTGTGTGCTCTGAAACACAGCAGTTGGGAACTGTCCTCATGAAGACATGTGAAACAATTCAAACTTCTGAAAAAATGGAAATATTTCTGGTTCAGTAATAATTACAGAATGTGGGTTTCCTTTTTTTTTGAAAGAAAAAAAAGAGGAAAATATATGATATGAGTTTCTRTTTTAATGAATCAGTGATACAGCCAGCCTAGCGAATCCATCAATTAATTGTCTGAACTACAGAAACCACTTGTGTAGATTTTTTACTGCCACCCTCCTTTCCTTTTCCAAAGCCCTGCCACAGGTAAGAGTTTCCACTAAAATCCAGAGACTCAGAGCAGTTGCCAGTTGAATCCAAAGACGAGCTGACTGGTTTCGTGGCTCCTGGCAATCTCCTCGATGATGCAGTGCTGCTGCCACAGCAGATGGAGCTTCCGGTACCGCTCCTGACACAAGTGCAGGGGATTGCCTCTTCTTCAGGGAGATAGAGAGAATAACCAGTTAGCAAGTCAGAATAGCAACTGATAATGTTAGCCTATAAATTGAACAGTTTAACACTAAGCTAATTAAATACTAATTAAATTCCAACAAGTCTATTGGAAATGTAAAAATGTCTCTACTTGAGACAAGCAATGGCTGCCATTTCTGTGATGACATTTCAGCAATAGCAGTTCTCACATGTTTCTGATGAAATGCATACAAAGCATTCTTGATAAAAGAAAGTAAGTTTAACAGTACCAAAAAAGTGTATTTTCGCATTATAAACTACCCATTCCTGACTGGAAACCGCCAGCAGTTCCCCAGGCCAAGACACACATTTACATACAGTTTTGTACACACTATCCAAAAGAATGTGTTGTCCAGTGAGTGTAAGAAAGAGATATAAAAATGAAAACGTATGAAGTCAAGCATTTACTTACTTTAGATCTGGATCTGTTTCTCCATATTCATCCAAGTAGGGTGCAGGATATACACAACCCCTGGTTTTACCTTCAATGAGGACAACTCTGCATTCCCTGATTCTTAAAGARAAGAACAGCTACATTTAAAATACAACCAAAGCAAGCTCTTCTCTTTTTGGCAAGCTATAATTTATGTCAAAGTAATGTTTCTTTATCTCAGACAAACAGAATCAAATGCTTGACAATGTTGTCAATTCTGTCCTTCTAATATTTCCCTTTATTCTTTAACACACTGAATTCTGGTTACTTACTTGAGAAACATGCAGACTCCAGCTCCACACTGAAGAGCATGAGAAGTGCAGGCTCCCAGCTCCTCCCCATTCACCAGTTCCTGACAGCAAATATTCTGGGAACACAACATTGCYCCACAGAATAAACACAACACTGGGTGTTTTTGTTCATCATCAGAAGACCGTGGACATCTATAAGAAGTGTAACCGAATGTCAACTAAGGTTAAAGTTCCTTAAAAAAAAMCCAAAAAGACCTATCTAACCAATTAAAAACCCCAAATCACAATCAAGCAAAAACCTTAGACAAATTATGTCACAATCATTTCACACATCTGCCTCCTTATGTTGTATTTTCACACTGCTTGAAATTATTTATCTGCAAGATTTCTCTATTTGAGTAGGAGGCTGAACTAGATGATCAACAGAATCCCTTCTGACCTCAATTATCCTATGATTCACTCTTCTTGGCATAAAACAGTGCCATCATCTGGGCTTGTTGTGTCCAGTGCAAAAATAATTTWCAGGCTTATGGCCAAACCAAATGCACATTGCACAGGATAAAAATGACCAGCAGACCAAGCTATAAAAATGTTATATGCTTTCTTATCAAAAATAAGTTACTTCATTTAGCAAGCTAAATGTTGTGTTTTACATTTAAAATGAATAGGCACTAGTATTGGCCAATATAACCATAACAATGCCTTMATTTYAAAAGAACTTCTGTATTCTTTCAACACCAGCTACAGTAACTGCAGGAATATAAAATTCACTAAAAGTGACAGAACACCTAAGACAACTAAATATGCCACTTCTTACCTAAACTGAGAGGCTTGGTTCAGAAGGCAACTGTAGTCTTCAGGAAGCTCTATTAAACGATTTCTTTTCCTAGGATACCTGGGTAAGTGGAATAGAACTACTATGAGAACAATAAAGATCAAAGTAAACAATGGAATAAATAACCACAAATCCCTGCTAAGCTTTCGGTAATTTCTGCAAAAGTCCACAACTCTAGAGCAATTCTTCAGTCCTGGAATTCCAAGTGAGATGCTCCATGTGGGAGCTTCAACATTTCTATATTCCAGCAAAGGTGCTGAACTTAAATTTCACATATAACCTATCTGTAAGAAAACATTTCAAATATTTCCGTTAGCTTTTGTTATTTCCTAGAGCAGGACAGATTACTTGTCTAACAATGTTGTACAATCTCAACTAAAGTCACTGTGTGAGGAATAACAAACACGACATTTAAAGACWAATGTAATTCTAGCAGTAGAGCAGAAGGAATAAAACATGAAGTCCCTAACTTGCCCACAACAAGCACTTCATTCTTTCAAGTGCTTTAAGTCAAAATCAGAAGAAAACAACAATAAGCTCACCTTACTGCAATGCTTTTCCCTTTTAAGCAACTTAACACCACTGGATCAGCACACCACCTATTTAAAACAAACATTTGCAGATGACAGCATTTGATAAAAATATACATTTAGATTCATTAAACAAAACTAGTAAGTCATAAGCAATCACAAAACACTGATAAAAACACTGATAGTTCTACCTAAAACTTTGCAAGGAAAAAYAGGGGTGTTTTTTTATGGTTTTCTTCAGGAGACTGTTTTAAGTTTGYATACAGGAGGAAAAACCTGTATGAAAAAACACTTAAAATTATCATCATGCACATGAAAACACAAGATTTACACAGAATTAAAAAATGYAAGCAGTCTTGAGACATATTAAGTTTCTCAAAGTGGGCTACAATACACARCACCTTTTGAAATGCATGTGCTAAAAGACACAGCAGAAAKAAATATYGTACATTCTAACAGAAAAACATTTGCTGGTTCTATAAAGTAATCATAACCTATTGGTTATTTTACAATGGTTTATTGCATGATRTGTGCTTGCTTAGAATGTGTCTATTAAAACAATGGCAGGTATTGGCCAGTTACTGAACARAGGAACTGTTTAAGATGTCTTTTCAGTTATTTCTATAAAAAAAAAGGAGAAGGGAGAAAGAACTGCAGCAGATGGTCAATCTAGTATGCTTCATTTAACACATTTCTCAACAATCATCAAATTTAGTCTTCTGAAATAMGATTCTATGAAAAAACATATGGGAACCTGCATGATGATTTGGCAACTGTTACTATTACGTTAAATATGCAGCCTCCTACTTGAAACCTCTTTCTCTGACTGGGAGCACTGTAACTATTTGTCAATCCTGCTTCTAGGGATGTTTCCCCAATGTTCACAAGCATCATCTTCTGTGTTCTCTTGGAAGCAYTTCTTTGTCTTTCAGCAAGTATGTAGGAACAAGTAAGACAAACTTATTTAATAGTTTACTTGTAAAAATTAATCGATTAGTTTATAAATAATAATATAYACTACAAATTGAATTGATGAGAATAAAACTGTATGTAGGGAACTGTTTAGGTCAGCTATATGGACTGCTGGAAATCAACAGTTCAAAATGTCCCTAAATTGAAGAAATCTAGACAACAAAGGTTAAAAAAACTAGAGGTTAAAAAAACAAACAACAATGCAGTAAACGCTAATGTGGGTCAGAGAATTCTGCCAAGAACGAGGATTAATCATTACTGCCACCAGGTGCTCAAATGGTCAYGTTAAATACAGAGAGATTCTCCAACACAATATAATATAGCTGGATTATTCTTAACTGGGGATGGGGGATGGTGCRTCTCTTTATTTAATTTGAGGTTCTGAATGTAGAATTTAACCAATTCCTTCTTTATTGCTGAAGAAAGAATGTTTTCTGTACTGCTACTTTCACAAACTGAAAGAGGAGATACTTAGGTTAGAAATCAGGAAGAAATTTGTTCCTTTGAGGATGTAAGACACTGGAACAGGTCACCCAGAGAAGTTGTGGATGCCCCAACCCTGGACATGTTCAAGGTCAGCCTGGTTTAGTGGAAGGTGTCCCTGTCCATGGCAGGGGGGTTGGACCCAGATGATCTTTAAGGTCCCTCCCAAGCCTCTAACATTCTGTGATTCCATGACTGCAGATGGCAATGTATGTAATGCTCAAACTGTACCTTTGAACCATTAAACCAATTTCAATATCCACCAGTCTAATTTGTAAAAGCTGAGAAGAAATAATACAAAGCCTCAYCCTGCCAGCTATGTGATTTGCTACATTCTCATTTTATAGCTCATGTAATCACCACTTTTGCTGTAGACAGATTAAAATAGGCAGATGAACACAAAGTGGCATATCAAAGCAAAGGTTTAAAGTAACTTCTCTCTATATGGTTTCATATAGGTCTGTAAGCACTAGTTCCTCAAACTGTAATTATTTAATATTGGAATTATCATAAAATAGRGAGTGTTTTATGTTTTTGAAGTGCTTTAAGAGATTCAGCTACYTGTGCAAAATGTTCAGAACTTCAGTATGAATTTGAGCTCAGTCATTTATTATCAATTTTTGTACAGACTTCCCACAGGGCCACCACAGCATGGCCTGTCCAGTCCCAGTTAGTACCTTTGAAGCAGTGGATTTACTGTGTCCCAATATTCATGGAAGAGCAGGAACAAATTTGTAGGTAGAGAGAGGTAACTGCAAAGTGCCTTGAATTGCCCTTCTTCAGAAACTGCAAAAGAAGACACAAACAACTGTTCAAGGGTTTCAGCACTGCTGAATAATTCACTCAAAACTAGGAATCTCCTGATCCCTGTTCCATTGAATAGTCTATATCCTACAGCTTCAGCACAGATCCCACATAGCACAATTGGAGATTATTCCACCAACTTATTCAGACCTATAATAATTTGGATTAGCTGAGGATCTGCTTAAATTTGATATATATTAGTAAGTATTTCTAAATGCATACATTACTGTAATAACAGAATTCCTTGCTTRAATTACTGCATAATATATAACACAAGTGCAGTAGATTTCTGTATTTTAGTTTTTCACTATCCTTATGGTAATTCTGAATGATATTAAATTATGCTGTAATCAAGTCAGTGCTAACACTACATAAAATTGGGCTAATTTTATAGTTTGCTGGGTGGTCATTTATTRTCTCTGCTACAGAAAATTACATTGYTGGTTCACCAGAGAGACTCCTCCCTATAGAATTAAAGATCCAGACTCCTGGTAAAGATAACTGCATATCCCAATGTGTAGAGTTTTTGACTTGTATATTTTAATAAAATTCAAACTTAGTYGACAGTTTATAGACATCAATTTTGTATTTTTTTGTTGTTCTATATTATACCTGTTATTTTTGTCCCACTTACTCATAAAAATGACCATCCTTTTTTCCAAACAGTTGATGATTTTGTGTTTCACTGCATTTTGACACAGGATAAAATATTTATTTTTGGRGTTAGTATGAGTAATGCATTATGATCCTTCAAGGAAGAGGCTTAAGTTTTATAATGTACTCTGTATCTATTTGGTTTTGTTTTGCTCAATCCCTGTATCTTTAGCCTTTACCAACTTTAGCACTACACAAAAACAATGCGTTTTTTATATATATTTCAGGTAATTTCTCAGGTGATGTAACCTAAATTCCTGAAATTATCCTTAAAGTGCTGAATCTTTATCAACAAGTACTTACTATCAATGTATCACTGACAATTCACATATGTGCATATACTCAGAAGTATATGCTATATAGAATGCTCTTCTATGCAAAGAAGGCCAAGACAACTCAGYTTCACATGCCTGTCCCTTCCTTTGCAAATTAGTGATTCCTTTACTTTCCAAGTCTTGCTTTCATGTATTGACTATTGTTAAGKTTTTGAGAACATTTAAAAATTCTTTCAAGGCAAAGAAGGTAATACATTTGTTTTCTTATATTTACCTTGTAGTAGTTCCTCAGGTGGAGAAACTCCCAGCAAATAATGAAAAAATAAAGCAGCACAACGAAGGTAAGGCATGATGCCTTTTTTAACACAATCCCACACAAGCCAGCCTGGAATATCCTGACTAAAGCAACTGTAAAACACAAATGAGAAATAGCTGCAGCACTTCATAGTGCAAATCATTCTAGCACTGTCACATTTTGGCTAGCATTGGTAGAATGGTAGCTGTGTAAAAGCAACCTTCACGTACCCCAAATTCTGTGAAACACAGCCACCAGCACTTAACTTCCAACTTCCCCTTTGCCAAAGGAATAAGCACTGAGATTATGAACCAGATTTGWATTAAATCTTCAAATTACACAGCTGTACCCATCAGAAAAGTCTGAAAAATGGGCACTAACACTCAAATAAGCAACAATGTTTAGTTGTTCAATAATGCCACAACTTATCCCCCTTTTGCAATAGGACCATTTCCTTCTTTCTGGATTCCATTTAYACCACAAGAGATCTACACCATAATAATCAAAGCAAAGAAAAAACAAATACTGCAGTTGGACACATTTCTCTCCACAACAGATACAGGTATTTTTTCATCCTCAGGCTAATGATTTACACTGCTGTCCACAGAAAGTAGCCACTTTAACAAAAAAGATTTATTTCACCAGTTTTGGTGTTCAGGAGCATGGGAAGAAAGCACAAAGCACTGTGCTAAGTCCCCATACAAAATGAGTAATTTTTTCCTGTCTTCTGTGTTGTACTGGTCAATTGTACTGTGGATTGCTGTCTTTCCAGGAAAATGTAATGCTATAACTGAACTGCTACTTACCCACTGGTGTACTGGCAAACTTCTCTACAGAAAGACTGTGCAGACTGTGCCTCCTCACTGTTGTCAGATGAGGGAGCAGTAGGGGATTCTGCACACAGAAAGATGAATCCACTGTAAATGCACTCCATCCTGACACACTTCTCTTTTACAAATACTAAATCCTTTTTTTATTATTCAACTACATTACAGAATTAACTCCGCTTTAATTTGCTTAATTCCTTTCTATTTGCTGTTTTCTGTCTTAGAAATGCTCTCCTAAGGCTGAATGCTGTAAGGAAGAATCAGGACTACTCCCTCATTGCTTATCCTCCTGTAAAAACTGCTTCCTTCCTTTGAACTTTTGAAGTTGTCCTGCATATCTTAAGCYACAGGAATTTGTAAACACGTCTAGATTTCTTTTAAATTCCTATCCTACTGAAGAAAAAACAATGTACTAGCTAAAAAGTCTATAGGCTACTGGTGATTTTTAACAATGTTATGAAATAGAGAGATAAACTMAACTCTCTCCTGTCAGTTAACAGGATTCTGTATTTCAGATCTGGGTATTTACTAAGTTGAAGGGTAAAGAAAATTTTATTTCCCAAATCCATATTGATTACCACTGTGCAGCTCAGTGATGCTGGCAGAACTTTGATTCTCCTACAAGGASTGAAGAAGGGAAAGTTACCCCTCTGAAATGACTGACTGGAGCAAGTATGGGTATATCAGTAATATTTTGTTCTCTTAGCCTAAGCACACAGAAGTGATATAAYAAAATGCTCTGAACTTGATGTAGTACTATTTAATTTTTACCAGAAAACAGTTATTACTACCTAGGCCTAAGTRTTACTTATTAGGAGGATGTTTATACATGGAAGACACTAATTGTATCAATCCATTATTTTGAAGAAACTGTGCAAAAATGCAACACAAATACACATCTACCTGTTGCTGAAGAGATGACAATTTGCATTATGTGTGCCAGTGTTGTCARATGGAAGAGGTAGAGGTGGTTATAGGCTGAACTAACTGATGAAGGTTGCAAGTCTACAGCATCTTCCCAGTATAAAGATGGAAAGGATAACACAGTTCCCACCTACAGTGAAAAGGAAGAGGCAAATATTAAAGTGTCAAAAATTTGGTAATGGATACAAAGATGGCTATTATACTTGCACCACACATTTGTATTTTATTTCTGTTGTCTGAGCATGTTACTCTATCTTGCTAGTTTTAATTCAAAGTGTAGCAAAAACTCTCTGGAAAAYAACCATTTGTGCACTAGGGCACGTAAGAGTTGCATGGTAATTGCCAGTTTAGAGATATACCATGCCCCAGTTCCTAAAAAGCTTAATTTCTGTTCTTTGACACAAGACAAAGCACACTGAAAAAAGTGGGAAACAAGACCAAGCATTAGACAGGAGGGCAGCCAGGGCAAAACAGATTTTATTTGGCAAGTTTGGTTTTTTTGGCTGTTTTCTGCTTGCTTGGGKTTTTTTTTAACAGCAGAAAAATCTATAATACAGATTTGTATCAAGAGGCTGAGAAAAATACAGAAGGTAATGAGTCAATATGAAGGAATCAGAAGGTATAAGATACTGACTGAGACAAAGGGAATGTGAGGGAAAAAAACTGAGTACATTTCTGAAGTTTATTTTTTTATGCTTAATAACAATGGAAGCRGTAAAAGAAGATTGAGATTGCAAGAATGAAATTTATTAAGAGCAGGACAGCAAAGACTTGAAAGTTAGCAGAACTAGAAGTAAACATACATAGCAGTCCTATATAATCATTTGATTGCTGCTCATGCATTATCATTTGACTCATGCAAGTGAACAGGTACTATTTACAGAGTATAGTACATAAAATTAATGCTCAAAAGAAAGTATTCATATAATGAATAAAATGAACATACTTACCAAAGTGTGGAACATATCTACTTCTAAGAGTGATGGAGTATCTTCCGCTTTAAAGTTTGGCAGGAGAACTACAAAATAAAGGTATCAGTTATACATTTAGCACATATTTTCTTCTTTTGGATTGAACTGTAGTATCAGAATCTGATTTTAGAGCCTCTATCATTTCTGTGTTTTTATCAAACAGACATCCAGATCCCTAAAGACTGCTTACCACTGATTTAATTGTTTATGCATGTTTAGCTATTTCCACACACCCAAACAGGTGACAATTTTGATTAGTGTACCTTCAAAATTCTGAGACATAAATYTTTTTATCTCCAGCTCTAATAAATCACACAGTGTTAAGGGTGAAGGTCCTCAGATGCCTCACAACCTCGCCCAATACAAAAGCCCAAGAACCACACCTAAGAGTCTTACCTAACAGAAAGCAAATCAGACTGGGATTCACAAAGGCCACCATACTACCCCAATCAGTAAGAAACATGGGAGAAACTCAAACTCAAACTAGCTCTCCCTGAGACTGGAATATCTTAAGTTAGCCTTCTGAAAGTACTGAAAGTCAGAACTATAGAATGGTTTGCATTGAAAGGGAGCTTAAAGATCCAGTTCCAGCTCCCTGCCAAAGGCAGCAATGTGACTCACTMMATCAGGTTACTCAGAGCTCCATCCAATCTGACCTTCAACACCTCCAGGGATGGGGCAACCACAACTTCTYTGAGCAGCCTGTTTCAGTGCCTCACCACCCTCACAGTACCGAATTTCTGTCTAACAATTAATCTAAACCTAATCTTTTTCAGTTTGTCCTGCCCCTACCTATCTCTGTAAAAAGTCTCTYTCCCTCCTTTCCATAAGTCCTCTTAAGATACTGGAAGGCTACAATGAAGGCTCACCAGAGCCTTCTCTTCCCCATGCTGAGAAGATGAGGTCTYATAATCAAGAAATACCTATTTTATGGCTTTATTCACCTGTTTAGAAGAGAATTTGAGTCATTCTGAACATTGCCAGAAACAGCTGGTACCCATCAGTTCCAGACTTGAGTATCTGTAGGTCTGGGAAATCTGGGGTGAGTTCAATCTACACCCCTTGACTGCTGTCAAGTACTCTAACCCTTGTYTCTGTGCCATGTTAACTGTGTCCCACGTGGGGACAGAACCTTGCACAACACAGAAGGTGGCAAATAAAAGGAACACAGTACCTCCYAGAAGACGAAGCAGATGTTTCTGGATCAGGACCTGTGGGGATGTTGTTCTCTGAGCAGCTGCAAACTGCACTAATGCTTTAAGGCCACTGTGCTAGAGCGCAAGAGAAAATGGTTRAATGGGAAAAAAGGCTAAATATAATAGTGATGGAGAACTGTAAAAACATTTCTACTTCTACAGAAACATAAAAGAGACTTATAAACTAATTTAATATGAACATCCACATATATGCAGACATATTATTATTTCTAAGTCCTATATGTTATGGATCCAAACATTGAGAGACATCCCTCAGCAGAGAATGATCTTGATGTTAGCAGTTTCAACAGGTTACAGATGCATGTGTATTACAAATAAGCTTTTTCGTTTAAAATATATTGCACAACTTATTCATTCATACCTGTCTATTTTGTAATGATCCAAATAAAGGCTTGCCCTCTGTTTCCAAGAGGTTTTCTTAAAATTAAACAGAAAAAATTAAGTTGTTTTTTGCTACACAACATAGTCTTTATTTATTCTTAGTTTATACACTCATTTTTAAAGCTCAACTTGTTATAAGAGAATTTTCTTGAAAAAAAGATCTGTCTTAAATGGCACTGATCATTTCCAAGACAAATTATTCTAGTAAGCTTTTTYAAAATTTTCAGTTTTCAGACCTTGCTAACTAAGGATTTAAAGGAATGCTGCTTCACATGAATGATGACAAAACATTCTTTCTATGGATTCAGATTTTCACTTACCCTTACACAATGCTCAAAACCATGAAGTTACATTCACAGTGATGCTATGCAGTCATCTTACCCTCATATGTATCACAGAATGATAAGGGGCTGAAATGCACCCTAAAGATCATCTAATTGCCACTCCCTGCCATGGGCAGGGACACCCTCACTAGACCAGGTTGCCTAAGGCTTCATCCACCAGCCCCCAATACTGCCAGGGTTGGGGCAGCCACAAGTTGCCTTGGCTACCTGGCAAAATTACCAGTACTGCATTTGACTGCAGTTTAACAGAAATACTTTGAAAACAAAACTCCCAAGTTGGAATACAGTTCATCTTTCCTCCCTGAGTGCAGTGGTTCTGAAGGAATAATAAAGAAAAACTAAGCTGATAAAAGTAAGAAATCAAATTAACTCAACTGAGTAAAAAGGTATCAATTCGAATGTTTTTGTACTTCAGTCACTTTCCAGAGATGAAACAGTACACTTGGAATTTTAAAATTATTTAAATGGGAGATTTTGGTTTGGAAGCATTTTGTTGTGGGGTTTTGGCGGGGTTTTTTTGTGTTTGTTTCTTTTTTCAGGAGTCTGGCTTTTGGCAATGAGACCAATTCACACCCCTTGGGTCAATGATGCYTTGAACCTCCTCTAGAGGTTCCTCTAAAGTTCCAAGGCAGCTTGGCTACATGCCCATTAAACGGTTTTAATAATGCACTATAACTGGACTCCAGACCAGCATGCTGAAGCTATGCAGGCAGTTTTGCTTTACAATTTCACAGAAGTCTGCTCTATTTGCAAACAAAAATGAATCCAAGGAAGTGGTGTGGCCTATGACAAGTCAGTCACAGTGGTCCCTCTGGCTTTATACTCTTTCTTCYTCAGGAGTACCTGAATTTTCTTCTACTAACACAGGCCTTCAGTATCACACTGTGATAACAGTTAYTGTATTTATGCACTTCCTGGCAAACTCCTCCTTGACAGCCACCATTATCTTTTTTCATATATCAAATAAAACCAACCTGCACAGCATTAAGTACAGTAATGTTAATAAAGTGGGTGGTTTCCAGTATTTTCTCAACATATTTGAAAACACAGAATCCATCACTAAAGATGCAATCAGTTCTGTGACTATTTCTGCCTTATCAGAATATTTCCAATTCACCCAAAAACCTTCTGATACTCTACCAGAGATTTAAGGTAGAYTAAACTTGTACTTCGTCAAGAAATACTTGGTATAGCTGGCAAATCACGTGTATGGATGTGTGCAATTATGTTCTCAATCCCTTTATCATGCATTTTAGACCCAGATATTGCCTTTTTCCCTGCCTGGAAGTCTTATCCAGAAGATTTATTCACAACTTCATGTTTATTACACAAACTTAATTGTGCATGTGGTACAGAAATGAAATGAAATAAACAGGTACATTATCCCAAACAATGAAATTAAGTTTCTGGTGATTTTTTTGCCTTCAGAGATTCATGGCAGAGAATGTTTGGTAGTTTTTCCAGTGGCTTTTTGTTTGTTTTTTTTTTCTACCAGGTACCTGCTTAGCAATTTCAGAATACATGAGGCTTTCTTCTACAAATCCCATGAAATTTTTTTTAAAAAAGAAATAATGAGACAGGGAGCACTATTTCACAACTACTGGATATTTAGCATAGGAGATGCCTGCAGGTCAGTGATCTCTGGCAGTCTGAAGATTTTAATGGAACATGCTTAATGTTACAATTAGTAATGTGGAACATGATCACTCACTGCTGTCTCAAATTAAACTCAGTGTTGGCATTCCACATCGTACTTCATGAGCTACTATCTAAGAAAAAYATCCTATTCTTGATACTGGTTTATAGCTAATAATCCTGTCGATGCAATTACATATAATTTACTTTGCTATACAATTGCATATGGCTCGTACTTAGTAGAACTAATATTTGTACAATCACATTGTGTAAAATTCAACAATCAAGSAACAGGATCATTTTCAATTCATGAGGAGGAATAAAGTGAAATGATGCTTCACCTATACACTGGATGGTAAAAGCACAAGTGCTCCAGGTCATCACAGGTATCCTGGAATCAGCTTCATTGGGAGCAACTTTGAGCCCAACTCTGTAAATGGTGGTGGCAAAGAGAATAAGCATCTCCTTGATACTGCTCGAGTACTTGGCTCTGCAAAACCAAGACAAGAAAACTTCAGTCTAATTTATTGATAGTGTTAATTACTTACTGGTTAATCAACCACTAACAAAGTCTAAGTCCAAACCAGGACAATTATTTTTGAAAGAAATAATGAAAACAAAGATACTTTGTCTGGACAGAGATGAAAAAAATCCCTAGTTTTCAGCAGTAAACAAGTACCTTGACAAAAAAGGCTTTACAAATTGAGAGATTAAGAGCTGCCAGGCTGGGAGATATTATTTCTGTGTATCACAGTATAATTCACATTAGAGAAATGCAAACATCTCGAAGTAAAATACAATGAAAATAAACATTGTAAGAAACTGTAATTTCAAGTCCTGAAAGGATAATAATAAGGTGCTAAAAATGGAAGACATTTAAAAGGCTTTTTAAAACATATCTCTTAGCATTTAAGCTCTTTTCAAATTACATTAGGTTAGTTTATGTAAATGTAGTTTTATGTAAACGARTGTTTAGCAGTTTTAATGGCCTGTGGGTTTCTTTTCAAGTCATACACAGAGTTTTTCTAATATTCCTATCAATTCCCCATATTTTTATGGAGAAAAAAACTGTATCACAAAATCTGGGGTTTACACTTAAACAACACTGTTTCAGAATCTTTCSCATGAAGATCAGTTATCAAGAAAAAATTTGATTCAACTTTCTGACAACTGAACATTTTAAATTTTTTTTTGACAAATAAAAGATRCATGTGGGTACTTTGTATAACTTTGAAGTCAGTCTGAAGTAGCAGAGTACTTACAGCCTGATCTAAGAAGAACTAAAGGACATCTGAGCTCACTTGAAAAGTATCTACCCATTCAGTCTGTTTTAGTGGGCAAAGGCTTTTGCCCACTGGAATTGAACATRCTTAATGTTACAATTAGTAATGTACGTGATCACTAATTGCTGTCTCAAACTCAATGTTGCCATTAATTTACAATAGAATAGAAATATAAACCGACAAGAGCCCTATTCCTCTAAGTGATCCACATTCCATCCAAAACCACCTGAAATCTATGCCCAAARCAGATGCAGAGAAGGAAAATTAAGGCAAACAGACAATAACTAACTTGCCCAGAGGCACAGCAAGTAATCCAGATCACTGGAATTGTGGATTAGACGATTCCGCACTTGTACCTTTGTACTAAGAACATAAGACGTACCAGACTGGATTTGACCTTGCTCCTCACAGGTTCAATATTCACTGAATGCTTATGGAAAAGAATAAGTAAGCCCCTATTCCAACCAAAACAAATCACATGTTTTTCCTTTAATACAAATTCTGAAGTACACCTAGGATATTGAAGGGAAAATTAACATAGTGCAGAGAACAATTCYAGTAACACTTACGAGGGCTGAACTCCAAAACTAAGGATGGAATGGAATTCCAAAGCTGAGTTCCCYGTTCCTTTGTTGGTGAAAGGTGGAAGATTTTGTTTCTCTCCTTCCAGGAAAAAAAAAACAACAAAAAAAATCTGCATTAAAAAGCTAAAAAGCTGTTACAGTTTTTACAGCCATTTTAAAAAATGGGAGTAGTCTCTTTACTTGAAACTGTTTAAAAATAACTGCAAATACACCTCACCAGCCAGATTATATTCCATGATTCCTCCTTTAAGTAACATCTGCCTCTATTCCACATAACAGTAGATTCTCTGTCCCTTCTGTCTTCTAAATACTCATACCTACTTTCATTTTGTCCTCTATAAATTACTGTTCTCTTTTTTACTACCTCACAGTCCATACAAAAGTTTCATTAACCATAAGCATTAGTCTGTTGGCATCCTCTCCCAATGCACATAATTTCTTTTCTACAGGAAAGATGGAAATAATTTAACAAAACCCAGAAAATTGGTGAGGGTACTGAAACCAAGACATTAGCTCAGAAAAAGCAGTAACTTAATCCCCAGCTTTATTTGATACTGTCTTGATTGAGASCAAAATGTATTCTTTATTTGAAGTTTTTGCTGATACTAGTTAAAACATGTACTGAAATATATGCCACAGAATAGCTTAAAAATTAAGATAACAAACCTTTAGCATTTTTCACRCTGTAGCCTGATATCCTGGCTGTGACAATCTCCAGCCACCTAGCTAGGGACAGGATTTGAGCCACTGCCTCTGCATCCTCACTGAAAACAAAAACAGAAACCAGGTTTTACTTTAACACTCAAAGAACCCCTTAACTTAAAAAGCAGAGGACACAATTAGCTCCAAACACATTAACTCAGCATTTGCTCTGTTTTACTGACTTCAGAAATTTTGAGCAAACAGTATAAAATGAAGTGTAAGGCTAAATACTAGATCTAGGTACTTTCTCATTTGATTTCAGCTCCAAAGAATAGCCAATCCAAAAATGTTTTATAAAAAACAGAAGATTTACTGCCAAAATAAATATATTTGGCTAAAAAAATCAATAAGGAGATATGCAGTATTTTATACAGAAAATAAAGCTCAAACCAAGTTTCCCTTCCAAAAAATTTGAAAAGCTGACCAGCAAGAATTTTTTTCTAATTTTATTTTTTTTCAATTAGAGGTTATCCAAACTGGTATTTCACCTGTTTATTTTCTGAGCCTGCAATGGAACGATAGGAATAACAGTATTGCACAGAGATTTGCAAAGTGGACAWAGGTACTCTCCATTCTCCAAGTCAAATATCTGCTCAACGTGCAGACGTTGGCGGAAGTTCAGCTGCATTGCTTCAAAGTACCTAMAACATTGAAAAGGAAATTACTGGAAAGTAGAATAGCTCAAATGCAACATRAACACAAAGGTTCAAAGTGTAACTATACAGCAAACGCTTTTCCAAGCCAGCAAGTCTTTTCCTTTGATTTCTAACTCCTCTACATGCTTGGATATGAAAATAATAAAACCTTWGAGCACACAGATGAATTAATGCAAAAATGCATGGTGTATCAGTGATGGGAAAATGATGGCAAGTTTTCCTTGCTTAAAATATCCTATTAAATGTTATTAAGATTTTGCATACAAGCAGTCCTCACGTTTTTCTACTCTTCCCTCTTATTTGTAACATAATGAAACACTATCTAATAACTCTCATATGCAACTCACTATAGTAAATTTGAAACAGATATTGAACATACGTTTTTTTAATTTTAGGGAACACTACTGTTAACATTTCCCAAATGTATAATCAGCTACTCATTGCAATTACTGAGCTTCATAACTAACAGTGGAACTGTAGCCTTAACAGGAAGAGAGAAYAGTATACAGCAGAATATCACACTTTCAACCATTTTAAACTGAAAAGGAAGTAAGAAACAATTATGATCTTCTGACAAGTTTCACTATAATTTTTGCCCCCTTAGTGGATACAGCAAGCCTTCAATTTTCATTATAGCCTCATTGGTATTTATGGGAACAAAAAGATCMAACATTTAAATCATCTTCTCTGGATACAAATTCACTCCTAATGTTCAGACCAAGTAAGTAAGATTTTATATCTAACTTCTACACCAAGATAATATCTAGATTTTTTTTTTTTTGCTTTACACCATACATCTTAAAAATTAAATCCCATTTATGTGAGAAGAGAAAATGTATGTGCAGGGGCATCTGCACAAGTTCTAATGAACACAGAATATTTAGGGAAGTATTTTKTTATAAACAAAAACCCATACAGTCATTTTCCCCACATTCACACAACTATGTTTTTGCAAGAAACTCCTCTTTCCTCATACATACAACTACAAGGATATTCCACTCATTTCAACTTGTTCTGTTATAGATGATTTGCAGCACTTTCTAAACACTCACTGGAATAGATCAGTTTTACTCTTTAAGTATTGACCTGGTGACAGACTTTTAGAGTATTGTTGCTAAAAGTAAACCTACTCAATATGGTTTCATATTCTTGACCAGTTTTACTCCAGTGTTTGTATTTGCATAAATTAGTAAGTCCTTAGAGATTCTTCTCTGGGTCATAGAAGGCCCTAAAACTTTTGATGATRATCATCTTCATTAAGTCAAAATATCTCTTGTTCYGCATTTCATTTTTAGATGAGTGCAAATAGTTTTGATCCCTTAATTAAATATCCACTTACTGTACYTTGTTTTCAGTGTTCTCTTAAGATGATTTGGAAAATAGATTAATTAAAGATCATTAAAAGGCAGCAAAGACACATCCTTACTTCTGCCAGCAGGCTGCATGCATGACATGACCACAGCTTCCTGTGTGGGTCCCACAAGGTAAGTCAGGGTGCATGAAGAGAGGATCTAGTGTATCTAGAAACACAGAGCAGAAAAATTATTGAATGAACAGCAATGTAACTTCCCATCAGTATGAACAGAAATTAACAATAATTTACACAGAACATGAACCTTCAGATCTTATTTTCCTACAGTTTCCAGTCACATCAAAGCTCCACATGGCTAACTTTCCCAGACGAATCATGCAGCAGAGCAACGACAATGAGTACTCATTTAAACTACTGAAAGTTTTCCGTATAAAGAAAAAGATGCCAAAATTAAAACTGGTTAAAAAGAAAAAAGGATGCTACTGTACYGGAACAGATATGTGTCTTTTAATGTCTTTCTTACTTTATTTTTACATGAAAATGAAACTACTAAGGACAAGTTGRATGAATAATTTCTCCAAATAACCCTGTATATTTTCAAACCACTGACACAAAAAGCACTGCTGAGTAACTAACAAAAATCAAGTCTGTCTTTTACTAGTTTTGCACAATTCTAAACAACAGAAATGTTAYGAGAATGTGCTGATGCCTTTGAGTTGTCCATGCACCCAAAGTGGGATCCCACTTTGACTTTAAAGCTATCTGARTAATACTGAACAACAGCAGCCCTCTGTGCTTCATGATTTTGAACAAATACACTTGAATCTGACGAACTGAATGGAAACAAAGAACCTAAATTGCACTGAAAATAATTCTGTTTGACAGCAGCCAAAGCTGCCCTAAGAAAGTAAACCTTGGTATAACACTGAATTGCCACTATCTGCACTTCTGCTGGGGGAACAAGCATTTTTCCATTCATTTAGATCTTGAAAGAAAAAAGTTCTTACAGGCCTCCTGGTAACTGATGAGCAGCAGAGAACCATGCAGTAGGGTGTAAGTACTATAAACAATGCCCAGAAACAGCTTTACAAAAAGAAATTCCATTCCCTTCTTTTTTCAATTACTTCARTAGCCCAACATGTCACTACAGAAAATGTACAAGTGTATCTGACTACAAGAACATAGGACTTAATCTGTACTTCAGGGTAGCACAGAAAAAAAAGAAGTGTAATTAGTATGTGACCTAGATAAAAATTCTATACAACTGGCTCAAAAATGCCACTACCAGCAGTTTGCTGATAAAAAGAAAAATGGATCAAGCAAGACTCTGTAGGAGTTTGTCCTAGGCCTAAGACAATTCAGCACTTGTTAATGAACCAGAGGAGAAAACATGAAACATCCTATTGGAATAGGATGTTGGAACTTGGAAAAGGTTTGTAAGCATGATAAAAAATAGGGTAGTACCCTGGAAAAAATATGAAAAAATTATGCTCCTTCCTCTGRTAACAATCAAGAGTTTACTTCTAAACTAAAGCAGGAATAATGAACTGCCCAAACATAATTTAAAGCTATTTTCTACACGATAGTGTCAAAAAAACATAGGACAAAGCATCCATTTTGCTCTGTGAGCTGACCACAACTCATAAAAAACACCTCCTCATCTGAAAATAAGAGAAGGAATTTAAAGTAGAAGTTGTGACAGCATCTCTCTTGAAATACTACTAACTTCCTTTATCAAAAAGAGAACAAAAATGTCAGTGAGTACTTAGGTTCTCCATTATCCTTGTATTTATTTTCTTCTTTCCCTTTAGTAACAGACTAAAATTTCCATCACATTTAGTCAACTGTTATTTACAAAAGAAATTCTGCTGGGCTTTGTGTTCCCTGCTAGCAATATGCTATTACACAAATGTAAATCTTGTGACTGTGTAACTTTCTTGTGTTCAATTATTGTTCACTCATCATATCATGATCCTTGCTTAAATTTTTTTCATTTTCTTTATTGTTGTTTTTATTACTTCCTGGACATACAAGAGGAAAACAACCCAAACCAAAACAAACACCCTAACTCTTTTCAGGTTGACATATTGGCCTCTGATAATATTCATTTATTTCCTCCATACTGGGAAAATTTGCAGCTGTACTTGAATAAACAGGAACAGTGAACAGTCTTAGCTTTTCTCTAAAGTAACTACTCCCACCAAATCTAAATGTTTTATTAAGTCTTGTGAGATCAAAGCTCATTGATTTCCCTCAACAACAAACCTAAATCTTCATATAATTCTCATTTAAGTTTTAAAGCAATTTAAAAGTTTCCACACTTTGCTCTCAAGTACKGTAAACCATTTACCTGACCAAACAAAAGAGTTTAGTTGGTTCAAAGAGTTTGGGCTCCACGTACAAGAACTGCTTGCWATCTAAGAGAAGAAAAATCACATACCTCCTGAGAGTTCAAGAATYCTGCTCCTATTCTGAGTTAAGGCAGTTGACTTCTGCACACAGGCAGATAATACCATGGCAGCACTTTGCAACCTTACTTCCTGCTCCTCCTGACAAAGAATGCAGGTCAAAATTTCTTTCTCAGCAACAGATGGACCTCGTTTGGGACCCAAAGCAATTCTGGAGTAATCAATTGCTGAAGAGATGCTGTAAGACCAGAAGTGACACAGATAAAATAACCAGCTGGAYTTCCTAAACAAACTGATTTCTTCAAGACATCTAATAAGGTCATACACTGCAAGTATGTCTGGTTTTCTTTACCTTTCTTCTTCCATAATAGCATCATCYTTGCCCTGGGTCTCCAATGTGTTTTCATAGAGGAGCTTGTGGGTTTCAATGAAGTTCCTCTGCAAGGCAGACATCTGGGCCATTATCTTCTGCCGGTGCAACCTCGCTGCTTCCGCCTTTCTCTTCCGCTCAGCTTTCTCTTTATCCTGAGTGCTCTGTGTCTTACAGTAAGGGAATAAAGAAATCATAGGCAACTAAGAACATCCAAAAATGAGAAGACTCTTTCCCCATTCTAATCACTGACATCAAATTCCTTAACTGATGACACTCCGATGAGGAAAAAAAAGTTAACTGTTATCTGAAATAAAAATAGAACTCSTATTTTTACATGTTGACTAGGTTCATTAACTAAGACTGGACTTTAGTGGTCTTTAAAGGTCACCAGTACAATCCCTAGGCCAATGATAAGATCAGTAATACCTGAGTCATTTCAATTARATACTTGTCTGTTCTTAAGAAATTTTTGTGAGTTGAACATCAAAGCTTTTTCCACAGTTTTGTTATTCTCCCCATAAGTGAAACCCTACTGAGTACTCAGTATTCCCCTAACAGAAATTGAAGGAAATTTTATCTTGAACTTTCTATCCATGACACAACAAATGTGTCAGCATTTTATGCATCTGTGTATTGTATTTTCATTATTCTTTATGGTACACTGGAAAACTATTGTTCTTCCAATATTTACTCTTGTATAATATTTTCAAAAACCATAAACAAAGTATTTCTATGCTTCAGAAATGCAGAGTTCCAACAACACAGACTTTATTAAAACACATAGAACCTAACTCTTCCCATCCAACTACTTAAGGGAAAAATACAACATTATACACAAGGTTTCCATTCACAGTACCATCACTTTTCCAGGAAATCAGACAACAAATTACCCCACAAGTAGAACTGTAAGAGATTAATTTCTTACTGACTTCGGTATTTTGTTTGATACCTTACCAAATCTCATACGACACCCACCTCRAAAAAGAAACACAGCATATGCTGTATGCTAAGTTTAGAACTAGGCATGCAATGACCAGCCAAGAGATTGCTTGGCAGCAGGCTGTGGCCAAACAAAATGTGTAAGAGCAAACTTGTCTGTCTTCACTTACTGCTAAGGGTAATTAGATTCTTCTCTTCTGTTTGAATGCCAATTGAAAACATAACCACTCCATGGGACTGAAGTCATCTTTGAAATCTCCATTTCCCTGTGTCATTTGACCACTAGATTCAGATGTTATTTTGAGGGAAGGGCAAGGAGACTGACACTCAGAATAATTACTTAAGGCTCATGTCTTTATACAATCAGGGCAAAGGACATTAACCTCTTGAAAGWTAATGTAAATTACAAGATATCATTTAAAGTAGATTAGTATTTCTAATTATTGTACAATGACAGTATAATAGAAAAGGTGGTCAAATCACAAAGACAAGAAATGGAAAGAYGAGCACAAATTACTTCCTTCAGCCCCCTCAAGTGCTTCACTTAACGCAGAAGTACAAACGAAATTCACATTAGTTGCCAATAATTCTATGAAACATGTTYAGCACAAATTTCACTTACTAAGAAACTAAATCCTAGTTGTAGACAACATATCAGAAATCAATTTTGAAAAATCATCACTTTAGGCAACAATAAATTTAAATATGTTAYTGAAAGTAGATATTCAAAACATTAAATACAAGGCTTCCAGTGAAGCCTTGTTTTTATCATTACCTCATCACCTTTTGTAGCTTCTGAAGCTGATGTAGCTCCTACTGTTGCCAAACTAGATTTTTCTCTCAATCTCTTCACCATGTCAAACATCTAAAAACAGAGATTTAGATGTTAAAAATAAAGCACAACTTGGCTCTTTTAACAACACAGACTAATACATTTCCAATGTTACAATATATAAGCATTGGAACAGTCTGCCCGAAGAATTTGTGGATGCTGGAAGTGTTCAAGTCGAGGTTGGATAAGGCTGTAGGCAATCTGKTCTATTGGAAGATGTCCCTGCCCTGGGCAGGGGCTTGGAGCTAGATCATTTTTAAGGTTCCTTCCAACTCAATCTATTCTATGATTAGACAGGATTAAAACTCTTGGTATTTCGCTTCATATTGTTTTCAGATTTTCAAATTGATTAAACCACTCAGTAATAATCCCAAATAACAGAAACACCCAAGACTGTCAGTACACTTCCAGAACACTGCTTTACTCATTATTTTCTGTTATTTTGCAACAGATRTATGAGGAATATGCATAAAAATGTCATTACTGCAATGAGTTACCCAAGCAAAAATTGATCAAATACTTGAAAGTACAAGTAGCAAGTACAATGCTATTACAGATCAAACTTCTCAAGAAATCATTGCAGCTATAAATGGATTATGTARGAATCATAATATCTTTCACATTAGCTTTCTACACTACTGAAATCAGATCAATCTTATCTCTCCTTTGTGTACCTGCAGTATCCAATTGACTGTGTCCTTCTGTGCTTCTAACTGGGGAACTCTCTTCAATTTCTCCACAAGCATTAACACRTTCACAGCATTCAAGGCTGAGCTTCCCATTCCTTTGCAAAGTGAAAAATAGAAAAGGGCCTTCAGGGAAAAGAAATCCTAACATKTTAATGTACTTACAACCACRGACATGGCYYAACTAATTGYATAACACRCATACATGAACACAAACTGTGTAGTTACATCTCTGGTATAGTTTCATCTGTTTCTTCCAGTAATAGTATGGAAGTACAGTTTATAGTATAATTTACCCCCTTGTAGATCAATTATTTATGCTTTATAATTTTTAATGTCTGCTTAAAAAAGAACTGCCTTTCACTTCAGGGGGAAGCACTAACGCTCTTTAGAGCTTACATATGATTGTTAACAGCTWAGTGTGCACGTTTATTTCTCATCACAAAAGCTATTGTAATTACAGTAGTTATTTCCTTCCTCACAATTTGGTGAGAGTCCATAGCATTCTAGGCTCTTCTSTAACACAGGAATGCTTTAAAATGGAGACCATTCTCCTCAATTATATATATATATTGCAGCACTTTTCATAAGGAATTAACTTTTCATTTTTAGTAGGGAGACAAACACATTGCAAAAAGAGTTTTCTTTTAATAAACTGAGTCTAAATAAGAGCTTTCTTACAAAAATACTGATTATTTTTGCATCCCTTTTGTGTAAATAGRCCTTTGGTTTTTCTTGTTATGTAAAACTAAAGCTAGCAAAGCATTTTCCAGCATTTCAGTTAAAATTTTGCTTTTTATTGCATTCCTATAGTTGACATGACACTTCTTAAATGGAAATACTTTCAAAGTGATGATACTTCTCCTTTCTCAACAATAAGAAAAAATTTTAAAAATGAAGTGCATTCGGAGTATTTTTGAAACACAACATTTTTAAAAAACTAAAAAAAGGGACTTCAGTAGTTTTATGTATTTATTCTTGCAGAAGGTATTTGAAAGATACATAGRTATGATGTTTAGGAACATGGTTCAGTGCTGACTTAACATTTGGACTTAATGCTCTTAGAGGTCTTTTCCAATACAAACAATTCTAKGATTCTATGATTTTACTTCAYAATTCTTATCTCTGTTGCATCTCACAAGTGATAGTTGTGTAGCTTGATAATGGAATTTTTAAATCTATTTTTACACAGTGAAGCAGAAACTCTAGAAAAGATGGAAGATTATTTAGAAAATGCAGATTCCAACTCCCCCACAGCAGCCCCGAATGCAATATTAAGAAATACTCAGCAGAGATTTGAAAAAGGGTACATGCCACAGCCACTAAAGTCAGTTTTTATTTTCACAGTAGAAGACTAACTTGCAGGTAAATCAGTAATTGTACAGCTCAAGAGAACCAAAGATGGACACAGTTCACTTAAATCCACTGCCAAATTTTTCAAATAGTTGATAGTTTCTGTTTCAGTGCAGTTCTTGTCAAGGAAAAACCATTTTCAGTTATTTAACACTTGTACTATTTTTGATTTCTTTCCCAGAAAGWGAAGCACACATCCTCTTCAAGGAGGAAGCCACCTGGCAACTGGGAACAGAGGAAGCTAGTCCAAATCTGGTTTCTTAATTATTAAAAAAAATTTAWAATATATAGCATGAAATAAAACCTGACTAAATCACTGAATAATTTCTTCTAGTTTATTTGAGTCCTTACAAAATCCAGTTAGCCTAGTTTACTCTGTGCTTTGAAGAAAATGAAACATACGTGTTGCTTTGTGATAAAAATCAAAGGTTACTTCTTCTTCAGGAGACTTCTGTAACTGCTGCTTCTCTTCTAGTAACCCTAAAGAAAGGAGATGAAGCACCTGAAAAAAGAGAGAAAAATAGTAAGCCTCATTCAATATTTAATATATGGAAAGCTGGCATATAAAATAAGGATGTTTAATACAGTTATATATTATATATTCATTACATTAATGATAAAACACAATGAAAATATAAAGACCATACACAGAAGGTGAAATTAAAAAAGCACAATATAAATTTACTGCATATTAGTAGCACTAAAATGCATCAAGTTGGACATGCTTTATATTAGTAATATGTGAAATCCTGTCCTTTTGCTGATATAAAATCTGTACTTGGCTAATTCCATAATCCAAAGATTAGCAGGATTGGCAAGGCAATTAAACAATCTACATACTCTAACAAAACTGATTAATTCAAACTGTCTGTAATTTCAGGTCCTAATTCTTTTATTCTCTAGTATTCTCTAAAATGTTTACAATAACAACCCCACTAAAACAAACAAAAAACACCTCCAAAGAACATTTCAACAATGTTTTAAAAGACTAAAGTCACTGCAGTAAAATTAAACATTTAAATACTTACAAAAATTCTATTATTTCATGACTGAGGCCCCAAAGACATTTATGTATTTGGAGACTCTGCAGCTCAAAAAATGAAGGAATTCCAATTATCAAAGGGTTACTTAATACTGAGGTTTCAAGAAAAARGTAAGGTAAGGAGAATGACATATTGAAACAGCTTCAATAATGAGGCAACACAGGGAGAAAAGTAAAATAGAAAACTTTARTACTATTATGTATCATGTTTCTATTTTACAGCAGAGATCGATAATTAATAATAAAACATTTTCTTTGCCACTAAGATTTATAAAAACAGGTCTGGRGACAAAACTATTTCCAAGTTAATATTTACATATTTTGGTCTTATGCTAAGCAGTCAGCACAGGAATGACCATGAGAAGATGACCAAGGCCACCCATACCATTTGGACCATTGCCTCAGTCCACAGGTGGGTCTCCAGTTCCACGGCGCGCTGCAGAAGGGTGCGCAGGATGTGCATCATAACATCACAGTTCAGAATCYTCACCACGTTGCTGAAAGCAGGACTGAAGTCTGGAGGAGGAGGTGGGGGCAATGCTAGGAAACAGATGTGCAAACATATCAATGAACTGACATCCCACCCAGAAGCTGAGAGCACAAACATTCATTTCAGTGAAAGAAAAACTGGACCTTTAAATAAAACCATGCCCAAAGACAACTGTGTGCCTAAGTCARCTTTCATCTTTGGCAAAATTAAGTACTTTTAGTAAGTTCTTATATAAAACACATGCAAGCTAAGTTAAACAATCAATCACAAGTATTAGTTCTATCTGTAAATGCAAATTTTTAACATTCTGAACTGCCTTATTTATGTCTCACTATTAAACACACAGTTTGTGCCTTGCATCAGATAAAAGATTTTCAAAACAGAAGTGAGGAGTGGAGCTTCCAGTAGTGTCCCACACTACAGTGTCAATTGTCTGAAGCTCTAAATTTTTTCTGTTACTGGCATTCCCATCATTTCTAGTTAGGTACATTTGCTGACTTAATACTGGAACTGAATCTTGACATCTACTAACAGCACCTCATCTAATGCCACAGCCTTCCCCTACCAGGAACCACTGACTTCAGTCTTCTTTAGGTACCTGAAYGCCTGTTTTCAGATTGCCTCTTTTCAGAGGACCTCTGTGAATGCACTGTTTCTGAAACCATCACTMTTTTGACAATTCCAGCTGAATGAAGTTACTGACAAAGACAACACAGCCACGTAAMAGAATAAGCAGGAAGTACCTGCAATAATAAATGTAGTCTCAGGGGAACACATATCAGTGTCAACAGGTATCTAGGTATTTTGGAACTTACTGTCTAATTACATGAGTCTCTGACAATTAAATCTAAATAACTGCATTTCTAAAAATTTCTACAAAATTAATTCCCCTGCTAACATTTTAAGCTGCCAGAGTGAAAGGGGAAGGGGCAAAGTTGAGATTATTACATTGTTTATTGTGTTTGTTCAGCTTCCCAAGTCTTCCTCAAATAAACTCAATTAAATGCTTGTGACTTGAATGGGCAAAACTAAAACTCAAAAGGGAAATAATATTTGTGTTACAACAGAAACATGGGGGTTCATTTTTTTATGTATTCATAGCTTATAACAAATTATTTCTAAAACTTAAGTCTCATTCTTGTATTACAGAATGGATATGAGCATTAGTTCCTGTAGCAAACTTCTCTACATGCCACTTTTACGTCTCAATATTGGGCTAAAGAAACTGCTCCCAAAAAACACTAGAACTTTTGCCTCTTAGTTACTCCACCAYAAAATCTCTGAGTTCATGGGTTTGTCTGTAGGTACTGTGTCATGTTTATAGCCCTTCATGTAAACTAAACTAAAAATTCCAGGATTGCTGTCCCTGATAAAGAAATGGCAATTAGTACAAATCAAAACAAATTTAATACGAACTCAACTATCCACTATGAAGTCACAAGACATCTCCCAAGGATCAGTATATATACAGAAGTACAAATTAGCATTTSTTAAATCATCAATTTTAGAATTTTACCTTCATCCCTGTTTTCTTGTTTTCTTCTTTTCTTTTGTGTATGTTCAGCCTACAGAAAAAGGAGTGTTGTTGTATCAGCACCTCTACAGAAGTACACAATAATGAGATTAATGAAATAATGAGAAACCCTACACTAGAAATATGGCAAGATACATAGTAAATGTCTGGTTGTGTACTAGAATTTTGTCTGAAACTTGTTTAACAACACTACGTTATGCATTTAAATTTGTGGTAAAGATAAGCAATTGGACATATCTGCTTCCTCAGTAAGAGCTACAAAAGCAAAGTATTGGGTTTCCTGGTGCAAAGATAATTCTTATCACATTTCGTTCTCAGCACAGATTAAAGTTAGTATACTAAGTTGTCACAAAGGAAACACTAATGCAAACCATACCATGTAAATTTGTATTGAAAACCTTAACTTCATGGAACATTTAGTTTTAAGGTAGCTGCATATACTCTTTACTGAATCAATTTCTTTAGATTGCATTAATTCAGCAAAATTCTTTAAACATTGGTAAGTATGTTCCATTTCTTTAACACCTTTGAGAATGAATCTTACACTGCTTACCTTGCTGTGCTGGGTCTTAGTGTAGTGATAAAAGAACATATTGAATTCCTTCAAACATTCATCTTTCAGTTCATAAACTCCATGGCCAGAGACACCCGGTTTCCTTATAGAGAAATATTTCATGATATACAGATCAATAATGTGCATTCAGCACACCTTTGAATGCAAATAAACACTGTTTTCTAAAGAAGCAGGAATTGTAATGGTTACTCACTAACTTAGTAGAAGCAGAGAGTGAGAACAGTTATAAGTCTTAAATCTTCAAGACAGGATTTACAGGAATAAGCAATTCAGCAGCAAAGCATTTCTAGTCTATTCCATCTAGAGCACACCATATRGCCTCTGAAAACTCTTTTTAACTGTATGGCTTAGAATTGCAGACATTGGATACTACTGCATAAAATTCAATCCTTTCTTTAATCAAAATATAAAACAAGTAATACTTGCTGCTTTTTAGAGATTTTTTTWAACTTTTCATATAATTTCCAAATTAAGATTCCTAGGTACACCTACAGTTGTTCTAACTTAAACAAGAACAAGCAAGCCACAAGAAATTTAAAATAAGGTATACTAAAATAACTAAAATAAGACATTTTTTCTGACAAAAATAGCAGACATTTAAACTGGGTGTTTTACACTACAATTTATTGCTCTRTATTTGCATACATGCAAACACATACATATATATTTAAAAATAAAATTAATTCACAGAAAAAAAAAAGGGGGAAAGCTCCAGAAAATAACTAAGTAACACAACAGTTACTAGATAGTGATTGTCAAAGGTACAATGACTTCTTAACTTTCCTAACCATCTTTGGGAAAAAACAAAACAAAAAACAAACAAAAAAAAGAACTTTTGAAGATCCTCCCACTAGGACTTGAGATTACTTAACTCCTGAGACTCCTCAAACTGAATTTGAGGAAAGGTGGCAAAGGGAGAGAAACAGCAGGATATTATAACAGTATGGAATATGGATATTCCATACACTGTTCTTTCTTATGCATATTTGCAAATATATTTTATTTCAAGACAGCAAAGTATTAGATGAACAGAGACTGCAGTTCAGCTCATTTAACCCAAACATAATCTAAGAAATTTTATTTCACATCCAAGCTACTTATAAAACAGCATTAAGAACTTACTTGAATGTAGCCACTTTATCAATGACATTCTCCAAGCCAGTTTCATTGCTCTCCTGGTAAAAAATTTAGTTTGGGATAAACATATAATGATTCAAAAATCTTCAGTATTATGCTATGTGTAACAAAAACAGACAAACTAATTTAGATAATTCCCGAATTAATGAACTGTGCTCTTTTGCCTGCTGTTAATCAGAAAGCAGATATTCATAATTGGCAAGGAAGTATCAAAGTATCAAAGATACACARTACCCTTACTTAATAATGTAGAACTTATTAATAACAGAGCTGATCTCTAGAAACAGATCAATGCTTACCCAGTCTAAACTAATGGAAAAAAACAGAGGTTGAGATATTTTAAAACATCCCTCGCTTTTGCTTRAATCTTCAGCAATGTAATGGATTGGCAAGGAAATCTCTGTTTTCAAACAGACATGGACAACACTTTACTTCCAGGGGACCTGTACAGGTTTAAGTGATCAAAATTACAGGCTTAAATTTATCAATAGTACACACAGCAGAATGGAATCCAGCTCCATCATCCTACAGAGCCAAACCAGAAAATTTCACAACTTCTCTTTTTGCATCTAGGAGAACTTCAGCTGAGTATTCTAAAAAAATCCACCTCTTTATCAAAAAGCRTAATTCCCATACAAGTCTTTTCAGAGCAGTCCATACTTGAATCTATGACATTTACATAAACGGGTGTGTAAGCCCCTTTGTCATGCCACTTTGTAATTCTCAAACCAACATTTAAGYTTTATATTAGAAATGCTTCCTGATAAAGATATGAAAGCTGAAGAAGAAAGACATAAAACAGAAGAAAGTAAATAAAGGACAGTAAATAAAGGACTCACATTTTCAGGCAAGGATTTGGTAATTGCACTGTGAGCCATTGGTTCAATRCATAACAGGTGGATGATTTCTCTCATTATTACATCTTCTTTTGTCACATTACTGATTCCAGGCACGTATCTTTCCCCTGTCAGAGTAAACCAAAAGAAGAGTGGCAAATATGACAGGTATAAAGGCAATTTGAATTTTACAGCATGATAATGGTACTGCTGGGATGTTTCATTGGTTAAGCTTGCACTTGTCAGAAGCCTGTCCCAAGYGTCTGAGAGAAAAAACGTTTCTTAGCCTAGCTTCCTAACAAAATGGGTTGAGAGGGACTCTCTTCATATTCTACTTTAATGTCAATTATGAAGTTATCTAACAGCTTTTTTCACTGTCCAATGCTTCCAGCTGACATTGTGTTACTGAATCATCTATTTSAAAGAGGCACTCTCCAGTCAGTATCCTCTCTATACTATCTATGTTAAAGAAAATCATCAAGCCTGCTGTGTCAAAGCAATAATCCACTACTRCAACAGAGAGAAATGAAACTTACCCACAACATAGATGAGAATCTGTAGCATCTCTTCTATTAAAAYATTGTATTGCTTAATCAAATCCTGCAAGAATGAAAGAAATCAGGCCAAAAAACTAAAAACAAAACTGCAGAAAAAAATCCATCCATCARACAACACTGAGCTCAGCCTTCATATCTACTACTCTGCTGAACATTGTACTCTAGGAAAAAGTTTCCATTCCAACARGCTAGAAAAAGTGCCTGCTCAGGTAGAGGAGATTTTATACAGTCACTAGAGAGCAAGATTCACATGCAAGAAAAGAAACAACAGCTTAAAAAAGTRTCCCAAATGAAGGGTTATATCAAAGTGCAACCAGAAGAAGTAGTGCAACAACCCAAGAAACCTCCAACTAAAATAAAAGCACGTAAGACTGCCTGAGAGACATAGAAATGTTAAAGTAAAGTAATTTAGGTGGATTTTGGTAGATGCCCTATGAAATAAAGGTCCCAAAGAAGCAAAACTTGCTTGCCAATTTTGAGGAAGCCTCTACAAATTTCAAATACAAAAATATTTATCTAATCACCAGCTCCTGTGTTTACTGACTTCTAGTGTGACCTTAAAAATGCAGTTAGCAACAGTAGCTAGTTTTTCTTATTGATGTTTCATATACCCAAAGCTGACAAATTAAACAGCAGAAAAATTTGCTACTTACCTGATCTTTGGTGGGTTTGAGCTTTTTGAAAGCATCAGCAAGCTCGTATCTCTGCAGTATCAGCAGGAGAAACTGGTTTGGATCCATAAGAGATGCACCTATCTATCAAAAAACCCAAATTAATATGAACATCACTTCAAAAACATGCRAAATTAAATGAATTTTTTAAAAATGACAACTACACAATGGTTCAGAACATTATACCTGGAGCATGATGATGTCTTTATCATACATCTCTTCTCTGCATTTCACATCTTGATAATAGTATACCTAAGACACAGGAAAACAAAATAGAGATATGAAGTAATGTGCAACCAAATGTGCATCAGTTAATCGCTGAGACTTTTCAAATTGTAYCACACCTCTACTGAGTAAAGGAAAGTCCATATTTCTTTCAAAATAAGTATGTGCTTTAATGGAAGTGAAAAATGTTTTTTCACCTATCCAGAAAAAGTCTATCCCATACTTCACACACCCTTTCAAGAGGACATAACTCCAATGGCTGCTACTGAATGAAGTCAAAACATCCTCCTTCTCCTACCCCAGTTCTCAGAAAGACAATTCTGCAAGGGTTTACAAAGATTTGCTTTGATTTCATCAAAGAGTCCTGTGCAAGTTTAGCAGAGAATTTCTGCCATCAAAGGAAAAAAAAAATCAACCACAACAAAAATACTCCCAAGTAAAGCCAAAGGAGTCACATGCAAAGGCAGACTCTTCCCTTTACCTTTACTCTTGCAATAGAAATCACAAGTATTAGATTTGTATGCCTTGCTATAGGGTTCTCAAAAATTTGGTGTGAGACTAAAATAGTTTAACTTTTATATACAGTAATTTCCATACACCATGTGGAACTTCTAAATTTTATGTTATAAAAGCAAGAGTACTAACAAGTACTTATGCAATGATTATGAGAAAGTAGCTTACAAGTAGACATCAGCAACATAAACACTATTTCACAGAGTAAGAAAAGTCATAATGCAGATGAAAATACCTAYTTAAGACAGGGAGGCAAGCCATTGCTGAAGCTGGAAATAAAATCATGTAACCTAAATTTCCACCTAGAAACTTTTCTATTTCCTGTAGGCGTGACCCCATGACCTCWCACTGCACTAGATGAAGGCCTGGCAGCATTCCTGAGCAACCTTGCAAAACGAACAGGATGAGCTCACCACTGAACACTGTGGCAGTACCTGGCTTATCAGGGAGAGCCCATTCCTTCTCCACATCTCTGCAGCAACCTGTGCAACCAGGACAAGGCAACGCAAAGGRTATTCCACTAGCAGCTCCACCTGAAATTCTTCCTAGAAAGAGGAAAAAAATTAAAAACCTACTCAGAATAGATCTGCCAGTGGTTTTAAAAGTTTAAGTCCTAATAAACAAAGATATTCACAGCTGAAAAATCACTTGTACGCATGCCATGAAGGTTAGAAGATATAGCTTGAGGCTTTTTTCTTCCTAGAGGATAAATCACAAAAGCATTTGGGTAAAAAGAAAAGTCTCTTACAGGAGGAACAAACTCGTGCAATCTTGAGATGGCTCCAGTCTTGCTTAATCGTACATGAAGACCTGCAAAAACAAGGAAGCAAAATCAGAAAATAAATCAAAATCAGGGAAGGTTCTCCAACCCCTTCTAAATGTTAGCTAGATAATGTACAATTCAGAAAAAAAGTCCAAGTTTGTTTAGGAAAGACTTTATACTTTCCTTTTTTTAAGACAGAAGATCTATTACATTTTCACAACAGTTCTTACTAGTCTTACAATCCATTATTTTATGAATAAACTTACACTGAACGAATGAACACCATCTAAATTGAGATRCTGTATAATACTAGCAAATTTTTATTTCACATTTAATTCATATGCCAGTAATAAATTAACTTCAAGACTACAAGGCTTAACAAATGATATCTCGGTATCAAATGATGTGATAAAGAATCTACAGCTTCATAATAGCATRTGATTTCATTAGTACTCTACAGAAAGCAGAATTGCATTCTGACAGTAATCTGCCAGGAAACCYGTCCTGGCATTGTGCCAACATATGTCTTTTACAAAGAGCATTTTAACAGTCCTAAGATATATATGGCTGGAAAAAAAAATCAAGTACAGTAATAATGGACATTCATTTAGATAAAGCAGATAGAAATAAAACCAGAAACACTTGTGAGAAAAGTAAGGATCTCTTTAAAAAGGAAATTTTTTCGCTCTTGACTGACTTCTCTCTCTTCCATTTAAAAGGGCATCCTCCAACCTTCACAGAAATGCTGTTTTGAGAAAAACTTTCCCTTAGTGGGACATATGGGAAACTTGTCTTCTTGATCAGAGAAGTCAGAGAGCAACTGATCTGCATAGTAGAAAGCACTTAACCCAAATGTCTTCTGGAGTAAAGAAAYAGAGATGGATGAAAACATGGTTTAAACAGCAACCAAAACACATCACTTACCAGCAAGAGTCCTAGACAGTGGCAAATGTATGCTGACAGGATCTGCAGACACTCTGTAAGGTCTGCTCTCCAGGGTGTGGCCACATAAGTGAAACACTGTCTTCTCCCGAGAGCGGCCATTTGTGCTGCACCTCATCACAGCTTTATGACATTCTCTGTAGGACCTGAGCAGCAGYTCTTCCTAGAATTTGAAATACATGCATAGGTTATATTTAAAAATCAAACACTCCTTCCTTTCTCTTTTTGTCACACCCAGATTAATTCTTTCAGACCAATTTTTTTGTGGAGAACTACACTGAACAGTGGTGAGTTTTTGTAAAAGCTGCTATTTCAAAAGTTCTCAGGAAGATTCATGAAGAATGCAAGAAWCCCAGAAAACCAATATACTTACATCACAGGCACACCACTCCTGGAACATCAAAAGAATGTTCTTGAGCTGCATCTGTATGGCAATAGCTGCRTCCCAGTCAGGGTCCACCTCAATGTGCTGACCAATCTGTCTTTTTATCTCCTCCATTCCCTGAAATRGAAATCCCACAAAATACTCTAACTCAGTGATCACAGGCTTAACAAAACAGAAAACTCCACAATCAAAACATAAAAGACATGTAACTGAATCTGATGAGTATTACTTCTATAAACATGACTTCTTCACCCATCCAAAACAGARACAGAAGAATTTAACACTGTAATTGCATGTTTACATCCAGATTATAGGGGGAAAAATATTATATTATAAGATTATAGGGGGAAAAAAAGGAGCTGTAATCTCTTTACAACAGAATATTAGAAAGAAATTATTTAAATGTATTGTACCTGCATGCAAGTTAGAATCCTTAGGAAAGAGACAAATCCTTCTAAGAAACGCTCCCTCAGACGGTCTGTCCATACTGTGGGCTTGCTGACTAAGACATACCTGTCCCCCAAAAAAAAAAATCATCATCCTTTGCTCCGACTTCTCTTATGTTTGTATTTCAAGTGTTCTTGAAATACAATTGTTTTAATACCATAAATTATGTAATCGAATTACATCACTCTCCCCATCTTAAAGTACTTAGAAAATTTCCCCAAATACTGGAACTACTAGAACYTTATGATATGACTCCATCATTGGAAATTAACAGATTTTCTTTTAAATTTCAAGCTATTTGGGGTGGTTTGGTCTTACATTACTCAGTTTATTAGAGCAATTTGGTACTAGTAAAAGCAGAAAACCCTATGCAGATAAGGATTATACAGTTTTCTCACAGCAAATAGGAGACAAATTTCCCCTACTGTTTTACAGTACACACATTTTATTTATTAATGTAAATATTATATACAATTAGAGAATTGAAAATTWAAAAATGCTTTTATATAATGCAATTTTGGTATTTTAAAAGTTTAAGTTTCCACTGAAAAAGATAACATTAAGATTTCATTAATGTATTTTGAGGGGTTTGGGTTTGATTTCAAAGCAGCTTTATCATCAGACTCTGAACTGAAGCACCTCATGATACTATGAATATTTCAGCTTTAGCTTCTCAGCCTTACACTTACCTGAGGTCATATATTACTGCATAGACCCGGTTCAGTTTGTCCTGACTGTAGCCCTGGAAGTTGAACTTGTCATTTTTGTCAAGGTACTCTGGAAGCACTTCCAGGAGTGTCTCTGTGATGGTGGTGATTACATTTTGCTCTTCAATGAGATGTCGGGCCTGCATGAACAAAGTGAGAATTTTTTCTTCCTATTTTTGTTAAATGCTTTCATCAAAATATTTTTCCTTTGAATCCAATCTTTCTGATTAAAAATTGTTTTAAGTATTTGCAAAGAGCCCAAGATAAAAAAACCTCCCACAGTATTTATTGTGTAGGAACACAACTGCTGTCAACTCCCTACATTTGTTCAATTCTGACAGCATCTATATAATGGATCTGATGGGTTTTTTTCTAAGAAGATCATGTAGAAAAGAATTTTTACATTAGTACTTCAGCCAAGAAACCTTTAACACTTATAGATATACTTCCTTCCCATATTTCACCCCCACAAGACATTTAACCATTTTTTACCCTCTTGTCCTGTTTTTAAAGTCACATAGACTGGTAAATGTGAGGAGTAAATAAATACACAAAGTTAATGCAGAGTACAATGTGCCAGGAATATACTTATTTGCATTCCCTCTACGCTCTGTAATGAATTTTCACATCAACTCAAGCTCCTGCTTTAATATTGGCCTTAACAAATCCCARAATCATTCACATTCAATTCAGCAATGCATAAAAACTCCCTGCCAAATACTACAATCTGCACAGGTGGCACAATCTGCTAGCAATTCTCAAATTCATTTTACACTCCTAGCAGAGCCAGGCTGTACATACCAGAGTAGGTACAGTGAACATCTGAACTGAGAGTGCTGTCACAGAGAAAACTCTGTCATGATCATCACTAATGTATTCCTTTTGCAATGTCTTGTAATACTAGAAAAAAAAAGAGTATTAGGGGACATTAGAAAAATGTTAATAAAAATGTTTACTTTTTTTATTCACAAGAATTACATCTCAATGTGTTTCTCCCACCTAACAGAAGCAGTTCCAACAGAAACAGCACAATGTCCTTGATGAACCAAAGCAATTCAATATGGCCCCCACTGCCTTACTACTGAAGAAAAGCACAAATTTAAGTGATTTGCCAGACTAGAACTAACATTTTTTTCTCCTACAACCAATATTCCCCTGAAAAAATATTAAATAACAGAAGAAAAAAAATAGTCATTAACTTCTTACAAAACAAGTCTTCCTCCTGCAGTGAACTGCATGGATAATTGTTCAACAATTGCCTGTAAAAGACAAAGTCTTTGTTTGCTTTCTTTCAGTCCAGAGAAAAATCAAGAATTATCAATCATCTTTACCAGAATTAGAAAGTCTCATCCTAGAACAAAAACTTTGTCTTATGTTYTGTATATTTCTTAATTATTGTATCTAATTTTCAAAAAAAAAGGGCCAACTTCAGTTGCAGTCCATCCGGCATTTTGAAAGACACACAGCATATTGACAATATGGCATTCACATGAGCATATTCCCCCTATGAGTCTAAGGAACAAACCAGTGACATGGGAATTATTTAAATGCACTCCATAAAGGTTAAGTTAGTTATTGAAGCTCTGCTTGTTTAAAATTCATTTTTCATAYTGAAACAATCAGTTTGGGGAAAATTTCATAAAGCTAGTACAAATTCATTGCATAAAAATGATAACATTTACCTTCACAAATTCAACAGCAAAAAGTTTTTTGTATTCCATTTCCATGAAAAAACTACTGAAGATAAGTTCATGAAGAACCTTCCTTGCTCCTGCAAAGAGCCAATACAATGCATGTCATTTTGTTGTACTAAGATGCAGCTTTTTGTGGGGGGGGGAAACCAAAAAAAAAAAATAAAAGGAACCAATTACTAAACTAGAATTAAAAATCTTTAAAAGCCTTGAAATGGTTATGAAGTATATGAACAAAGTGTTTTAATTTTTGGGAGGGTTTTGAAATTTATTAGTATGTATTTAAAACATAGGTTAAACATCAAGTCACTGRGTCAGGTTGCATTTTGTAAAAAGATTTTTCAAGATACATAAAGCAGGATAAATGGAAGTGGCAAACATACATCCCAAATATAAATCAKCTCTGCTGTAAAAATTAAGGCTGTATAAAAACCATAATATAAAAATCATGTAATTCTACACTCATAGCACTTCATTTATCTACATGTTACACACATGAAAAACCAATTTGACAAATCCTTAGTTTATAGCAATAGGGATACACAAACCTTTATGAAGTCTTGCATCCCACAGCATCAACTTGCTTATAAAGCAGGGCTTCTCAGAACCAGCTTCTTCTTGGAGACATATTTGACAAAAGATCTGGCGAAAGTCGCCTGTAAGGATGAAACTACTCATTTGTACAAGAATGTTTCAACAATTAAATYATATAACACATGAAAATTAGAATTACAGAAGTCTGTTACTTAAAAGAAGAAAAAAAAAGACACTTAMGTGCCTTAAGATTTACCTATCAAGAAGGAGGGTAAGGAGTGAGTAGAGCTTTAGCTATGCATATTTGTACTGTGTGGAGAAATTTTWTAATGGCTTTAGTGTGGCAAGACACAGGTATGAAAAAAACAATAACAAATCATAAGTACAGTGATTCAGAAAACTTTAAAACCATAAGCATCACCAAACACCAGAACAATGTTTGAAAGCTTGAAATGGACTTCCCATCACTGGAAATTTTTTTTTAATTAAGGTTTTAATTTGCTAGTTTTATTGACACTTCCACAGAATCACAGCTATCAAATTTGAAGCAGRAATGTATCCAGTGGATATATGTTTTCACTGATAGAGATGTTCTATGGCTTTCCAGCAGCACTGAGGAGGGCAGCTTTTAAGGGAGTCACACACTGAGTGTGTGTGATGCTGAAAGTGAGAATAACAAAACTTTGAGATAGTTTTTTTAGCTCCATCAGGGAAACAAACACATTTATTTCAACAAGAAGAAACAGAAAAGTACTGCTATTCATAACCTCACTAACAGATATGTGCAGTACCCACACTACTGCATAATTCATTTTCTAAGAATTTAATCAACAGAATTAACATATAACACTGCCTAATTCATTCAAATACTGGCATTATGGTACCAAAACCCAGTAATGCTTACTTGAATAGCTCATGAGTTTGTTCAGCCAAGAGCCAAGGCGCAAGGCAAACTTCTGGTGTGCCATAACATCAGCATGCAGGACCTCCACGTGAAGTGGTCGTTGGGACACATTTTCAGAATGCCTCTAGGAGTCAGGTAGATATTAGTACATATAAAATAAAATAACATTCATTATTTATTTTCACTACCCACCATCTCTCCCAAGCAAAGTGAACAGTTTGATGATTTATTTCTGAAGATATCTATCTCAATTGTGGTGGTGTAAATTCAGTTCAAAAAAGTTCACAGGCAAGTTATGGAAGTTCTGARCTAAAGACTGTACAACAGACAAATAAGTGCTCAGTATTAACRCTAATTAGGTTGGTATGGGGTGCTTTTTGTAAAAAATACTTTAGGAACTTACCTTAATTTCTTCTTTTGCTTCCTGACAAGAGGCATAATGTCCTGCCTTAACAGCYCTGCGACCCTGTTTAGGAAAATATTGAACATAAGACCAATATAAAGCAAAGCCAAAACATCACATCTGATCYGTGCTGGTTTTTATACATAATAGAAAAACAGGGCCCAGCATCACTCACAGTGCTATTAAACATCYAGAAGCAAATAAAAATTAACATAATTGTCTGTAGATAAAAAACTATCCAAATTACCAACACAACAACTAMGTAAAGTCGGGGTATCTTATTATTAAATAAGGAAAATTAATGTATACATTAAAACAGATGAGAGCGATTCCTGCAAAGTACTTTAAATACAAACCATATCAACTTCCCTCCTGGCACAAAGTACATGAAATAGCAGTGTAACCAGAGATACGTGCTTCCTAAACAAGTTCTCCACACCTGAGACACAAGTGTTGACTAAGAGTTGCTCAGCCATGTGCCTTTCTCTCAATCTCCAGCAATCAGAAAGATCCTGTTTGTGACTGTAGTTGCAACCCTCAATGATTAGAAGTCACCTACAGTGACTGTAGCAGTAACCTCAATAATTAGAAAGTGACTCTCTCTGATGTCCCAAATGCACTAACCTCTTTATCTATGGCAGTTGTATGCAACTGGGCTTCTCCAAGTTCACAGCCAAGTGCCTTTTGCAGGCTGTAGATGACATGATCATAGGAATGGTGTTCATCATTGAAAAGGACACAGTAGTAGCTGTCTACCTTCTCTCTGCTGGGAAAAAGGTAACAACATATCATGCAAATAAAATTCTAAATAGTGTCCTATTGAATACAGTTTAATTGCTAGCTCCAGAAGAATGTCAAATACAATAAAAAAATATTTTCAAGTAAATCAAGCATATTCTTCATGCTAGTGACTCCCCCACCATCTATGCCAGAAAAAGCCATAGAAATTATGCATCAAATACAAAAGAGAAGTTTTGAAGTTATTTGATATTCTCTAATAATTTCCTTTCTCTGCTGTTTTATGAACCCATTTGTTTTGTAATGTGATACATAGCCTTTTTCCATTTTCATAGAATCATGGAATGGTTTGAGTTGGAAGGGACCTTTAAAGTTCATCTAGTCCAGSCCCCCTGCAATGAGCAGAGACATCTTCTAGATCAGATTGCCCAGAGCCCCATCCAACCTGACCTTGAATGTTTCCAGGGATGGTGCATCCACCAACCCTCTGGAAAACCAGTTCCAGTGTTTCACCACCCTTGTAAAAAACTCCTTGTACATTATTCTAAATCTACCCTCCTTGAATTTCAAACCATTAGCTCTTGTCCTATTGCAACAGACCTTGCTAAAAGGTTTGTCCACATCTTTCTCTCAAGCACTGTGGAAAGCATCCTTAAAATCTGCCAGGCCAGTTGTGCTCCCCTGTCCCTTAGCACCCATCAGTGTACCCCAATACACCAATAACACCTTGGTGGGTCTCTGTACTCCTGACATTTCTTCCCCTGGGCACTAAGACCTGCCACTTCACTCTGGATCAGGCTGGCTCAGGAGCACTTCCCTTCAGTGACTGATGCAGGACAATCACACACCACTTTTCCCATGAAGCATCAACATCTTTTCTCTACATAACTCTAGGTCAAATGCATCACAGTGATGTTTACAGGAATTTCAGCAYTAATGTCTGCATGAGTATGAGAATATCCCAGGCAAAATTATAATCYAAGTTGCTAATGCATTGAAATGAAAGTTGGAAACACTCCCTACCTAAGGGTGAGCTCCACAGGCAGTTCCTYCTCTTCCTCCCAGATAAGCATATCTACAATGTATTTTATCACAGAGGGAAACACTCTCCTAGAATGCTCCATAATTTCTTCATTCAATTGACATTCAGAATTCTGTAAAACATGAGGTAATATTAAYATGGAAAAGAATTTGAAAAAAAATTAAGAGGGTCAGAAGAGTACCTTATTAATATAATAGGCAATTATACTATAATATGTATACATATATTTTAAATTATATATACATAATTCTACTATAATCAGGAAATCATCCTTTTCGGGATTTTCAAGCAAATTAATCCCATCTAATTTCTTCTTTTTAAAGTTACTTCATCCCAAGGGCTCTCAGTAGTATTTCAGCAGTTTCATATACCTTTCTTCATGCACTCGTGTTTTATCTAGGACTAGACTATAAAAGGCCTAATCAAACGTGTTAGCTTCACTTCATTTTTAATTTGCATGCAAARAAGCTGTTTAACAGCTTTCTGCATTCCAACAGATATTAAAAGTTTGCAGTGCAGACCAAGCAACAAGCTCCAAGTGGTAAACAAATTACTCCTTATTACAGGTTCAACCATTTTTATCTCTGAAATCTATTAACTTTCTTCAAAAAGAAGGATGAAAAAGTGAAGGAAAACTCTGTCTCATTTTTCTGTAAGACCAGTGCTTTTTATTTCTTTTCTATTTAACTTTTTGACCAGAACACAATAACAGTACATTTGCTACAACACCATCAGGTATTAGGGGTCTGCTTGCAATGACAAATGCTGAGGTTTTTCATCCTGATTATCTCAGAATGAAGGACTCTGAAAAAAGCCCAAATTTTACCTGAAGCAGGTGATTTGCCTACATTCTCTTTAGGAATTCTTTGTAAGATGTCATATTTCTTATTTATATGCTCCTTCACGAGCTACAATAACCATGAGACAATCCTAGCATAAGAGGTTCATTTCAAGGCACAGAAATTTTTTTTAGTCGTAGTGGCAGATCACACACCAGAAGTAACTGACAAATGCAATTCTTCAGTAATGCAGCAACGTAAGAAAGAAAATATTAAGATCAAACGTCTAAACATTTGCTAACCGCTGGGAAGCCAATTATTTGTAAATAAGAACTGAGTAATATACTAGCAAAGAAAAGAAGAAGAGACAGCAATTTTAATTCCAAAAGAAAGACTCAAGGGCACAAGACAGGTAGATGAAACTGTCTCCAAACAAAAAGCAAAAAACCCAAAGGATGTCTAATATACATTTGATCCCAAACACCTTGACCACAGAAATCCTGATTCAACTTGACTGAACTTGTTACATGAGTTATACAATACATATGCATTCATATACAGGAATAAGCACTTTTTAAAATAAGAAGGTAACATTTCCAATATTTATTAATTTCACTTTAAGCAATCTTCCTACTTCTTTTGGAGAACTTGATGCTCCAGGCTCATGTTTAGTACACAGTGGTCCAGCCTTCCATGCCTCTGTATCCCCACAGTCACAAAATCCACCTCCAGTGGAGCTATGCATCTGGAAAAACCATTCATTCCAGTCATGAAATATGCCCATAAAAAGCAAGAGGAAAACAGCAATGTGCATTATTTTAATAAAACACAAATATAAACAACTACTTAAAAATAGAAGAGCCACTGCATAAGCAATGCAGTGACTTAGCACAACTTTTTTTTCTTTTTTAGATAAAAGGAAATTTTCCAGAGGAGAAGGGGAGTAAAAARCTTTTTGAGCAGAAAATAAAAAGGGAAATAGAGTTGCTGCTACAGGAAGGTATGCAAGTCCTAAATAAATTTAAGTAAGCGAAAAAGCCTATGACTGATGAGAGTTTCATAAACGGCAAAATACTTCTGTGTTTATTCACAAAATTACAGCAAAGCTGTTTAATGCTTTCTTTAAAATTACTTCATCAAGTCAGGAAATAATATTTTAAAATTGTTAATATTAAACAGACATTTAGTAGTACCTCTRCTTCTAACCAAAGAAAAGATTACATGATCAGCATCTAAATACATCTTTATAACTTTAACTTTGCATTGCACTTTCAGAAGAGTACAAATTCTGACCMTCCATTTTGGCAAAAAGTTCAGACAAAACTCAGGTTGAAACAATTATCCTTAGCCTCCTCCAAACCCCCGATCTTGAAATAATTCTAAAAAAAACTCTGACCCAATAAAAAGACATTCAAAAAATCTGTTATTTACCTGAAACATTTTAAAATAACCTGATCTAATTAGACATGCTTCGAGCAGGAGGCTGGAATAGCTGACCTCCTTAGGTCCCTTCCGACATAAATTAMTCTATGAATCTATAAAGATCCTGCATTCTTTAGATGAAAATGCTACAGATCTGCTCCCATCTGCCTACCCATTTCTGTAACTGATGTTCTGACCCAAGAATTTACTGAAAAACAGGGAAATGATAACAGCTATCTCAGCCCAGCTGTGGTTCCAAAGTGCTCTGTTAYCATTACTGTCTGCTTTCCCTGCGTTTTCACCTTACTTATATCCCAACAGAATTGATTGGAACTTAGGATACAACTGTCATTTTCAGTCACAGTTCTTTGCTCTGACCTACACTTTCATGAAATTGCCAAAGAGAATAACACTGCATGCATTAATAAATACTTGTTCTCTTTTGTTCTTTCAATTAGCAAGTTGCTGTTCTTAGAAGCAGCTTTGCATAGCTAGAAACACAAAAGAGAGAGATTAAGTAATTCATAAATCCCAGAATTTGTTTTTTTAATAAGAAAATTACTAATGGTTTATATGTAGTTYATTATAGCCTCAAAAGAACTTCTCTAAAGCTACAAGAACCATCTCTTAAAACARGATTTCCCTACCTTGTACCGGTGGTTCTTGTGAATACTGTTCTGGAAGCAGTCAATACAGAGCACACAAGTTGGATCAACTGCACAGTCCCTGTAACAAAAAAGRTAAGTGGAAAACTTCCTAAAACAAACACCTGAAATTTTCATGCACAAAAGAAAATGTTGCTCTGAAAAAAAGAAAAATTGATATTAACAACAGATCCAAATTATAAAAGCATTGACTTTTATCATCTTTCTTTGACATGGAGCAACCACTCTTGTTAAATTTGAACCATGTACTCAAGTTACATCAAACTCTGTCAAAAACATACTCAATTTCCACTGTCAAAACTTGCTTAGCAAAACCTTTTCTTGTTTTGCTAWCAATAAGCAGCTAGGAAAACCAGTGAGACTCTGCATTAACCTTTGTTATTGCTTCCAACATCAGTCAGTTTGCTGATAAAACTTTTGCTACACTTCTACTAGGTTATGTTTCTAACTTTGAAAACAGTTAGAAGTTAAAATCTGAAAAGAATTCCTTTCTAAATGAGCTAGGAATATATACCTTGAAATGTAACTTGTACAGTTTCATTCATGCACTTAAATACCTGAAAATATGGAATTACACTCATGAGCAATCTAATTCCATTTTATCCTATGTTTCACAAACATACTTTTATATACTGCCTTTTTCCTTAAAACATGGTCACTTCTTTCTTTAAATGCTGTTTTATTCTATGCATGGATATTCTTTGCACATCCAAATGTGGATAACAGATRCTAAATGACAACATATCAAATTTTTTCTTTATACTATTGTTCAACAACTTTGAACAATGGTATAAAGTATAAACTCTTTTAAAACTAAAATATCATGGCAATTCTGATGACAGATATTACTTCCTTCYAAACCTTCAAGTTATAACAATCATTAAAATAATTTAGTATTTCAGGTACATTCATTTATTACCATAAATCTACTGAAAGATGAATCAAAGATAAAAGAAGGCACACTTTCTAGTACACACAGCAGGACTTCTTCAAAGACCATTCTCCTTTCATACAAAACCCTAGGTGATTCCTAGAAAAGCCTGAAGAGTATGTCCTTGATTAAAACTTTACAGTGCAATTCATAAAGTTTATAGAGAGCTTTCATTTTGACACTTTCTAAATTCTAAGGGATGGCTTTACATCCTTAATAATATTATTTCAGTATTTCTAATTACATTTTCTAGGCTTTTAAAATAAACTGAAAACCAGAATAAACTACAGCAATAGCATCATATTAATGCTCATCAATTGCCAGAACTATTGCAATCTTTACAATTCACCATAAAACTGCTGGCTTTTAAATATTAATATTTTTTTCATGATACTCATTAATATATTTTATTAATAGGAATTTAAAAAAATTAATTCTATCAAATCAGTGAGCTGCCACCTTTAATATACTTCAGGATGAGAAAAAAAGGTGAAAAAATTACTATTGCTCACACCGCTATTGCCAAAGCAAAGGACTAATGATGCTCAGAAATGCTGGATTCTGTTTCAGACTTTGAAAGGGTGAGTACTGTATCCCTCAATTCAGGTACAGACTTCATATTCATACCCTATCATCCAACCCTTCTAACCAATAGCTTTTAGTACTTTTAGTAACCTTTCCATTTCCTTCCCCATTTCTCTACCACAGCCTTCTTTTCATACTCAATTTTCCTCACTCTAAAGTGGTTTGAAATGGGAAACAAGTGCCAGCATCAGTTAAAGAAATCCCATGACAAAAGCAATGACTAGTTAGCAGGACAACTGATTTTATTAAAGCACTTTGCYGCATTATCTCAGATGGGAACACTGATGACAACACACCTTGCTTCTTACCTGCAAGAGTATGTTGTCTCCCCTCCTTTGAACACCTTTCCACAGAGCTGGGAGGTTCCACTCTGTTGTAGTTTCTCCAGGAATGTATCTGGGTCCTCCCCAAACAAATAACATTCCAGGGGGTATAATATTGCTGCCTGGACCATTTTTTCTTGCTTCTCCACCAAGGGGTCCATTTCAGCTGAGTAAATATTTGGCACATGTTTTGCCAAGCACTGTGAAAATGTAGCTTGGAAGTCGAATCTTTCATCACACCACTGCAACAAAAAGTACACCCATTGATAAACAAACAAACAAACAAGTAAATACCAAGAAAATAGAATTACACACTTCTAGTGTGAATTCAGAAGTTTTTCCTACATCTGAAGTCAGTTCTTTGAGCAATAAAATCCAAGAAACCATGGACTTCCAATTATTTCTCAGCTATTTTCCACCACAGTATCCTCTGTTCCTTTAAAGTCTTCTACTAAAATACTCTAAGGCAAGAGCTGGCAAGTGCTATGTTACTGTAGAGAAACCCATGCACTAATTAATTTTCAACTACACTCTTCCCAACAGGCCAACCAACACACAAAGCTTGATGTATGTTCAGCTGCTGRCAAATGGAAAGAATTGCCACAGCTGGGAAAAGTTTGGAATTCATTCCTTTGCCTGCTGTTAAGTCACAAAATATGTACCAACTTAATCRTCTTCTGAAAGCCTTGTTGAACTGGTCATCAGAGATCAGTAACTACTGAGGAAGAAAGAAGCCCAAATGATCACACAAGCTTATTGTCACTGGGAAACCCAACTAAAATGCAATTTCATTTTTGTAAGACAACTGATGAAAGTACTTGTGTTTTGACTTGAGGTTCTTAGTCCATAGCTTTACTTCCAACTTCTTCACTTCTCCAAACAGTTCTCTCCAATGGGCCTATTTCTGTCTTGCAGGTCTGAATATTCTTTCTTTCATATTATTCCCATTATTTAGAAATAACTTTTGGTTTTCCCTATTGCAAATCAGACAAGGCTCCTTTCCTTGAACTCTGGCAAGACTGGAACCACAACCACTTCTCTAGGTAACCTGTTCCAGTGCCCAACCACCTTTGGGTGAAAAACCTTTTCCTAATCTCCAACCCAAATCTTTCCTGATGCAACTCCATGCTGTTCCCTCAGGTCCTGTCACTGGTCACCACAGAGCAGAGATCAGTGTCTGCCCCTCCTCCTCCCCTCATGAAAACAAAAAAGAAAAATATCATACACAGCTGATGGCTCTGAGAAAGATATTGAATTGTAAGATGTAGCTGAAAACTGAATTACTTGATCATGTGCTTATGCGTCCAATTTAAGATGAGTGGAAGTGAATTATTATCATAATTAAACGTCATAATTTAGTGTTTTTGCTTAAACATATTTCCTCCTGTAACTTGCTCTTGTTTTATCTTCCCTATATTGCATTATGGCTACATCAAATTCCCCTCCCAGTTTGGTTATTGTATATTTTAAACGCAGGAGGGTGGGATGTGGTCCTTGGCACGTTCTGTTTGCAGAGCACAGAGAATCCCAGTCTGTACCCTTCTATCCTAATAACCCATGTTCCCAAGAGATGGTGCAAGTTTAGCTTCTGCCTTGTTGGTCCAGAGCACGTCATAGCTTCAAGAAACACAGGGCTAAGCTTCCCTGAAAACTTGCCAGAAGTGTAAAATGGGTTCTCACACAGTCAAACTCAGAAGCATTTCAAGCATTCTTGTGTAAAGCTTTTAATTCTATTTGAATGTTGTTCTGAGAAGAGAGGACAGGAAGCAGGAAAGGAGAGGGAACAAGGGAAGCAAGAGAACTTTCTCAAGCAGGCTGTCTGCCTTCTGGTAAGCACACCAAAATACATGCTCAGCCTGTACATCACCCAGGAAATACCCATTATACTCATAAGAGAAACGAGAACATTATTTTTCTTATTTCTAAAAGCCGCACCAGGCTAAACTTCATACCTATCCCATAGCCTCTGTGCCTCCTATGAGAAGTAATTTCTTTCTTTCATCAAAATCTTTTTTACTATATTATGTTCAAAAGTATCAAATTACATACCAAACTATCAACAATACAAAGTCTGCCAAAAAACCACCCCCTAGATTAAACTTGACTCTTCAATGCTAGCTTTATCCCCTTGTGCCCACATATTGAAACTCAACAGTTTGACAAGTCCCACTTTCCTTCTGCTCACTCACTCCCTTACYTGAGCTCATACCTGTCAAGTGCTCAATTGCTACAGATATAAAAAACCACATAAATTGATAGGCTTTTTGTTTTTATTGACAGAATGAGGTGGAAGTCTAGAAAAGCTAAAGTGATGTGCAAGACAGTTGCAAGCCGAGATGGTGCTCACACTGYGGCTTTCTRCCCAGGCCTGGCATAGGCAGCCCTGAGAGGMTGGGAAATGCCATCCTTTGACATATTCAAAAGTCAGCTGGGCATGSTCCTGGAAAACCTSTTCTAGGTGACCCTGCTGGACCAAGARGTTTGAACAGAATAACCTGCAGAGGTGCCTCSATCATTGTGTGATTCAAATGCTTCGTAAGGAAAAACCTTCTTTCTTTGTCAATCTCTATTAATCTTCTAATTTCTGCTACTAGCAAGCTCTAGAGAAAAGTYATTTTCCAGATTTGATTCCACTCAAGACTAAATTTGAAATAGAAATTTGAAATTTAAAAAAGGCAGAAGCCATGAAATAACACAATTAAGGAAGAAACATTACCATGTAACCAAAATAATACTATCAGTGAGCTCTCCACAGCACCCCAGGCACTCACACCATACTCACAGGGGCCCACAAACTGTAAGCTAACAAGGAAAGCCCAGAGGAAGCTGGCTGGAAGTTGGCTCTGCTCCAACTGACACTATCCCACTGGAAAATATTTTTGGACTGCAAATTTTCAATTACTGATTTTAAGAAAAAGAACCATCTTCACATTGGAGCAAGTTAGAGCTTCATCTAAAATCTGAATTCTGAAACTGCTCAGCTTTTAAATATTTKTATTAGTGACATTAGTAGAGTTCTTTCAATGGTTTTCTTGGTAATTTTCTCACCTTTAATAAAGTTTGCCAAAGAAACAGCCACTTCACCACACAGCCCATGTGGACATACACATGGCCCTGAAATAAAATCCCCACAAACAGCGACCAGAATGAGCTAAGGGAGTTCTCACTGCAGCAGCACACAACCTTTCCTGCAGAGGGAGAGTAACCTCCACACCAYGCTGGCAGGCATTCACAGGTATTGCAAACAGCAGGAAAAGGTGGCACTCAAGAACCTGACACTAGTGAASAGTGTACGCCAAAGACACATACATTGTCCCCTATCTCTAACCTGCTCCAGACCCATCTCTTTTCCTATTTCAATCACAAATTCTTGTACCATTCACTTTTTTTAAGGTAATTCTCAAACTGCATGAAGGAGGAAGAAAAAGGGAGGCAGGAGGARTTGCAAAGCTGTGTTTCTCAAGTGTTAGCACTTTTGTCAGAAGAGAAGACACAGAAACCATTTTGTCCACCAGATTTGATTTGTGCTGTATAACAAAAACAGTAATTTGTCATCTTTATTGATTCTTCAGAAGAATACTGTGAAAGAAGCACTGCTTCACAATACCACTTGAGAGCAAACCATCAGGAAACAATTTCTTGTCTTGCATGAGAAACATATCCTCCTCTGTGGGATCAAGCAAGTATTTCTTCCCATGTRTAACCACATAGAGATTTTCCCGAATGTCAATTTCAACCAAACATGCAGATTTATCCTACATGTAAAAGCAAAGTTTGTAGCTTTTTCCAAACTCTTTAAATAAGCATCACGCCAAAAGGCCGGAGGTTGAGAAATTATATTTGCCTACAAATACTGCTATAAAATATGCAAAATATCTGTAATTGATATAGCAAATATAGCCATACTCAATTTTGTCTTTCACAAACACATTCCATTTATGAATACTACAAATAATAACAGAAATGAGAGAGAAGGATGTGTATAAGAAAAAAGGGGGGGGAAAGTCAACAACACTCTCAATTAACTTTTWACCAGCAGACCAAGCATCAGATGACATTTCTCACCACTATGACAGAATTTCTTTATCATTGCAGAGGTTTATTRTGTACACCCATTCAGTAGCTGTTGCTTCCATGACAATTTTTTATCTACCTTCTAAGCACAGTTCTCTTGAAATTCTGACGTCTTTTCAAACTAACAGCTTGCACGAGGCAGTATTATAAAAAGCAGCTGTACTTTAACTGCACTGACTGACAAGCTGATCTTTCAGTGCAAAAGTGATTGCCTAAATTTCAAGACTATTTTTAGATCTATACATCAATCTAATCAGTGAAAAGGAATATTAATATTTATGAACATTAAACAACAAATTCTGAAGGAACAGACACTACCAGTAGCATGAACTAACCTGGTTCAGCATTCCAGTTAAAAGGAATAGTAAAATACTTTGTTATGCATAGCAAAAATCTATCAGGCACAAGACAACAATACCAGCTCCTGTCAAAGCAGCTAGTAAAAGCAGGATTTTGAAAGTAAGTATTTAAAATGCTGGGGACATACTGATTTCAAGCAGATACCATTCAACATAAATACCAAATGCAAAAGGCAGCTTTACCTTAACACACAGAACACGTGTTACAAGTTTAACAGAGATTAGCAGGACAACATGTCAGAAAACTTTTATTCTGATATAGTCTAACTAAWTAAGGAAACATATGACATTTTAAAAGGATAAATACACACAAGTATTTTGATAAGTAAGCAGAATACTTAAAATTTCTTTGGAAAGGAAAATTTAAAGGATTCTTGATTCAACATTTTCATATAAGGGTTCTGCTTTCAAAATTTTGGTTCCATTTTTCCTTATTATTATTTTGGTTTAAAATTACCAGTTTTGTAATGCATTGAAAATAAGATCCAACTAGAGTACAGAACACCTAGACATTAGAAACAACAACATGAAGACAAGGCAATCTATTTCAGCCTCAAATATATATAATCCACAAAGAAGAGGCTCCAAAAATAAACACCAGAAATTAATGAACRTATTTCTTCTTCCCTGCCTTAAATCAAACTGAGCTTTTTTACTTTAGGAGCATAAATTCTAACTCTGGAAGGGCACAGTTTGGGGAGTTAAATGGAAACTTACACTATTTGTTTTGTCATATTCATAACAGGAATTATGTTGTTTCACATTCTCTAACAAAGCCAATGTTTTAGTAGAGAATCTAAGAATCTGTTTAAAAGTCAAACACAAAATATCTGTTTTATGATGCATCAGTCAGCTCCTTTACACATCATGGCTAAAAAAACCAAACCATACTTCCAAACATTAGTGTCCTGTCTGCTCTGGTTATCAGTAATTACACTACAAGAAGCAAGTAAGGCTTCAAAAGTTTGGGKTTTTTTCCCTTGGCACAACATGGGTAACATTCAAGACTGTCTAACAATGTCCTAATRAAACATCAACTTTGACCTGAAGACATAAGAGAACTTTTTGATCTCAACAGTCATTTAACTTTGGSCCCTGAGCCAGAGCAGGGTGCCAATTCATGTCAAAATGTGCTTTAATGATGCAGATATTTGCCCACTGGGAATGAGACTCAAAAGCAGCCCTTTGAGACTACCAAAGCTTTGTCTGCAGTAAATCTTCCTTGATCCAGCAGTCACCAACCAGGACCAGCTGAGCTGAACCAGAGCACATCAGTGACCATCAGAGAAGGACAAGTAACCACCAGCACCACCTGTTACTGGTTAGCCGCTGGGCAGCTAAAACTAATGTCTTCTTCAGGGTAAACAACCACAGACACAAGCTGCTCAACCTCTTGGAAACAGCAGGTCACTTTTAAATCACAGGCACCTCCAAAACCACAGGAGCACAGCTTCACTTCATGGGAGTAAGCACTGAAAGCAATCTGGTGGCCAAGGAGACAACTGGAGTCAAATCATGGCCTGTAGCTCTCTCTGCCATGCTGGAGGTATCTCTATTGGAACCCCCCACCAAGTGGATACTCYAGCCTAAATATGCTGCAAAATTAGGAAACTACTACTAAGTAGGTTCAACAGGCAAAAGAGTCAGGAATTTAGAACTAATTTTCAAGCCTTTGAGGCAWGCAATCTAATCATCTTTTCACAGTCCAAATTTTTTGGTGAAACTTGCATTTGGTAGATAGTAACATCCAACTAACACTAAAGAAAGCAGGCATTTAGTATCACATAATAAACCGAAACAATGGGCAAAACACTTATTTCRAGGGAAAAGTTATTCCCCCTATAAAATAATAGCAAAATCACCTTCACAGAGTTACTTATGCTATTCTGTGAGACTTTGAAATTGAATTTTGAAATCTCATTTGACAGATCATTTTTATTTTGTTTCTAGAGAAAATAAAGGAAGTGTTTTGATTCTTTCTTTGATCCTTAACATCCATGCTGTGGTCTACTACATTTGAAGGAACAGKACATCCATGAAATGTCTTAGCAAGCACCAGGCTGCACTTCAAAAYACACAACTACAGTGAATATTTACAAATAGGTAATTCATTAATGGAAGGATGGGGGGTGCAGGGGGGTGGAAAACAACACCACTACTATTTTTTTTTATTTATTTATTGTGTATTCACATGTAATTTTCCAATTATCATCGATTTTAAGATCTACTGTATACAGTCTAATGCTGCARTGGCTCTATGCATATTTAGCACTCACTCAGCATCCCTCAAACACTTTGCCTTATACACCAAACTCAACCTGTTTATCCCTAACTTCTCAACTGCTGTGACATCTAAGAGACACTGAAACAGTTACATGCTATCAGGAATATCCGTGACTTTCTCCCGGAGCCACACACCTCTCACAACTGCAATACTGTAACAGAACTACAGCAACCATAGGTTGTGTACTTCATGTGAACTCGAGCAAAGATAACAGATACCTTTACAAATCRGTTCACCCCCACACTAACAACAGCCACAGAAATTACCAAGAAGTACGAGTAAACATGAAAGCTGATAGGGAAGAAAAACCACAGCACTACTTGATGCCATAACAATGTGAAAGCACTTGAGTAAATATGCAAACAAGACCTGGGCCATGCTCCAGTTACCTGTTGCAACTTTCACAGCTCCATCTCCTGGACACTGACACAAGTGTAAACAGTGTTCTGTCAATATGCTGCACTGTTCTAAATACAGTGGCTTTGACCATCTGCATTTCAGGGCTCAGTTACACTAAAGGATATGATGGCTTACCAAAAATGAAGTTTTAAACAAATTTAGCTTAACAAAGTAAAATTATATGGACATCTATATGGTCTATATGGACCTGGTCTAAGCAGATCAATTCAGTTTAGAAGACASTGCAAYTCCAAATAAGATGCCTGGCTCAGATTTCACTAATTTCAAGAAATAACTTYCACATGAATATGAATATCCCCTCCATACTGCTACTTGATTATGACACATCTACAGCAGCAGGGCTCCTCATACACTTTTTCTCAACTATGTAACAGCACTGAATGACACARAAAGATCTGAAATACCTTAAAATGCACAAGTACCTGTATCATGTTTTACATTATGAAACTGAAATCTGGAATTTTACTGTCTTTAAAGCAAATATCCTAATAATATAAGCTTTTCTCCTCTTGTACACCACTTACATCTCAGCTTTTGTTAGGAGTTCCAACTGATGGCAAAACAACCATTATAGAAAATCCCTTTTCATCACAAATAYTACTGAGAAGGTGCACATACATGAAAATTTGAAGATTCAGTGTAAATTTAAAATCCTTGAAATAGCTTAATATCAAAGCCCTGCTCCAGGTAGCAGACAAAAAGCAGGCAGGAGTCAAACAGGAATTTGTTTAGAATACAAATGGACAACCAACCAAGGGCTGGATCCAGCCTGCAAAACAGGCTTTTGTCAGGCCACCAGCAATGCCTRCTAGCCAACTACTAGACAAGCCAAATCCAGCCCATCAGTCAGCCAAGTAAACTGTGGATGCTGTTGGGAAAGCAAAGAAAGTAAACTCAAGTTTGGTAGACAGGGTTTACTACTTAATAAGCATTAAACTCAGYCCACTCCCTTCCAGGGCAGCTCAGGGAGCAATACAGCCACAATGGAGAAGCAGAAGTACAGACAGGACCTGACTTCAACTAATGCAGYTGAAACACCAAGTAAAGTATTTTCAACCACAGCCATCCAACCTGAAGAGCTGGAGACAAGACACCACTGACATGGGCTGGGTGCAGAAGAGCTTATTACCTGAGTCATCACCACCCATTCCAGAATCAGGCTGGCTCCTGCAGAATCATTCAGGTAATCCTGCACCACACACCCAGCACTCTGGGAAGGCCGAAGGTCTGCAGCCAGATGTGGTGTTGCACTGCAGCCAATGGCACCCAAAGCCAGAGATGAACAGAGGAGCAAGGGTCTGTCTGACTGCTCTGACATTGAGACAGATTTGACAAGTTCAGTGAGGCCAAAGCTCACCCTATTTAACAGTTCTTTCAACTCCACACAACTTTCCAATTCTAACACCACAGTGACTTTTAGAACAGATGTGTACAGTGAAAGCACAAGTCAGGCAGGATTTATTAGTTCCACCTACTTAATACCATCTTTAGGACAGCAGTAAATTGGGTGYATTGCTTCCAGATTACAGCTATCTCTAGCATCACTATAGCCAGGTTTGCTATCTAACATCACAAAACCTGTCAGACACAACCTAAAATACATGTCCCAAGCTCCTTTTCTCCCTTTTTGTAACATACCCTCAGTCCCTACTCCCTGTCAAAATCCCTGCAGTTTGCTTGGATGTATGGCAGGCAGCACAGTTTGGATGGCCAACTACCTTCCTTGCAATAATGATAACTCTGGTCCAGACACTTTCAATTGGCTGAAATMACATACAAATTAAGACAACTTAGTGGACCAGCATCACCTCTGAGCAGCTGACGATCTCTTCAACAACTCTCATTTTTCATAATACTACTATTACCAGTTTTATGGMTTGCTTGGGCTAACTCAGCCTCTTACGTCCCCAGTTAATGAAAAGTTGATTGCATTGCTTTGCTGCTGATTACCCTCAGTACCACTGACTTGATGCACAGCTCACAATCCTAAGAAATCCCCTGTCTTGGGTTGCAGTTTTTGACACTATGCAATCAAATCACGTTTTTCCTAGTTTAAAATCAAGCTGTTTCTAATTTTAAAAAAATCCACATCTACGCCTGTTTCAATCACAGAAACATACAGCACTTARGAATAAAGTCTGTGACTAAAGGGCCATTTCTAATGATTTGCAGATACTTAAAATTGTAAGAAGAAGAGTACAAAGAATAATGGCTGTTGGCTTAGTGCTGACACACGCAAGACAAGTTCAATGAGTAAACATCTTCCTGATTTTATTAGTGGTGTGTAGCATCAYGTAAAAAGTAGCTATTCCACATGCTTGCCAGCACCCAACTTTTATAAACACAAGCAGTCAACAGTTTCAAAACTGTATTATGTGTGCAGACTAYTACAGAAAATAGAACATAAAATRCAAAGTTCCTGACACACATTGATCTGCTTTCCTTTCTTARGTTGTCAGCCTTTGGGTTTTAAACTCCTCTAGATAAAGTGTTTCAAGCATARTAATCACTACACAAGATTGTGGAAGAAACCACARAAGGTACTTGCRTGCTACCACTAGAGAGGGTCAACACCAAGTTGTGTTCAATAACAAAATRTTAAATCCAYAGACAATTATTATGCAGAATGAAAAAAAGAAACAATATTTCRGTTCGACAAACAACCATTTCYATCTACATTCTTTCTAAATAACACTATTTGCTGCTTCACACACTCTGCAGAGCAATCATTTGTTACTCAGCCTTTTTTCTTCCACAGTAGCCACCTTTAATTAAGAAAGGTAAAGGCTATGGTTAAAGATGCACATATACACAGCGTTTAAAGGACAGTCTCTGAAGACTTCCGAAGTTTGATCTCTTTCAATTCCGTCATTAAGTGTCAGCTGAAGACACGGGAGAGGGGCTGAGAGATGCTGCGGGGAACTGAGACAAATTCTTCCCCGTAGGTCCCTGACAGCGGCTCTCCGCTCCCGGGGCAGACGCGGCGAGCCCCAGAACCGCAGCCAGCGCAGGCCGCCGGCAGTGGGTGCGCAGCCCCGCCGGCAAGGGGGCACCGGGCCGCCCACGCCGGCTCCAAAGCCCCGGCCGCGCCCCGGCAGGTGCCGCCGCCTCCCGCTGGCCACGGCAGGGGCACAGCGGCGTGTCCCGGCCCTCCGCGGCGCCGCTCGGCAGCCGCGGACAACCAGCCTTGCTCGGCCGAGCGGCAGCACGGGCAGGGCACGGGCTGCCCCCGAGGGCGGGCAAAGGGAACCGCGGCGCGGCGCCGCTCCGCAGCCTCACCGTAGCTCGCTCTGGGGCTTGCGCGGGGGCCC
>CADDXX010000053.1:781824-935039 GCA_902810485.1 Alauda arvensis | reverse complement strand
CTGCCCGAAAGGTCTCGTTGGGGAGTGTGTTCAGTGCCGACAGCTCGATGTGCWGCTGCAGGGCGAGCTGCAGGCTGAGCTCTGGGGACGGGAGCCCCAGGCGAAAGGCCGGGACCTGTCAAACCTTTACAGAAGTGCACCAGGACCTGCGGCCCGGCCACGGGACCGGACACTCAGAGGCGGCAGGAGCCCGTGACCCACAGACTTGCCTGCTCTCAGACTGTGAGGATTTAAAATCCCGGGGCTTCCTTCTTTGGGGCCCCTTCTGATAGGTACCCAAATCGGACTGTTGTTTTGTTAATTACTGCACCAAGATTAAATTATTTTAATGACCTCGAAGTCTGAGACCCTGCTGTGGGAAAGCTGGGGCTGAGCTGGTAAGGAAACCTGGTCTGACTGTGAGTGTGTGGGGTGTAGCTGGGAAGGGGCCTCTACCCACATCAGGTGGTACAAGTGTGACTGCCAGAGTGGATGGTTGCACAGAGAAGTTTCCTTATCAGGCAAGATGTGTGTAGTGGAAGTGGGTAATTAGAAATCACCTAATTATTACACTACCCTCTATATTGCATCAGTGTCTGATGCAGTATTATCTAATATCCCTTTGTGTGCCTGTCCCTTTCCCTATCCAAAACCTCAGAAAAGTTGTGTGACTGAGAAAACAGCTTTTCTGATTTATAGCAATAGAAGGTACTGTGCCAGTATTCAGAAGGTTAAATGTATACAGCTTTGTTTACAGATTAAACAACATGAAATCCAAGTTGACCGGGCATAGTCCTGGAAGCAAATTGTCACGTCTTAGTGCTTCTGTGGCCTCTTCTGACTCTTCTCCCTAGAGTATTACCAAAGCACTTAGCGTAGAACTAGCCATGGAAGTGTTTACATATTTGTTCTTAATCTATGTCATAGGGATTGCTGTGCATTTCTTTCTAACAAATAGTTGTTTTTGCTGTTTTGCTTTCATTCTTAATTTCAAGAACACTTTGCCTGACTTCATTAGCTACAGGCAGTGCTCTTAGTGGACGAGCTGGCATGTATTAGTCCTTTGGTTCTCTCCAACTGTGGTGTAATTTTTTTTCAGCAATTTTTCCTTAAGTGACTTATGGCTTATTTTTATGGCAGAGTACATTTCAAGAGATAGGCTTGAATTAATGTGAGGAAAGCCCCTATCCTGAGCTGCTATCTTATGAAGAGTAARATACAGCAGGATATAGCAGCTGTAGAGCTATACTGACAAGCAGCATGTTTCTCTTGCCGTGTTCTCTCAAGTGGAGTTCTCCCAAGGATAGGTCACAGCACAGCTAATTTGAGACTTGGCTTTACTTTCAAGTGGTTATGTTCTCTTTCGGACATGCCCTTTAACAGCTGCTTTATCATTGACCTAACTTGGAAACTAATGAAGCACCAAATCCAGCCTTGTGCATGATGATGTTGTGGGGAAGAGACTTCAGGCTCCCTGGTGACTCCATAGGTCTAGCCTAGGTCACTGAATAGAGCTCAAGATGGTCAGGTCTGCCCCCAGCAGTTCCTGCCTTGTTTTTCTTCCCWTACACAGRACTRTCTTCTTAAACTGAACTAAATCACAGTCTTTCTACTTTAATCTTCTATTAATGGCTCATCCACCTTTATTGCAGCAGAATTTCCTTTCTTACCCAGTGCCAAATAGACATTCTAGTTCAGTATTTGACAAGCTTATAATTATTTCTCCCATTTCTGTCAGATGAATGCATTCTACTGTTGYTYTAGACCTTGTAATTCYCCCTTGTTAATGCCTGCCTCTCCTGAACCACATCTTTTCTAGATAAGGAATGTTGGTGGTGATCTCTTCCAATCCATTTTAATGAAAGTAACTGCCTATGATGCAATGAGAGGCCAAGTATCCAAATCAGTCAGAGGGARGGGAAAGAGCAGCAAATGGGCTTTCACCTACATTTTGGAAAGTAAATAAGAGCATTATAAGCTTTGCATCTTGCCCACTGTCTTTCCTTTTCTTGGGATATCATCTGAAGTGAATAAAAAATTAAAAAAAAAAAACAAAAGGGAAGAAGCTCAACTTCTGAGGTCTTCATATGTCATGGCTGTTAGTGATGACAGAAACTTAGTTCCAGCTCTCAGAAGTCCCAGGACACTGCAACTCTTAGAAATGACAAGTTGAACCTTTTTTTAAATTTTGTGGGGAAGTGGGAAGGTCATTGTAGGAAATCAAGCTTCCAAACCACTCTCTGCTGTAAGGTTGTAAATCTACATTTGCTGTAGTAACTAGTAGAGCAGGAGTAAGGTTTCTTGTAAGCTTATTTTTTCTCAAGAATGCAAACGGTAGAAGTTTTGATTTGCTCTCTTTTGTTGCTGAGATAAATTAATTGCAAATCCACAGGCTGAAAAGAAGTTTTCAGATCAAAATAAGCTGTATCCTTGTCAATGGTTAAATGAGGTTTGATGTATTGAGGTAGTTTTGCTGTGCTCTTTGCTTAATGCTAGTTTGAATGCATCAATGAAAGTGAAGTTTTACATAAAGCTGTTTGCCTTTTTTTTTAGCATGCAGTTCTGATCTAGGCAAATGGGGATTCCCCAAATTCCCCAAATGGGGAATTTTCCTAAGCAGAATTTTAAAATGGTATTCAAGTAATATTTTCTTCATATACAGATGACTGAATAAGTAGAATATTTTTCTCCAAGATATTTTATCTGGATTTTTCAAAAACTACAAGCTTTACAAGAACAGGTTGATTAAACTGAATGTAAAAGTTAACGTTTTTCTTTCCAAGTAATATTGTCAGATGGCCATGAGCATATGCTTACTGCTTTTTGAGYATCAAATACCATTTGTTTAAACCAAGGAGGACAATTAATTAATTGATTGACTGAGGTAGAATGGAAAGTGGAGTTGAAACTATTCACAGAAGGGATTATTTGTTTTTTGTACAGTACTGAAAAGCCACTATGTAAAAAAATTCAAAAAATCTTACTTTTCTTATTCCCCCCAAATGACTTTTCTAATATGAGGGCTTTGACTGATTCAGAAGTGAACAGCATCTTTTACAGTTACATACAAGTCCTACCATCATTTCTTAGGTAATCTTTGCCTTCTTGAAGGCACATGRAATGGGATCTAAATACACTCATTCRATCCATYTAAATGCTTGGATAGAATGTTAAAAATCCTTCCACTCAGCTACTGGAAATGTCACACCAGGTACAAAATAAATTTTCAGCATATTTCAAGTTCTAGGTAGCTTTAACCTGTTGCTTTGCAGAACTACTTTGTATTCCTACTTGCAGCAAACCYCCTGTGTTGCACAGAAACTCAGAGAATTTGAAAGGCAACAGGCCACTTGCAGTCATCACAATTTACTGTGGAAACCTAAGTATTTCATCATATCATTGTATGCYCTTAGTTTTAAGGACATTTWCTTGATGTAAATGTGSTTTTAGGGGTTAGAGTTGCCATATMATTTGCTTGTTCTGCTTTTGTTCTCCCCTAGTCACTCACTCCTATTTATCCCTGTATCCTCTACACTGACATGAATCACTGTGACTGCTCTTACATTGCATTCTTATGTGTACTTAGCTTTGCAGAACAACCTAGGGAAGCAATAACCCTCTGCTTAGGGCAGTGTTTCATTCTTCTCTTCTGCAGGTGTCAGACATTCATATCAGCAAATTTCGAGATCCCAAACGAGCTCCTGACTTTGAAAAATTCTGTTCTGAAACAATTGATGTAATTCAGCCAGCACTTGTTCTAGCAACAGGTAAGCAATTGAAAAGTGTGAATTTCCTGTTGAGTGTTCTGTCTAAGGAACAGCAAATAGGCTGAATTCTAGGATCTCAAGACAGAACTTTAAACATTAAGGTATCTTAAGCAATGGAAATGGAATTGCATCTGAAAAGAGACTGCTAGAAGCTGAAAAGAATAACTTCTCAACAGGAGAATTATTTTTTTCTTCAGTGTTCAGTTTCTTCACTGAGTTTAGTGGGTTCTATCACAGTCACAATCACACAAGATAGCTATTGTTTTCCCAATGTGTGTTGCTGCATCGTAGTCCTTGCTAGCAGCTCCCTTCCTTCTTGTCCTGGTCATGATTCTACATTCTTTGTGTTTGAAATTACAGAAATGAGCAATGYCTGTGGTTAGTCATTAAGAGACAGTTCCYCTCTCRGAACAATCCCTGCTCATTTGTATSAAATTCACCTCTGAATTAATRTAAGATTTTATTGCTGGTTTCCATTTGAACATCTCATACCAAGAGAGGTGAAATAAGCCTTGCCACTTCATTTGATAGCTTGCTATTGAAATAGATTAAGTTTTGACAAGAAAATCAAAAARACTTTGAGCCATTACTCTATGCAAGGCTTTAGAATCTTAATGCTAGACCTGGAGTTCTGTTTCTACAGAGAGTTAATTATCTAATTAGTGAAAGTGCAGCAGTGATGTGGTCAATAGGTGTCTGATGAGGCTTCTGCATCTGCATTAGAAGGCATTTACCCTGACCTCATGGACCAGATACAGGAACATCCAGATTGCACCCAGGCCTGCAGCCACTCACACCTGCAGGCAGGGATGGCCTGTCTAGTTACAGTATTTGTATAAGCTGTGTAGGCCTCTAATTATATCTCACCTTTGTACACTCTCAGGTGATCTGACAGATGCTAAGACAAGAGATAAACTGGGATCAGAGCAGGTAGAAGATGAGTGGAAAACTTACCAGTCAATCCTGAAGAGATCAAGGGTCATGGAAAAAACYAAGTGGATAGACATCAAAGGGAATCATGGTAAGAAGAAAATGAAACATTTCTGTCTTCCCTGTGATTGCAGATCACAGAATATAGAAGTGTAAGTATTCACTCTAGTGTGTTAGTACTCATGAATCAGGAGAAGGGCTTGCCATCTGCATGTCTACCGAGGACACACTTCGTTTACAAGCTCTTACTGGAGTTTTAGTACCAGAGAAGTGGGAGTCTTTTACTTGGCAAATGGTAGAACATGACTTCAGATGTTAGTTTCCATGTCATTATTTTATATATCACATTATTTCATGGAGGGGTAAACTGTAACCTTACCATGCTGAAGAAATKGTTTCAGTTTACTTTTCATAGACTTCCCCCTCACAGGTTTAAGTTTAAAAAAGGTATCACATGTCCAGCAGCTAAAGGAAATTTGGGTTCTTTTGAATAGAAGGGAGTCATATCGGTTTATATCCATCAGTTGTCATCACACTGTAAGCATTCAAACACAAGCTGACAATCATGTAAGCTGTATAAACAGGCTGTTACAAAAAGCTGCACTGGGGGGAAAAAGTGCGTGCTTTGTTATATATACCCATAGAGGTGGAACTGTTGCAGTACAGACCTCCCCAAGCTGATGCCTGTTCTACACATGCTGTTCTCTGATGCTATGCATACCTTAGTTTTCATGAATGAGTTAAGTCTTACTTACAGAGCATGCACCCAGTCCAAAAAAGCTTCTGAAAAGCTCTGTGGTCAAAATGGAGACAGGTTTAGCCTTTAGGTGCTAAATAACAATTTATGTTCCCACAGTGCCTTTATCTTTTAATTGAAACTTAAAGGAGAAAACTCTTGCCATTTAATTGCRTTGAGTATAAAATGTCTCCTCTGTACACTTAGTCTGCTTGTCAATCATGCATTTTTTAAAAAGTAGCCCTTCAGCACCTGCTGAGACTGCTTTATCTCAACATTACTTAGTTGGATACAGGGGCCAATGATCARTTTGATCTGAAAGTTTCCTTATTTCCTTTTTTTCTCCCTTACAGATTCATTCAACATTCCACGCCTGGATAGTGTTCAGAATTATTACAGGTACTTCTGTTTACCATACAGATGCAGCTATATTCGAGGTCAAATTCACTAAACAATATTTGGTTTTCAGTTACCACATATATGCTTTTTCACTGACTTTCCTATAGCCCAGGATCATATCTACTATTCCCTCTATCTTTTGCATTGTCAGTTAGTAGARTAGAATTGATTGARAAAATAGAGAATTCTTTGTGCAGATTTCTTATCTCTTATCCTCCTGTGTTTTGTAATTGAGTGTGTTAAATCTGCCATTATCAAAAAATTTTAGTCATACTCTAGGAGAGAGATGATGGAAGAGTGAAATGGAATTGTTTTTTAAKCAATAAAAATATAAATATTATTAAAAATACTAACATTACAGAAATTGTTTGCAGAAATAAAARTACAAGCTGGGGAAAACAGCTATTCAACACCACATTCTGGTGTGCATTATGCATTACAATTAAAGAGGGCAGTGGGTTGTATTGAAATACAGTATTTTTACACAAAAACATAGGTTCCTATCATATGTTCACAGCATTAGCAGAACATGAATCAACTGTTACACATACTCAAAGTGGGACTAAAGGAAAACATTTTATTGAACTTGATGATGTTAATGAAGATAATGTTAACTTTAAAATATTGTGAAAGGGTTTTTATGGCATTAGAAGAATTGAAAACTTGTTTTTAATATATTGGCTTATATTCTATTCAGGTCAGTCTTTCTGGCAATTTTTTTGTTCTGATTGGTGGAGGAACAGGGACATGAACTGATTTCTGGATGGCTGTGTTCAAATTATTCTCATCATCTGAACTCAGGAATGTTTTAGCTTCCATAAATCATGCAGAGAGCAAAACAAACTAAAACAACCCAAAAAAACCTAAACACACACAAATGCCCATCCCCAAACACCCCAAAAATAAGAAAAAACCCAAACCCACCTAAACTTAATGAATTTTAGTGATTCTCAGATTAACTCACAATCGTTTAGTTACAGAATTTAATCCTTAATAGAGCCATTTAGGTGGTTGGTAGTTAGTTGAAATGCTATGTCTTTGCCAGTGGAAGATACKTACAATTCCCATCTAGCGTAAAGGATCAAAAACACTTCAGTTCTGTAAGTCAGAAATAGTGAAATTACTTGGTGTCAGTGGAAGGAGAGAAAGCAATGTGTGTTTGTCATGGCTACAAGCTTTCCTAACAGCAATATTCCCATCTGATTTTGTTAGGAAATACTCTGCCTGGCGTAAAGATGGCTCTTTCCATTACATCCACACCACCTCTTTTGGGAACTATTCATTCATCTGCGTGGATGCCACACTCAGCCCAGGCCCTAAGAGACCATATAATTTTTTTGGAATTTTAAACACGGTATTGTATAAGTTGTTGCATTCCATTTTGCTGGCTGTTTTATTTCTCTAGTKGTTTGTTTGGAGGTTTGGGGGTTTTTTAATGTAGAAAAACCATTTGAAAGATTTGTGTTCATCTATAAGAGTGTCTACATTTTCAAGTTATAATGCATGCGAGACATTTATTTAGCAAAATGGATTTGTCACCTGCCTGTTTCAGAATCAAATGGCAGAGTTGTCTATGATGGCAAAAGAAAGTCTACACAGCAACCATACCATCTGGTTTGGCCATTACCCCACCTCAACAATCATCTCCCCATCCCCTGGAATACGAACACTAATGAGGTAAGATCTTATCCTGTCTGTTTTCAGCATGAAGTACATTTCTTGCCTGTCTTCCCAAGCTCATCTCTCACTTTTCAGGTTTTCTGCAGTGATATTTTCCTTCCCACATTTTTTTTTAGTTCTGCTACAGCCTATTTGTGTGGACATCTCCATACAATGGGTGGGCTGATGCCAGTCTTGCACAGTCAACACTGTGGTGGCACTCTGGAACTTGAACTGGGAGACTGGATGGATAATAGGAGGTARGTAAAGCCCATATGAACAAATTATTATATGAAACCTACCTTGCTGTACTGTGATTCCCTTTTATTCAGTTGTGTGCTGAATTTGAAAGAAGCATGAGATCAGCCTKACTGGTTATTACTATTAATGCTTTTGAAAAAAAGGCCTTGTGCGTATGTTTGGGATTTTTCCCCATACCAACAGTGTGCTAATAAAGAATTTTTTTATTAATTCTTGATATTTAAAAATTAAAAAGGACACATCCAAATGTCCCTTTAGTATGTGTTTAGTATTCACATGTAGACAAATAAATTGTAATAGAATTCAACATCACTACTGCAAAATACACATGCTCTGCACTAGTKGTTAGAATTCTTGACACAGAAATAGTCAACCTTATGAAATGCTGAGAAATGTTACGTTACTAGCATATCAAAAAGTGTCTGATGCTATGTGGAGTGCATAGTAGGATATTAGCTTTTATTCTGCAGTAATCCAAAGAAAGACACTGGTAYGAATACTTAACTAGAGTACCTACAGAGACACTGTGGAAATGTACCTTATATTTGAGTTCTTTAGTCTAATGTTCATCTTTCTGATTCATGTGCAGAATTCCATAGATCTTCACACTTGGAACTTTGAGTATTGCTTTCATGATTTATAATCAAATTATCATCTGAGATAAGCAACTGTACAGTTAATACAGCAGAGTTGGAAAATGTAAGATCAACTACAGAAGASAATCAATGGAAAATAAAGCCAGGTTCTGTTTAGGGACTTGAGAAGCATGGGAATCAGCTGTTAACACTGCAGTTTGTATGAACAAAACCTTTTTCCTTTCATTTTAGGTACCGRATCCTCGCGTTTGATCACGACCTCCTCAGCTTCGCAGATCTGAACTTTGAAGAGTGGCCTGTAATTCTCATCACCAATCCCAAATCCTTCCTGTATAGCAGTTCTGCTCATGAACCACTAGTCAGAATTCTTCATTCTACTCATATCAGGTACCCTGTAATGTCTTGACTGCACAATATTTAACTATAATAATATTAACTATATTTATAAGTATATACACAAAAACTTTTTTTAAAATGTGTGTTCTGTTTAAAATTCTGCTGTTCTCAGAATTCACTTTTCTCTGGAAGRTTGTTCCAAGGAAACAATCTGTCTTTGTATTGTATCTGTGACTGTGTAGTAGTAATTCATGCAGTTATTTCCTCTRAAGTCAATTGAAGTTTATATAACCAAAGCTGATTGATTAATATATAACTAAAATAGATTAATATGTAACAAATATACACAGATTAATATGTAATTGTGTTATTTATCTCACATATTCACATTGAGTCTGTTGATTTCAGGATTTTGTCTATGTATTTTTCTAAATGTTTTCTCTATTCACTTCAGACTTCTTAGCTTTTTGTCTTTTCAATTCTACATCCTTTATATATTAAAACATGAGAAACCTCTGCCAATTTTCATATTYATTTTAAATATCTTCATCCTTCCATTTTTACCTTATCTATTTAAGTTTTATATTTATATTTCAAAATTTTAGGCCCTTTTCAGCATTTTATATTTGCTGTAAGACTAACCTGCTTGAAATAGGGTTACAATAAAAAGAAGCTCATTATACTTTTCAGTTAGGGAGCAGTGTCCTACCAGGTGTCCYAATTACTTTCCAGTTTCCTACTCAGAATCTTATCTGAACATTCTTATGATTATATTAAATATATGAACTGGTAGAACCATAACTGTATGAAACTCTTTCATTTGACTAAAACATGCTCTGGAATGCCTTTTGTATTACCAGAAATGAAAGGAATTGTATGTGCAATATTTTGAGTCTGTAGTAGTATCACTATTTCTATGAATATAAGCTCTGCCAAGTGACAATACATCCACTGGTATCTGAGATCTGTAATACCAGTCTTGCATTCCATTCCATTTGTCCTTAATGCAGTTACAAACTCTGAGAGGTTATATTCTGACCAGCAAAGAGAGAAAAAGAAAAAAAAGAAGGAAAAAAGCCCACTCCCAACAACAAAGGACTTTAGAGAGATCCTGGCAATTTTTTATGATGCCATCTATAAGTGTGTGGTTATGTGTCTGTGTGTGCTGGAGGATGCATCCCACTTGTGTTAACAAATGTTTTGAAGCAAGAGTTCTAAAATTATTTCTGCCAGGGCCTTACAATTTTTCTGCCACCTTTTTTCTGTTCCACAGCCAGTTTTCTGTCCTGTTCTTTTGTGTAGAGCCATACAGAACTACTTTTTTTTTTTTAACAGTAGGAAAGAGCTACCATGTTACCATTAGCCTACAGTTATTTCACTGTCTTAATTTCTAAATCTTTTGAACTCTCTACTACAAGGACCTTAACCTTTAGGGACTTTCTCTTAAGGAAGTAACATACCTGCAAGTCTGGTAACAAATCAGTTCTTTTGCTCTTTATTTACTCCTTAGAATTCTGGCATTCTCTCCTTCTGTCATCATCTCTGTCAAAGTCTACATCGATGGAGTTCACCTGGGGAATGCACATCAGGTGTCTGGCCCTCTCTATGTGCTGAAGTGGAGCCCACAAAACTACAGTGAAGGGTTCCATCACATAGATGTGACTGTCCAGGTAAGGTACCTGCTGGCATTCTTTGTACTGATTTTTTTCTTCTTGTCATGGCTTCTYTCTCACCTTCCTGCCTCACATAACTAGGAACAAAATCTATGATAACAGACATCCTTTCATATTTGTCTGATTACAAAAATCAAAGGATTTAATAAAGCAATAAACATTGGCTACTAAGCACCAAAATATTCAGAAACCTGCTGAGCTAAAGAAAGAAACATTATTTTTCATAAGAAGTAAAATAAGACATGACAGAARTGCAAACTGAAACAAAATTGAAACAAAATTGAAATTGGCCAGAGATGTCAAAAATTACAAGAAAGAGTTCTAAAGGTATATAAACAAGCAGAAACAGAGGGAAAATACTGTTCAGGTGTTAAACAGCCAAGGTGAATTAGTCACCAACAACTCTGAAAAGGCAGAGCTCCTCAACACTTCCTTCACCTCTGTCTTTACCAGCAGTGTTGGGCCTCAGGCCTTGGGAACAAGGATCARGGTTGATGCAGAGACCCACTGTCAGTGAAGGAAGAGATGGAGTAAGACCTGTCACAGGAGCTTGATCCTACAGATCACTGGGCCCTGACAGTTTCCATTCCAGAGTGTTAGGAGACCTGGCTGACATCTTTGCAAGGCCACTCTCCATAGTCTTGGACAAGTTGTGGAGATCAGGGGCATCCCAGAGGACTGGTAGAAGGCTAATAGCTCTCCTGTCTATAAGAAGGGCTTAAAGGAGGATCCAGGAAATTATAGGCCCATCAGTCTTACTTCAGTCCCTGGGAAAATGAGGAAACAAATCCTTGTGGAGTGCTATCTCAAGATGAAGCTCATGACTGGGAAGAGCCAACACAGAYAAACCAAGGGCAAACTGTGAGCTAAGAACATGATGAAGCTCATCAAGGACAAGTGTAAGGACTTGCACCCAGGAAAACATAATCCAGGAGTGCAGCACAGATTGTGATCTGYCTGGCTGGGAAGCAGCTCTGTGAAAAAGGACCTCAGTGTCCTGGTGGACTGCAAGCTCARTATGAAGGAACAGTGTGCTGGTGCAGCAGAGAAAATGTACTGGATGCCAGGGTGCATCCACAAGGGCATCACCAGCCAAGATAAGTCACTGTCCTGCTGTACTGAGTGCATGTCAGGCGACACCTGGAACACTGAGCTCAAACTGTTGAATAAGTGACAATAAACAAATGTTTGTTTATCTATATGAGTTTATGGCAAATACACCAGAAATGAAGCACAGCAAAATTTCAAAATATTTTAATATWRGCTATTACCTAGAATTGAACTTTCAGAAAACAGGTGGAGGGGTGGACAGTAAACAGTCACAGTCTTCCATAAGTTGSTGATTCTCTGACAGGCTCTTCTTCATATGTAGCACTTTCAGATTATGATTTTATAATCACMAATTTACTTGAAACTGCAGAAATGACTGTAAGTAATCCTTTGTGGGTAGAATTTAATACAGCCAGAGAAGCATGCATCAAYTGTATCTTTCTAGAAAAGCTGCAATGATAATTAGGAACATTACCTAGATAGTTTTTTGTACCASTGCTATGTAATTGCTCTCATTTTATATCAATCTAGGATGCTTCAGGAAGAATTGGCACACGGGGCCATTTATTTGGTATGGAAGAAAACCTGTCTCTTAGATTTGACTTTTGGTCATCTGTTATTCTTCTCACTGACCACTATGTTCTAGTAAGTACTTTCAGCAAAACAGCTCTTACTCCATGTTGGTTTCCCAAGCTGCAGCAGGCTTTTTTGTAATTCCTGAAGGAATTCATAGACTTGAATGCAGTTTACTTTTTCTGTATATGACGCTGCTGGAATTCCAAAATACATTTCAAGTTTCTCAAGTTGCACACTACAACCACAAATGTGCAGCAGTGGTTTCATCCTGGATTTAGTCCCAATTATCAATTATCAATAACTCTACCCACAATTTATGCAAGCATGAAATTGAAAATAAGCTACTGGAGATAGTAGAAAAAGGAAACATTAAACCAAAGAGAAATTCASTGTGAACTGTTGCAATATGTTTTCTGAAAAGAATGCTGTGAATATTCTCACTGTCAGCTACTGACATTATAACTACCTCCAGCAAAGTGGAGGGCAAAATCCTCATCACCTTTACTAAGCTCCAGGTCATATCCAGATGTTTTACAGCTCAGTACATGCAAAGAAGKATGTCATGTCTTAGTTTAGGTGCACTTCTAGAACCACATAAGAAAGTCCACATGACTGTAGTGCTTATCATAATCRGCTCGAAATTATTATCTTAGTTTTGTTAATCGGTCACACATTCTACACCACGTCTTGAAGAGCATTTCTCCTCAGAACAGTGCTCAGACAATGTTTTGCCTTGGAAGTGTAACTACACTTTTTCAATGGATGTGTTTACAAACCCTGTTTTTTTAAAGATTCAAGTCTCTTGCTTTCAGCCATTCAGCAGAATTCAAGTCAGTACAATACAAATCCCAACTTAAAAACTCTAAAGTTTCCTTTTTACTCTTCAGTTCAATGACACCAACAAACTTTGAATATGTGCTTCAAATAGAATCTTTGTACCATTTTATCAGTAAGGCATGCTCCAAGGCTGCTATTATTCCAGGGCTGGATTACAGTCAAAACTGTCTTTTCAGGCTCGAGTGCTCTTTGGASTGATCGTGCTGATTCAGATTACCTTGCTTGTTGTTTTCCGACACCTCCAAAAGCCAGCACTCAAAGGTGATTTTAATAGCTCTGTTTTCCCCTAACTTTTTACTGTTGACCTGTGTGCTAACAATATGTAAGTAATTGTGCTGTTAATCACCATATGCATTTTACATCTGCTRCTGTGGGGTTTGATTGGTTTCTCAGAAGCTGCTGTTTTGCTTTTAAGGGAACCTGGAAAACCTCCAATATATCAARTAAAGTAAACTAGAAACTTGAGCGGGTATCTTTGTTTAAACAGAAATTAAGTTGATTGAAGTCCAAGGTTTCATTTCAACTTTCTCACTGAAGAATCCAATATGAAAGGAAGTTTTATTCTGTATTAGTTCTGTGTATGTGCTTGTTTCATTGCAGTTGTCACAGAATTCTCTCTCACCTGAGTGGAGAAACAGATTTCCTTCTGCAAAGACAGTATTAGTTAACTTTTGCAAAGAACATGAACAGGATTGGGTCTTTCTCAAAAGAATATTAAGGCCATTTCTGTCATAACTTGATACTTTGTTTGTGATAGATCTAGTAAAAGCAAACTTTTACTATTAAGCTCATGGCGTTTATCCTTTAAACAATCATTTGAACCACACCTTACTAATGAGATTTTTCTGGAAGCCACTTCCCTTCCTATTCATGTCAGTGTTGTCCCTTCCTTTATACTCCTAATCATGTAGCATCCTGAGGTAACTACAGCAACTGCTTACATAGAAAAGAATCAGATTTTCAGTTGCCTCTATGGAACTCAGCAGCTAAATATTAAAAAAACTGACTCTGRGGTCAGCTAGGTCTATGTGGACCATGGCAAATGTCTGATAAGTTAGTGAATACGTTTTGTTAGAGCTGTTGATTTCCAGAAGTGAAGCTTGCCTTCTGGGGGTTAAATGTTTGTGAGAAGGCCACTTAATAGGTGTAAGTCTACAAGCTTCCTTTTTAGGAAGGCTCTCTTGATCTGTGAATTGTGTGCTTCAGTTAGAGAGYTAATACTGCTTTTGTCTGCTAACACCACGCACTTGTCAGGATAACTTTATTTTAATGCCTAACCTCTAATTTTGAGTTGCTATCAGCTCTCACTAAAGTAGATTTAATCAAAGGAAATCCAACTAATCTAGTCCATGCTGACCCACCTTTCTGGGTTTGCAGAGCTACTGTTTTGATTCTCTTTCTTTTCATTTAATACATCCTTTCTTCATGTTTTTCATTCTAGCTAACTTCATTTTCTGGGTATAGAATGGTTGTTCAGTATTATTTACATACAGTAAGAATGGCARGTTCCTCTGCTGTTTTTAATATAGATTGTTGTATTTATTGATTCTTCCCTTTCAGTTATCACACTAATAGTAATGCATTCCTCTGCATTTTTCTGTAGACATACCAAATATTATTTTTATATTTCWTATTGAAAAGAATGAGTAAATAATGTGCAGATTTGTTTCAGAAAGACCARTATTGTACATACATATGTAGCTAGGGAGGTGTTGAAAACTGAATTAAGTGTATTTTTCTTAAATGTTGTCTCTGTTTAGAAAAGCCAGGATTACTTACTCTGACTACGTATTCTCTTCATGTCTTCAGTAAAACCAACACCTTCTATTATTCACTTTTGGTTCTGAATTTATATACCATTCTGGGTAAGTAGCCTAGAGGACTGCAGAACATAAATTAATATTTTGAAATTACACATTAGATCCTGATGAAAATTAAGAATTCTAACATCTTGGAGAATGGGGCAAATCCACTTAAGTTACAAAATCTATGTGGAACTTTAAAAGCTAACGTCCAAAGAGACTAAAGGTTTATTTGTAAGAGCCAAACTTMGAAACCCTGAACTAATTAAACACTTAGATTGTTAAATTACTCTGAAAACAAAGTGAGTATTTTTAGATTTAGTTTGATTTTCACTTATTTTTTGATTGTTAGCATCAGAGCTAACAATGTGAGCTTATTCTTCTCTGATAACATTAGTGAAATAGCTGTTTTCTTGTTAGTCAGTGCAGTGTGCATAACACAGAGTAGCCTGTTTTAATCTTTATGTTGAGCCAGGCTAGAATTGTTTGTGACATTTTTCATATGTTACTGTAATTCTGGGGAAAAGCTGCTCTTGGAAAGGATCCACCTTTTCACCTCTCTCATAAGGAAGATATTATATATGGTGTTGAAAATAGTCACAGAGATGAAACCAATTAAGAAGTATTTTCTTTGCATGCCACAGCCTCCTGTCATACTGTGGTAGTTTCACAGCAGACTGCTCTTTGCTGAATGTGAAAACATGATTACTGTGGACAAGCRGCAAGGAAGTCTCAGAGTACAAAGGGCCATGTGGGACAGGGCTGTGTCTCTGTTGTGTTTCCTGATGGTGATGTTTGGTTTCCTCTCTTGCAGGACCATGGTTTGTAGGTGAACTGATAGATGGCCAGATGGGGGCCTGCTTTTCCTTTGGGGTGTTTGTTGGTGGTGCCTTCTTCCAGGGCAGTATGACATTTATGGTTGGGATTTTACAGGTGAGTATTTCTAAAATAAAGGCCAAAACCCAGCTTTTTTTTTTTCAAGGACTTTTTTCCTTTTTATTTTTTTTAATAGTTTTATAAAGAAAGGAGTCTTGGAAGTAGAGAGATGAGTGACCATGCCTGACTACAAGAGGTCTTTCTTGCCYTTCTGCAGATTTAAAGGGCAGAAAGGAAGGAGGTTGTGCATTTTCACAAACTTCTTTTTTTCTCTAATAAAATGATGTTGCTTTGGACTCCCTGGATATCTGGATTAGAGGCTGTCTCTACAGATTTACAACTCTAAATTTCAGTAAATTTTCTGGTTTTGCCCTTGGCTCACACACAGCGATTAGGCAAAAAAAACTGAGTGGCCAGGGCAGTCCTTGCAGCCTTAATAACCCTTCAGATCAGCAGGTGTCACTCTCTAAGCACACGAGTCCCATTCTCCCAGGAGTGGTTTCCCCATTAATCAGAAAGACGAGGTGTCGTTCCTTGGCATTTAAGATAGAGGACCACAGCAGCATTGCCTCCTGCATGGTGTCTCCCTTGTAGCAGCGTGACACTGCAGTGGGCTGGTTCRGAGTTAAGCTGACATACAGACCATCTGTCTTTGCCATGCTCATTTCTTGATGATTCCAGCTCCCTGAATCAGTTCCAGGATAAGCAAAGGAATGGGTAAGGGAATGGGCAGGAACGCTTGGCCTGGCACTCAGGCACAGGCAGTTGCAGCTTTATCAGCTGCAGAGTCATGGAGGTGCATCTTGAGATTCCATCTCTGGGAATTGTACTCAGCCCTTAGAATGGGACAGCTTTATCTGTGCATGTTTTTAAGCCTTCATAGATGTTACCCAGAACCCTTGGCTTGCTCCTTGTCTTACTTTTCTTTGCTCTTCCTTTCAGATGGTGTTTTTCAACCTGCCATTGATGGCCTATCTGTGCTGGTGCCTGTTGCAGCGCTGCCAGGGCCACAGCTTCCGTTCCCACCTGCGTCACGTGCGGCGCCTGGTGCCTGGGCTGGTGCACCTGGCAATGGCCCTGCTGCTGGCCTGGCAGCTCTACTCCTGCTACTTCCTGCAGAGAACATACGGCACCTTGGCCTTCTTCCTRTCCCCGATGAGAACGTGGCTGGTGGCACTGACCGCAGTGCTCATTTATAAAACCTGGACGCTGAAATCGGCAGAGCTCAGGACTTACATCACAGAGATTAAAAACTGTCAGAGCTCCTGAAGTACAGTATAAGTAYTCCAAGTTCTGTCTTAAAAACTGTCAAGGTGCAACCTTATCATTTTGTGATGCTGGAGTTCCAGACACCCCAACCAATAGGTGGTAAGACCCAAAGCTATACCTGCACTGCTGTAGAACTGTATTAAATAGTAAGTGTACAATTTGTTATACACACTTTCCTTGTATTATACAACATATTGTATAATACACAATACAGTTATGTGTTATACAACAATACAGGAAAAAGTAATCATCTCATCAATGAGGTTTTTTAGTGATGCAAAGATAGATATGTCCATATGGCTCACAAATGAAAGTGTTTGCCTATTACTACTGTGAATGGAAAAATACTTTTAATTCATTAAATTCTTTATTTTTTATAATGCTGCAAAAATGAGCATAGAACTTAATGAGCTTCTGGATTTGTGCTTAATTTGATTTTTCATTCAGGGTTGACGTGATTTTACAAGACTAGACCATATGTCTTTATGAAGTAATAGTGACTGCAAAGGCACTGTAGTGGCCTTCACAGTCAGAGTCCTATGCCCATCCATGTTTTCAGTTCATAATGCTGTATACAGGCAGATGATAGTCTGTGAGGTGTGTGTATGTATTTGTGTTCATGTTTACCTGAGCTGTGGCCCACAGCTCTTGCCTGGGCGTGCTGGCTGATTAACCAGCTCGCTGTCTGGAAGGAAGGAGTTTCATTTTCCACTACTGAGGCTGCCAGTCCTCCCACCCATGACCACTGAATTATCAGTGGTGCTGGGATCTTCAGCTTCAAAGCAAAGAATGGAGACAATGTCCTCAGGATGGGAGAGGCTGAAGAAATAATATGGTCTGCTGCCTATAAAGTCTGTAATTTCTGTTTTTCTGTGTCTCAGCTGTGTTTCTGGGTGTCAGCCAAATGCACCAAAGAGTGACCTAAGAAAACTCATTTCTTTGTTTGCATTTTTTTCTAAGTCCAAAAATGATAGAACAGTTAGTTACATTAATGAAGAATGCAGTGACCCAGAGCCAAGAAAGCTGAGGTGCCTTGAWCTGTGAAGAACACTCTGTTGCTTCACAAAAGACCTGCTGTGAGTGGAACTTCTAAAATGCTTTAGGTAATTTTACAGTAATTTATTTATGGCCCCTCAAGAAAAAAGAAGGCTAATTCATTTATGGTCCCTTTGGAAAAAGCAGCAGTGACTGTAGTAGAACACATAGGAAAAYAATTTGGAAGAAAATATTGACTACAACAAGGACTTTTCTAACAAGTGACAGTTTTCCTATTCCCTAAATTCTGTTCTTCGATGAGATAGGAAAATAGTAATGTAATACTAATAATAATGTTATGTCTTCAGTGTAATAGGAGAAAAAGAGAAAGAGCACCCCTTTACATGAGTTAAATTCACTGTTCAGATAATAAAGAATGTCATTTGTTGCTACAAAAGTTTGTTCTGCAAAGCTGTTAAAAATCAGAGATCACACAAAATTTATTTGTGAGATACAATACTGAAAAACTGATAATAAAATGACATTTCACAATTAGATCACTTTTATGTGATTAGAGAGAATAAGAAGTGGCAATAAAATACTTCATAGCTTCTGACTTGCTCCCATTGTTAAATATAATGTTACCCAATACTTTTACCCTTAGGCTAGCCTCTCCAATAGTCTGCACTGCACACCACTTGAGCCCACTGATTAATTTAGCCCCCACACTGAGCAATCATATCTGGCTTATGCAGAAGCTGAACTTTTTTTTTTTTTTTTAAGAAGAAAGGGGAACCAAATTGCACTTACCAATCTAGAAAATTCTGGGGGTCCAGGAAAGCTGATATACAACCCCCTTTGGTTTCCTCAAATACCTCTCGGGGGCGTTGCAGCAGCCCGGCACTGGAGAGRGTTCGGTGGGGTCCCTGATCAGGGGCTCGGTGCTCGCTGGAGACCTGTCCCATGAGTCTGGCCACTGCCGGACAGCAGCACGATCCGGCTGTGTCACCGAACTCCTAGGGGTTCTCTCCCCAGGTGTGCAGGAAGCCGATGGGCAGAGTTGAGAGGTCCATTTCCTGCGTGTGCAGAGCGGGTGCTGAATCCACAGAGCCGGCACACCTGCAGTGCCACTACCTGCTTTTACATATCCCAGCCCCTGCAACAGCAGCGTGCCCCCTGCAGTCATTGGCTATACGTTTTCTTTCCTTCATTTCAAGGCACACTACTCATTTATTCTGCCACCCGTGCTCTAGGGGAYAGTGGCTGATGGGAATATATTTTACTATGACAATGACTAAATCTTAGCACAAAAATCAAGCAAACTTCTTTGGCCTTATCAGGCAGTTGCTCCTGTGTTATCTCCTTGTTTACTGGATTTATAGAGCCATCCTCATCTGCTTCGCACTTATTTTGAAGATTTATGGAGTCATCTTTGTCTCACTTCTCCTCACTRGAGCCTTGTTTCTTGCTTCCTGCTGGCTGTCTTGCAGAGAAGGGTCTGTTGCACATACAGCACTCTCATCATCGCTCCACCCAGACCAGAGTGCTGTAGCAAAACTAAATTTCACTACTTTTTCYCTTACTACTTTGAATCTATACTTCTGGTTGCAAAATTCTGTGTTAGTGTGGCTGAAACATCATGTCTCATTTCTGCTTCTTTCTGTGCTTTTCCTAAAGAGTTCTGAGCTGTCTCACAAAGTATTTTCTCAGTTTGAAGCTTAKTCCAGCTGCTGCTACCATTTCTAATTGTGGGATAATGCCATCTGCATGTCATCTTCTTTTCTCCCCTGGTAGTCTATTTATGGATTACATAAACATTTACCACTGTGAAGAGAAGCCAGTAAAGAGAAAGGTAGTATAGCAAAAGAGAAGAGCAGTGTTAGAAACAGGACTAAGTAATCCTGCACTTTCTTCATACACAATCAAGTCATTAAAAGACTGAATGAAGAGATTAAGCTATCTGAAAGGCATCTGCATCAGGTCTCTTCACTTTTGTAACAACAGATACTATAAACTAGAGTAAGAACCACTTATGTCTGGGCTGGAAAGGTCTCTTCATAGTGTTGGTGACATTTTGCATGAAATCCTGACATTTAACTGCACAGCTTAGCACTAAACACTAATAGGTCCTCTTATGAAAAACATGTTTTTCTGATTGTCAATGAAGAAGCCAAAGAGGAGGACAAGAAACAAGATAAACTAAAAAAATCAAACCAAACTAAACAAAAAACCTAAACAAACCAACAAACAAACAGGGATGAAAAGGCAAGGGAAGAAAGCAGAAGAGAAGGAAATTAAATATAGGTCAGACAACAGCAATACTTCAAGGTACAAAGGGAGATGGGATGGAAATGGGAATACACAAGACTAATAAATACAAAGCAGAAGATTTGTTTAACCAAAAATAAGAAACAAAAGATGTCTCTGCCCAATACTGTTTACATTTTATTACCCTTTGCAAGTGCTTATTTACAAAGATTGTAGCTAAACTTCCTTACTGTGGTCATGATGTCACGTGCAGCTAGAAATGCATAAACGTTCACAAAAAGTCCCTGGCAACTGGAGGTCAGTTATGAAACCACAACAATGGGGGCTTGAGTAATGGAGCAGTGGTTGTTTGACTCTTCCCTTGACACCTTTTTGTATAAAAGRCTGTACTTGTTTCCTAGAAGTTGTGCCACTTCTGTATGAGTTACAGGAGTTGCTGTTCCGTGTACATGGAAAAACTGCTGGATTATGCCAGAAAGTCAAGATGACCTAAAGAGATCAGTAGAGGAGCAAAGAAACAAGGACCCCAGCCAATAGGTTCTAAGGGGCCCATCTTAAATCAAGAAGATAAACAAGATGGTGAACTGCTTTGCCTCAGAAATGGTGTCCTTAGAGAAAAAGTAATTCTGGCAGTGAGAGATCATGACCATGGACTCAAGAAACCCACTGAGTCAAAAGATGAGCAGTTATGCATATGCAGACTTAGTTAGCAAAGATGATGCCAGTCAATTATGAGTAAAAATGAATATGCATTAGATAGAGGCAAATCTGAAATGTATAAATATGCATGCTTTCCAAGCTGGGTTTGTGGAATTACTACCTAGCACCCATCTTGGTGCAAACATGAAACAAACAAAATATCTTGGCTCTGAGCTAGATACTGGCTTTGCACACCAGGTACTGAASCCTGTTTGAGRAACAGCACCAGCTGTGTTGATTGARAAAAGAGACAGATGTATGGGTCTGGTTTTGGGAAAACAGCTTGACCTAAAAAACATGGAATGCAATAAAGGGAAACTAAAACAATGAAATAAAAGKGAAGAGACCAGTTATAATGCTGACATCTCAAGAGACAGAAATAATTAATCATTTGCCCAGAGAGCTACATGAAATCAGGAGGGGGTTATGAAACAGGATCCTGCCTTATGGTTGTAAAATGTGTAAAAATTTTCTTAAAAAAGGATGTTCTTTGATATTTTATATTTATATATTTTCAAGCCTAATTAACAAGAAACCATAGAACAGGTAGCAACTAACAAGCAAGCTCAAAGTGATGCCCAGGTGTTAGAAAAACAAAGTACTTGTTGACCTCCTTACAGTTTAGGGCTTGTCATGCTTGATCTCAGGCATAGCAGGAGGTTAGCAAAGCTTAGGGAGAATGTACAACTGACAGAGGACATAARGAATGCAGAGTTTACAGGCCACAAGGACACGTGGCAGAACTCTCAAGATAAGGAAGAAACTAATAAAGACAACTCAGCAACTGTGCTGAAATTGRCTCTGACTGGATAAAGGTAATTATGACATGGGGAGATCAYAGCCACYGACTCAGGAAACCCACCGACCCRAAAGAAGAGAAAGACTGAGCTGTGGACTAATTGCCATTAGTAGAGACCTCCAAAGCATACTGGAKTTTTGTTACCCGTTATTTGTCACCCTTTGTTAAATGACATCTTTCACAATACAAACTAGATGACAGCTGAAGAGCCACACTATTACAAATATTAAGAAATTAGGACAAGATGAAAAAAAATCAGCATTTTTTTATAACTGATGGTACTTGATTTAAAAAACCTTCTCCCTTTGGCTTTTTTTCTTAAGAGGGGACATGAACCAGGATTCACAAGTAAAGGAATATTTCTGAGAGAATAGTAAACACTGGGGGTATAAGGGTGAGGTATAATTTACTTCGATTGTCCCTATCTTTTTTTCTTAAAACTACTTGACCTATGCCTTAGAACCTGTATTGCCCTCCACAACTTACCTAACTACTGGAATGCCACTGCAATCAAGGTGCCTTTATTATGGTAAGGAATCAGTATCTCAGTATGATCTTACTCTGAATCACCCCTGACATCACAGCTCTTAATAGACTCCTGACTTGTGTAGATTATTAAGCAATTCCTATTAAAATAGTAGTGCTGGGAATGTTATAATTTTATCATATTCTGTTCCAGATGTAAAAAATAACTGTCTAGAGGACAATTACTCCTGGAAGTTGTGTCAACTCAGGGTGCCAGAGATGAGYTCACTCTGGAGTAGCTCTCCAGCAAATATTGTGATAYTTGCTCCCTCAAGATTTGAATCAARCTTTGCAGTTTTTTTGTTGTTAATCAGTAGCTATAGCTAGGCAGTTATGACTAAGAATTGCACGGTGAACTTGTAGTCGTGGCTAATCCTTTGTTTTAAGGAAAAGGGMACACAATCCCAAAATAAATGGGCTGTCATGATGAGAGCCCCTGAAGTGAAGTCTGCAGGACTGAGCAGTAAMTGAGGGAAAGGTAATCCTGSCAGRGAAGATCACAACCACCAACCCCCTGACCACCAAGTTAAAACAGATCCCAAAATGGAATGGGAGGAAGAAGTGCACATTTGGAATAATTAGCATGAGAAGCAAGAGATATAACTGGCAAATAAGGGTCTAAGTACTAATTAATGAAAAAGCAGTTGTAACCAATGAATGCTGATGGCTCTGTTTGCTAAAATRTGTAAAGAGTGTAAAGTTTTGATGATCATGAGCCAGACTTTGTTGCCCCCTAATTTCCTAGTTTGCACAGAATACAATAAAGAAATAGGAATTCCTTGCCCTGCTGTGTGAAATGCTGTCACACACCAACCAGGTGAYGAGCCTGTGCCTGGGACAACACAGGATGTTCTTTCAAACCACACCCATTCGATATTTGCAAGTGTAGGCGGCAACTGTCAAAATCACGTCAAGAACGTATTACTCATTTTGARTACACATGATTGCATTGCTGTTTCCAGTTCTATTTAATTTATTAGCATCCCAAAATCTCTGCTTTCAGTACATACTGAACAATGTAATGGTTTATTTAATAAATGGAAATTAGTGTAAGTAAAAATTTGCCCACTGTTAGAAACAGAATGCAATTATTTTTCTGGAACCAATGACTTTTACTTCGAAATGGAAACGATCTGTTTTCCAATGTTGCCTCCATTCATCATGGACTGGAAAGCAGCTTCAAGAGAAATAATGAAATAAGTCAGTGCCAAGCAAAACAAGCCAAGYAGATTCTAAAAAATAAACCAAAAACAGTAGATGCAAATATATTAAGCAGCTCCCCAGAAAGGAGAGATACCACTTTGGACCTAATAATCTTTATCCTTAATGATGTGCTAAATTAAGAAGGGGTTAAAAAAAAAAAAAGCTAGCCTGTAATAAACTGCTAAGGGCAGCTTTGTGTAATAATTTAAAAAAATTAACTGTAAGCAACTGACCCTATACAAGTTAACGACTACATTTGCTGATTTTGTGATATGTCACACAAAGAGAGACAAGGAATGATTGGACAGCCCACAATGCTGTGGGTCACACAAACATTTGTGAAAGAAAAGGTTTATAAATATTGCACAATAGTGGGAGAAGCTGGTGCAAAAGAATATACTTTTGAGTAAACAAAGTATGAAAATATGACTGACATATCTGACCAAGTTACTTCAAAATACATATCTATACCATTAAGGAGGAATTAGCAATGACTGGAATAAATTGCAATCTATAAGACTKGGTTATCACTTAATTCTACTAGCTTTCAATCTTGTGTGACTCATGACTAAATGGACTAAATCATACTTTTCCCTCTTCCTCAAAAGGGAAGCATTCTTACAATACATCTTGGATCACRTGGCTCATGTCACCAGATCCCTTTCATTTTTATATTTCCTTTGTTACAGATACTTAGAACAGGCTACACAGGTTATTTTGTTCTGTTAAAAGAAATTAATTTCTACTTTATTAATACGTTTTGTCCTTTCTTGTGTGTACTTTTATTTTTTGTTAGCAAATCTAGCAACAACCTCTGYTAGATATTGCATTTTTAAAAGTATAACTTCAAGGATTTAAAAAAAGCATTTCCTTATACACAARTTCTAAGAGAGGGGCAGCACTCTAAACCTCTAAGATCAGGATGACTATCACCAGCTTCTAAGGTAGCAGTCTAAGAATAAATTCCCCTCAATACTAAAAGAACAACTAAAACCCCTCAATTTATATTTATTTCATTAAYTTAAATATACAATAGTTCTCTTACAGAACATTTCAATAATTAGTGACAAGAATTTATTATAACAAAAAATAATGTTTTTGATAAAATACAAAAATCTAAATTGGTAAATGAAACAAAGGAGGTAGTTTACCTCTAATGTCATTGTATATAATCAGGTTATTATTTTTCAAAAATGATGTAAATAACTTACCACCCATGTTTGCTAAGCCTTCTACCACAGTCTCTCTGAYCTGTCAATGCAAACAAGTCCTTTCAGTTTTCCTCAAACAAGAGCAGCATTTCACATTTCTTAGAAACATGCAAAGAAACTGCCATAGAAACCACCAAAATCTAAAGGCTTCTCTCACTACAACAGACAGGGCTCTGTTTGGACCAGAKTCTTTCATCAAGAGAGGGCATGAATATTTTCTGATATATTTGCAGGTGATTTAATTCTTCAATCAGATCCTTGCCCCTCCCAAAATGTAATGTCTTGGTATTTTCCCAGTAGGATTACTGATCACTYGACAAAACAAAAACTAATTCAGACAGACCCCACAGGGAAGGCCTGGTTAAGTATATACTCATTACAAAGTAATAAATGGTGATTATGAAGCTTGCAGTAAAATTTCTGTCTAGATCCTCAAGAGCATTCAGGGCACTTAACTCATCAGATATTTGAAAATACGTGTTTTTGAAAGTCTGAATCTTTAATTWAAAAAGCACTTGCACCCTATGCTGAAATAAAGAACACAGACATGAGCAGCCTGTCATACTACAGTCAGACCATCCTCAGCAGGTACCTTTTAAAACAGCATTACCTAATTAGCTTTCAATTATACTTACTCATTTTKAAAAAGGTCTGTTCAATCCTGAGGCACAGTAAGAGAGCCAGAGACAAAGAAATTAGTCTCCTTGTAGTGGGAGATAGTATGAAGGCCATAGATTAAACCTAGAAGTTCTTACCTTCAGTTTACCCTCTTGGATCCACTGGCAGAGCTGTAATACACTAGCTTCTTGTTTGTCCATGTAGTTCAACACCAAGAACCTCTCCCTGTGAAAGAGAGGAATGAGCTTTGGTTTAAGAACTTTGGTCAATGCACTTGAAAATCTTTAAACATTTTTTCAGGAAACAGCCTTGTTGAAACTGAAGGGTTATGAGCACGAATTATAAAGAAATGTAGCTCAGGGCCTTGCCAGTTTGTTGTGACAATTTCCGCAGTGAGAGCTTGACAGTAACATCAGTCTTAGATAGTTGTCTTCAGGTATCAGAGAGAAGAGTAATAAAAATCAAGTAGTAAAGTAGTATCACCAGAATAAGTAAATGCCCATAAAATGTGAGCAAATTCCTATTATTTTTCACTTTTTTTTTTTTTTAGTGGAAGGGAGACTAATTAGTGAACCTGCATCTAGTTGGTGAGAATAACTTAACTTTCAGGCTCCCCACAATTCTGCATTTCCTGCTGTCACGGCTTTCCATAGCAACTGACAAATGGAAATGATCATCAAAAATGATCATTASTTGTAGGAACACACTGACTAAATTCTCTACTGCATTCTAGTATCCAAGGTACATTTTATGAATTTTACCCATTTTTTTAAAGGGTACAGACAACAGTAACAGGGACAAGGAAAGATGTTAATTAGAAGAGATCAATTGATTTGCACAGAAATCAAGTCTCCCAAATGTCCCAGAATGCAATGACTGAAAACTCTAGGRCTCTCCTCCTAATCTCTGCCTTAGCTCTATCTGAATCCTAAGAGGAAATTCAGAAATTCCCAGAGTCAGAACATAATAAAAATGTTTTACCCATATATATCTGTCACCTACAGTTCCATTATCTAATTAACCCCAAAATACTAAAAATTCAGTAAAAATCACTGCATCAGCTACATCCTTATGCCTGAACTATGATATTTCAAGAGAAGGCACTTTGCAAAACATCTGAGAACAGAATTATAGCAACACCTTCCCTTGTACTAAAGAATTGTCAGGGATTACAGGACTAAATCAAGCAACCTCAAACAAAATGAAACAACTGGCATCAATGATTCTATATAACAAGATTCTTTCCCATTTTTTATGCTGACAAAGACAAATTTAAGGGAAAGGATCTACTGATTATACTTTCTGTGATTATACTTTCCTTTTTAGGCATGGCAACATCCTGTTCCAACTGCAAGTAGCTACTGCAGATTACAGACTACCTTCCAAACATCATATGAACAAATCTACCTGGAACCTGGCCACTAGTTCTGGAGGAGAAATGTACCTTGTGATGTTTCTTTCYTTCTGTATTTTTTCTGTGTCAGGAGGCAGAGGAGGGGGATAAGGCACGTCTTTRTTATACTGAGAAATCTGTCCACACAGGATGATATGGCTGTTCTGATTCATCTGTTTGGGACAGCATAAAGTGAGAAAAATTACATTCCTCAGTCTCAGGAACTACATTTTTCAGATGCAATAGATGTTATTGCAAAATTTTCAGTAGYCACATTTCCTATAAAAGAGTGGGAGAACTGCATGCAGTCCCATTCAATTTATGACAACATTCAAATAGGTAAAAATGCAAGGCAATAGAAGAAAAATAATACAGCCTAGTATAATTTTAAAAGGCACAAAATAGCAGGAATATAGGAAAATGTTATCTTACTGTGGGCCCCCAGGGTCAGCACCTGAAGTTGATCACTGAAGTGGAAAGCCTGCTGTGCTGTATTTACAGGCTGGAGTCCAGGATGAATTAATTGAAAGCTGGGCATGCAGACACCAGAGAATAACTAGAATAAACCTGACAGCTGGAATAATCACCTGACTTATAACTGTATCACTGATGTCTCCACCAACATTGTCAAAGTAAACATCCACACCACCTGGGCAGAGTTCACGTAGCTGCTTTGCCACATCCCCCTTCTTGTAATTGATAGCAGCATCAAACCCCATTTCTTGGACCAGAATGGAGCACTTCTCATCCGTGCCAGCAATCCCCACCACTCTAGAGCAGCCCTCCAGACGGCCAATCTGCAGGCACACAGTTAAAAACAAACCACAAACAAACAAACCAGAAACCCCAAACAATAAAGACAAATTAGGTCATTCATCTGCATGAGAGTACCTGTGGAAGAGAGGGGGTCCTAAGGGGTGTTACAGTTATTCCCATCCCACTAAACCCCAGGCAGCAAACACTCCCATCTCATGTGACACAACTGCCTCTTGTCACTCTGTCCTCTCAACTACACATGAGGCAGGTACAATCAAAATTTGCCATCTTTGCAAACTCACTGACTGCAGAAGACTATGTTTGTGGAATCACCAATGACTGCCAGTACTGGAGAACCAAATTATGGTAGAAAACTACCATCTGCTGAGTACCATAACATAACTAATAAAAGGGAAAAAAATTAGACAATAATTGATTTAAATACAATCTTCCTAGGTTTSATCATGCATTGTTTCTTCATAGCTTCTCTTTATTAGTAGGTCTAAAGTTTACATAATATTGATTTTGTTTGTATATGTATATATATATCTAGAGAGATATTTGTAGATATGCACATACACACTGCAAACAGGTTCTGCAAAGCAGAAGAAGATAAAAGGACTGTAAATCTCAAAACACAAAGGATGTCATGGAACACAGCACAAAGGATTTACCACATTACTATTTTGGAATAGAGAAAAAAAAAAAAAGTCTCCAGTCAATACAGTGTTGGAATGGCAGGCTACCATAAATGTACATGTATATATATATATATTTTTTTTTAATATATATATATATAAATACATGTGTATATACACCATCTATTTCACTTATGCTAGCAACAAGTAATCACCACCATCTGCTTTCTCCTCTCCCTACTTCATGAAACCTGAGTTTCATTTGTAAAGTCTTTCAGAGTGAGAGTGTGTGCCAGATCTGTAAAACTGGCCGTTCCCACAGGGTGATCCCAGCTCATGTTTACAGAGATGCTATCTGTRTGTGTAATAACCAGCATGTTTCAGAAGAGAAAGCTTGGTAACAGAGCATGTTTGTGTGCCCTAGGCCTACACCCACCTGGCCGGCCAAAGAGCCGCAGGCGCCGGCGGCTCCGCTCACCACCATGGTCTGATTGGCACCCACGGCCACGTGTCCTTTCTCCCTGACCCCCAGCAGGGCTGTAAGGCCCGTGATGCCAGCTGCACCCAGGAAGTAGGAAAGGCGTCCATTCACAAGCTCTGGAACCAGCTAGGGAACAGAAACATAGGTAGGAGGTCATTTGTTTCTAGAGTATTTACTAGGTAAGGTACAACTGGCAGGGATGAGCTTTCTCCAACTCTATTCTAACAACAAGTTTGTACAAAAATGTTACATCTCTGTGGTTTTGGAAGAAGTTTTTAAACAAAGTGACTCACAAAAACTTAAATTATGTTAGTGTTAGAAAGCATTTGGGAGATGAGAGGTTTCCAGCAATGGTGAACTATCCCTATGCTAGCATAAAGGATAAAAATGCACCATTTTATCAAATATTTGCAGATCAGTGATAAAGAGTCCCAAAGGAASGAGTTTATTGGAAAGTATAAATTCTCAAACTCCAGTAATTTTCTGTTATGACATAATAATCATCACAACACCCCTAATGCACTGAAACCTCTCCACTTTCAACTTAATACCCCTTCTTATGTGAATGCAAAACCTCAAGTAAAACCTTTCATTAAGTTAGAAAAATTAAATACAYCTAAAGCCTTTCATGTCTTACAGCTACACTCTCATGAACAAGAAGTTCTATTACAATTAAAATAATTAAGAGAATTATTTAACTGAAGCAGCTTCAGGGAAATTTTTTTTTAAAAAACACAAGAATTAAAATAATACTGGCCTGTCTGTTAACCAGCAAAATTGTTATGAAAAAAAAAGAAAATAAATTGATACAAATTTTGGCACCTACGAGTTGATCTGCATTTTGAGAACTGATTGCTTCAATAAGATATGCTTGTTGTTCACAAAAAAAAGAAAAAAAAAAAAAGTGTCATTAGCAGCTATTTAGGGGAAAAAGAAGAGGTTTGGAGGGGAAATAAAGGGTTTAGGAAAAAGAGCCACTACCTGGGCTTTGCCTTTGTATTACCTTTTGTAGYGAGTCTCCATCAAGAATTGCCACTGTCTGCCAGGGCCAAGTGAAGGAAGTTACAAAGTCTCCTTTAGCGAGGTTCTGGTGCTTGCTCTCCTCCACGACCCCGACGCCCCCACCRTCAGCAACTTCAGCCAGCTGCCAGGGCTGCAGGTAATCCGAGCCCGTGTCCTCATTCATGCGGCAGCGCTGAAAGACAAGGCTTTCCTGAAAGGCTCTGGTGGAACACAACTTGTTTATCAGTCCAAGTTGAGTGGGGGATGAAGATGTGTTTAGAACACAAAGAGCTACTCAAAAATCTCTCAATAAGCCCCAAGTATTCACAATCTTTTCTCAGATCCCCCTTTCCCCTTGTTTGCTCAGTACAAAAGAAGGATGGACCATCCTGATCTCCTCCAGCAGTGTTACCAAAGCCAACACACTCTACAGACTTTGGMTCAAAGGCACCAGCACAACAGACAATGGCAGGCTCGGGTCTGATGAGAATCYTACAAATGCCATTCCTCAGCTGAAGGAATCCTAGAAATGCAGGACTGAAAAAAAAAATGCCCACAAGTCATTTAGTCCATGCCTGTGCACTGAAGAGCAGTCAAACATTCACAGACCAACCAACAGAGTGAAACATCTTGAAATGTGACATATTTTCTTTGCAGCTTCCCCTATAGCTACAGCTAGTATTTCAGGATTCTTAAACTTTTCCTTAATTCTCAAGCTAAAGGTACTTTCTTGAAATCTAGACTGTTTTTTTTTCTACTATTGCCATCTATGCAGGGAATAAGTGATCAGAATTCTCTTTATAGCAAACTTTTACAGACTGTGTCTGTCTGGTTCTTCTTCTACCTTCAATTCCATTTCAACCCACAATTCTCCCAAGCACATGATTCCTACAATTTTGCATGACTGGAAAAAAAATATAAAAAAGGTCAAGTACAGAAAAAGCTGATATAAACAGATCTGAAATGGCATATCAGGGCTCAACAGTCTCTTCCTGGTCCAATAAAGTCATATTCTTAAATATATCCCAAGTATATTAATGCCAAATTTCTTCCCAATATAACTCCATCAGAATGAATACAATTACTAAGTTACACTAGACATATATTTGCTCTGTAATTGGTAACGTTGGTGTTAAACATCATGACAGRYAGAGTGTTGAAGRTACTCTAAAAAACAGATTCTGGCTTAGCYCTAAGTGCATCACCTACCATGTAGGGGTCCACAGAGAGAWARAGAGTTTTAACGCGCACTTGTCCYGCTTGGAGCGTGTCTGCTATTTTACTTTGCTCCAGTCGGAAGTTCTCAGCCACTGGCACTCCATTCTTACCTACAGTTAGAATGAAACAAATAAATGAATCAATATAGAAGTTCCCTTAATCAATATGGGAAGGCCTTTTTTTTTTTTTAAGGTAGCCCTTTTTAAAATAAATTACGTTATATATTTACTCCGGTATAAAACTACTACAACTACTCCCACCTTTGTGCCTCTTCTGCCTCAAGTGAGACTGAGGGAATACCAGACTACAGCCAGTGCACACGCTGCAAGGTCATCCCTTCACAGAGACTTCCTTACATTAAAGTTCCCAGAAACATCCATAAAACTGTGGCAAGAACCCCRGAACTCAGGTTGGTACCACATGCAGCAGATCAATCAGACAACTGGAACCACCAGCACTGAGACAGCCAGACAGCTTTGCCAATTTAAGTCAGTGATTGCACAGYTAGAGCAGGCTCCTGCTGTACCATTTGAAAGATTTAATTGCAGGCCACACAGTAGTTCTTAACTCTTAAAACTATTTTAGCCCTAAGCAGCACAGAATACTCCCTCCAAAACTTAATGTCTTCTACACCAGATTAGTGAACTCACTATTCAAAATACTGTGCTTATCCATAAGAAGTCAAAAGTGCAAGACAGAAAGTAAACAAAACCTCAACAGAGTAAACTTAAAAATCAAACCCTTTAAAACACAAGAGGAACAAAAGAGTCAATACTTACTACAAGGAAACAAAAATTAATAGTAACAAAATATTTCAGACATCTCTTATAATGCAAAAAGAATAAATGTGAGAACTAAAAAGCCATGTTCCCTAATCCTTCTTCACTTTCAGCCCCTACTCTTACAGTTTTCTCATATTTTACATGTTAACCCTTTTTTCTCACCCAACAGTTTAGAAATCTGCATATACAGACTAAACAAATGTAGCTTGAAAATGCTATACATTTAATAGAAATGTTTCTATATTAACACAATTTAATTTTATTAATAAATGTAGACAAAATTATTACCAATATATTTATTTCTATTACTGGAAATTAACAAATTTATATAGAAGTAAATGCACCTAAATGAATTTTATTGATGCATGCAATATTAAGATATATAAATAGGAGTATCTCAGATTAGTGTCTGTTTCTACCCTCACCATTTTGGAGCATTAGGTAATCAGAACAAACACATTGCTTCCTTAGTGGAGAGAAATACATACCAGGCCGTGAATTCAGCACTACTCTTTCTATAATCATCTCTGCAGCAATTTCACACTGGATCTCTACAAAAGAAAATGTTGTTTGAAGGCCTGAAACATAAATTTTCTTGAAAAAAAATATTAGGCAAAGTACTCAGTAATTTGGAAACTGGGTATGAAATACAGACCTCCCCAACTTCATCATCCACACACAAGGAAGATATAAAGAATCAGATAAACCAACATGAAGCATAAATGTGTGAATAAGGAGTTTCCTTGTCTATCTTATAAAAGCTCTGATTTTGACTATGTCACAGAAACATGGAAAACTGTAATGTCCCATGCTCCTTGTAAGACCATCACCAGCCCTACCAGGCAGAGGGAGAGGTATCTGATCTGCTTYCCTGCACTGACTGAGCACACCCTGTTCCCACCTGACAGACACAGAGGCAGCTTTGTATACCAAGTCAGCTGCCACTCAATAAAAGGCAGGCAGGCACACCAGAAKAGCAGTCTGCAGGTACATGGTAAAAAGATATTGTTGTGTAAGAAGTTTTCTAAGAAAAAGCAGTTCTTTCTATTAGCAGTGCCCAGAGATGAGAAAGAATGAGATCATCACTCAATCTGTTCTACAGGAAAAATTCTCCTTGAAATTCAACAGTTTAAAGAGGATTGCAAATCTGTGATTTTGCACCTGTGAGACCCAAAGTTATTAAGAGGAAATTACCCTGATTTAACAGGAGAAAAGACATGATCTCACATGCTTTCAGATCTAATACAAAATAAAAATGTGACTACTATTCTCAGCCAACAGCCATAAATAACCAACCTCCTCACGAACAAAGGACATTAAGCAATGAAACATGATAGCTGACATCTTTGTCATAATGTTTATTTTGCTGACAGGAACAGCAAATTGGAGCAAATCTAAAAGATGAGCCTAGAAAGAGTACATCATCAGCACTTATCCAACATGTTTATCCTTTGAACATTGCAAAATACAGAACTTTCTGTCTGTACTGCGAGAGTGCTTACATAACAGCACTCACAAACCATCAAGAACTATAGTCTGGAATGCTGAAAAACACAATTTAAAAGTTATTAGGAGAAAAGGTGCACATCCCTGACCATCCCTTCCCTCTAAAACACACAGCTGACTCAAAACACAAGTATCTTGTTAAAGAGACAGATCAAGGTTTAACATTTTATTGTGTTTGCACTTGAAAAGCTACTTATTTGGGAAAAATTATTAAAAAGTTAATTTCTTTCCCATATTTCAACACCTAAGGATGCTACAAGATAAGCKACAAGGAATAAATCTCAAATGTGTCTTTTCAGCATCACATAATTGAAAAAGAAGTGACCTGCAGAATTCTTTGGACAAAACAATGCAGAACAACAGTCTACAACAAAAGGAAAAAACCCCACACTTTGATGAAATTACTAGTTACTATTTATAAACAAAAATAAGCATTGAAAATTAAGGACTTAACAATTGAAAAGTGAAATAAAAATCCATCTTTATATCCACACAGCTGATACAACTTCTAAAATATAAATAATGTAAAAACCCTAACAGGAAGGATGGCCCAASAGAAAGTTTGGCTAATGTTAGGTTCAGCACTGTTCTCAGCTGTTAACTTACTGTGTKATCATGGGCACATCAGTCTGTATTTCTTTCACAGAAAATTTCTGAGAACAAAGCTCAAAATTCTTCTGGATAACATCTGCCCAACAAAATGACATTCAAGTAGTACAACTGTTATTCCCAGAGCAATTGATTTGCCATCTGAGAATTTCTGCTAATACAATGAGCATTTTGTCAACTGTAAGACATGTTCAGTGCAGTTTAAAAGGACAAGCCTACTCTAGTAAATKATTCGCTCACATTCACAGCTCAGCTGAAGTCTACAACTACTCATCAAACTGCTCTGTGCAGAAATAACCAGTTAAGAGTGCAGTGAACATGAACCAACAGCATCTGACAGCTCACATGAAACCTGGGCAAATCCCTGCCCACTATATAGTGTCCATAGCCCTGGCTGAGGGTTTGAGCCTGTTTATAAACCACCCAGAGCAGGCAGAATTGCTGTTTAGCTCATGCCCTACAGAGCAGGCCACTGCCAAAACTGCTGACTACATTTTTGTTAGCTTGAAACTACATATGTTTTCTAGGTAAACACAAAAGCCCAATCTGAACAAGAGAGGATGAAGATAATTTTTATTGTGACTGACATACTCTTGAAATATCTGGTTTCTATGATTTTACAGAGGAAAAAAAACCCCAGTTATATAAAGAAAAAAAAATTAAAGATATTAGCATACTGAAAGGAAGACAAAGCAATATAGAGCAGCACAGAAASATGTAAGTAGAGAAATTATCCAATGTAAGTTTAGACTACTTCTTTGAATGCCTGACATATCGAAGGAACAAAATCACTGTTTATTTCCCAGTTTACTTTCACAGCTTTTGTTTGAGGAGCCTGTGTACTGATTCARTTTGAAGATCTTCCAAATACTGTGAGCGGGTGGACAAAAAAGTGAAACTGGCATCTGACTTGTCACTCATTCTGTGACAGGTGCCACAGCAAACAACACTGCAGATGGACATTTACTTCTAAATAGGACTGCACCTACAATGGAAATCAGCAACACCATTACACAAGCAAATGGTCACCATAAATGGTCATACACAAACAAAAGTAGCACCATAACACAGTAAGAATCAAACTTTCCTCACATCACAAACAAAACAGAAGTGACTCAAAATAAGTAGAAGCACCATCTTTTAGCACTGTACAGTGAGCAAAGCTTTTGGAAAAAGAGAACAGATTTTCTTTAGAGTGAAATGAAGTAGATTTGTATCATACATACAACTCTTTTCAATATATGCATAGTGCAGTGTGCAGGATGTTTTTGACTATTTTTTAAAAAGACAAYACAAATATTATCTTCTAGCTTTTCCAAACAAAACCAATCTGAGTTCATTTTACTCTTTAAATCAAATAGAGTAGAGATTCCAAGTTTTAACATAATGTGCTATGCCAACCACCTGATCCATCCTATGAGTACATCAGGAGCATTAAGCAGCACAACAGCAGCATCTTTAGGGGAGTCTCAAGKATGTTATAGCCCAGTTTTATCTCTGTCTCTCCTTGCCTTTCTYTTCCCACTGTTTCAGAGACACATGACAACTCCTTTTAAAAAGTTAAATAAATTCCYCAGTGCTAAAATGCTCTAGTTTATTCACCCTGGGCTTGGTTCCCAGAACTTCTTGTTTCTGAGACTGCCCATAAGGCAGAGTTTTCAGTTCCCTAGACTCTTGCCAAAATGAGACACCTGCTTCCAAGTCATTAAAGCCCATGCCAGATGCAGTCTAGTTAAAAAGCAAAAGAAAGAGCAGGTACTTCTGTAYCAGGCCCAGGCAGCAAGGAGGAAGAAGGCAGGCAATGTAAACAGAGAACAAGAACTGGAAATCTCCTGAAACTGTGATGTCAAAATGGCTGGAGCAAGGATCCTCAAAGGAAACTCAAGGAAAGAAATTTCAAGAATGAGTCTGAGAGAGGAACATGCAGGAAGGAGAGAAGGGAAGAACTGGGACTACAAATCAGTAAGAACAGAGAAACATGACAAGAATASCAACTAATTGAACAGTAAAGCAGAGAAGAGGGAGAGAAAACCAAAGAAATTGGGAATGATGAATGAGAYAACCAAGCAAACTGAGATGGGAATGACCGGTAAAATAAAAAAAGAAAAAAAAAAGACAACTGTAACTGGCAAGGTGAGGTAAATGGAAAGACAAATGAAATGGATTAAGCACCAAAGTTTCCATCAGCTCCACYAAGGAGCTCTACATTTGATGAATGTTAATTAATGGCAAGCCAGAATCAATACTGACTGTCATGAATGGAGAAAAACACATGCCATAAAAAGCTAAGTACTTTCACGAACTGAACCAATAAATTTAGATTTCCTGATGTTCCTTGTCTCATCACTGAATTCTCTGATGAGAAGTCTCTCCCATGGCGTTTTCTTCATGTGGATTTTCTGACACACTGTAAGAGCTGAGGGCAGGCGCCAATCGTTCCTCCAAGGAAGAAGCAGATGAAAAAGAAAGACAATAGTAGTAGGATCTTGATCCAGCCATCTCTTTTTTAATATACCCAAGAAGCCAAATATCTTTCAGCTTTTTATGAGAGTTCACTGACCTACAGAGCAAAAGTTCCAGTAAGTATACACATTCATATGTAAATACAATGGGACTGTATAAACTTTACTTTTTCAGATTTAGGCAACACGAAATATCTAAAAGTTTTTAGGTACCGCATCTTGAAGTTTTTTTGTTTTGTTTTGTTTTTAATAAGTAGTTGCACTGTATTGGAGTTGCCGAAAATTGTTTAAAATACCACATAGGATATCATATATATACATAAGGCCTATTTCTTTTTGGCAGAATTTCACTTAAAGAATGCAGATTGCTCCCAGGAGGGCAGGGGCATCACCCGATGGGGTTTTTTTTTGAGAACTCTATAATGCAGTTTGCAGACTCCCACGTGAGAGCCATCTCAGAGAGCCTACTGACCCAGTTTCCCAGGTATGCCCAAGGACCAAGTTAGAAAGCAGCGCTGCCAAAGGTGGGGAGAGCCTTRCAGATGGGTCATTACCAGTTTCGGAAGCCGCAGACAGAGCAGCCCAGGAGAACCCGAGAGGGGCAGCGGCAGCTCAAGGGCTCAGTCCCACAGGCTGGTCCGGGGCCGCCGTGGGCTCCGCTCCGCTCCTACGGAATGCCTCCACCGCCCCGGGACGCGCTTTGACTTTGACCAGGGGGCTCAGTAAAGCTCGATTCCAGCKCCCGTTCCAGGGATCGGGCAATGCCAACAGCCTCTTCCAACCTCTTCCGCACCTGTGCCCCCGCCTGTCCTGCAGTGAGGGAGTGCCGATCCCTGAGGATACGACTCCTGGGAAGGAGATTACGAGCTCTACCAAGCACCCCTGCTCCCCCGGACCGAACCCCGGCTCGCCCCGGCAGCGCCGCGTCCCCTCAGAGCCCGGAGCCTCCGCTCACCTTGAGCCGCCCCAGAGCGCGCCCGCCCCRGCCCCGCGCGCACGCGCGCGGACCTTAAAGAGGGAACGGCTGGGGAGGCCCGCCGTTAAAGCGGCGATGGCCCGGGCCTGGCCGCCGTGCTGTGAGGGGCTGCGGCGGGACAGCCCCGAATCGCATAATCACACAGGATCATTAAGGTTGGAAAGGCCTCCAAGAGCATGAGGGCAGCCTTACGCTGAACACCGCGTTGTCTACTAGACAGGGCTCTAAGTGCCCCATAGAGTTCCTCGAACACTCCAGGGAACGGCAAGTCCACCCTTTCCCCAGCCAGCTGGATTCTAGTTAATGCTTAACAAACCATTCGGCCAAGAAATTCTTCATAATGTCTAACCTGAACCTCCTCTGGCATAGCTGGAGGCCATCTCCCCTTGTCCTGTCGCTGGCTGCCTAGAAGAGACCAACCCCTCACATGGCTACAATCTCCTCCGAGTAATTGTGGAGAGCAATGAGATTCTCCCCACCAAGTCTTCTTTTCTCCAGGATAAACTCCCCCAGCTCCCTCAGCTACTCATCACACTTGTGCTCCAAACCCTTCACCACCTCCACTGCCCTTCTCTGGATGTGCTCCAGCACCTCATTGTCTTTTCTGTTGTGACGGGCCCAAAACTGGGCACACAACTCAAGGTGAAGTCTTGCCARTGCCGAGTACAGGGGGACAATCCCTGCCCTGGTCCTGCTGGCCACACTATTGCTGGTACAGGCCAGGATGCCTTTGGCCTCCCTGGCCACCTGGGCACACATTAGCTGATGTTCCTTCCACTGTCCAGCATCCCCCAGTCCTTTTCCTCCAGGCAGYTKTCTAGTCACTCTTCCCCAAGCAGCCTGTGGTGCTGCATGGAGTTGCTGTAATCCAAGTTCAGGATTCAGCATTTGACCTTGTTAAACTGAGGTACTGGGAGAAGGCRTTTACAGTTTATGAGGGCACAGTTTCTTTGTGTCACACTGGGAGATGTTTGCTCCTCTCGTGTTGAAGTGGATGAGATTTTGTTTATTCCTGTGATATAAGGTAGGTTGATATCTATTCCTAAAATTCCACTCAAGTTGCTGCTGTGTGCAATATAATGTATTTACTATATTTCTGTGCTTGAATACAGATGAAGGTGTTTCTTTCCTTAAGAAGTATGTTGAGGCAAGACCCAGAGCTTTCCTGGGATGAGGCTTAGGTCCTGGTACTGCCTGACATGATTACTCTGGGTACTCGCCCTATGATGAAGTGATTCACTGTGCTGTAAGGCCAAACAGGTCTGTGAAGTGGCCACTGAGTTAGTGGCAATTACTGTGGAGCCTGAAGGGACTGCTTCAGCCTGGAAGAACTCTTCCAGACTAATGATTCTGATGAGTTTGTACTCTGCCTGTCAMATAAAGGCAGGCAAAGCATTTCTTTTGTAGGTTGACCCATAGCAYTGTAATACAGGTTTAAGTGAATGATTTATATTTGTTTCACCATAATATATAAAAAATTTTGCATTTCACATTAGTTGAAATAACATCATTGAACTTGAATTGTCTAGAGGGGGAAAAGTTAGGGGATTTATACTTTCATACTTTCATACATAATAAGGGGATTTATACTTTCATACTTTTTTCCCCAATTTGTATCAGCTGATCTCATGGCAGGTGCCCTGATTGCAGGTGTAATGCACTGAAAGCAAGTAGTCAGGGTTGAAATCATCTTCAGAGTTTCAAATAGGCACATCTTGTGAGTAGGAGGCCTGCATCCAAAAGAATRAGCACTGACTTGCCTCCTACTTGTGCAAGAAAAGAGCAGCATAATTGCAAAAATAATTCTTKCAGAAAACAATGTCACGGGTCACTACATGAGCAAATATGAAATGTATCACTCAAGAGCTTCCTCTTCATTTAGAAGTTGCATATCTCAGTGACTAGTAATAATTGAAAGGAAGGTGGGGAAAGACAAAAGATATGTTGTATATTGGCACATGTACATATGTTTTTACACCTGTATTATATAATATAATGGCAATATAACTTCTGGTGTTTGATAAAAATATGAAAAAAAAACCCAAGACCCTTAACCCAAACACAAAAAATAGTATTTCAAAAGGCAAATTTGAGAAAGGAAAAACATTTCTTAACCACATGGTGGGATAAATAAATTCCCGTTTGATCCTTTTAGAACAAAGAGGGGGTAAAAGAGGCTTGTGGATAAAAAGTCATTAGCTCCCAAAATCATGTGTAAGTTTGGACAAAGTGTAAAATTGAATCAGCTGTCTTGTTAAGAGTGGTTAAAATCATATTGCCATCAATTTCAGTGAAGCCAAAACTAATAGTTAAAATAGAACTTAAAAAAATCAAAGTCTGGAGGCTTTATTTTTTTTTTCCCTTCCTTTAAGATTAACTGACTGTCTAACTGACTCCAAACCACCTTTCTGTTCACGTTTACCTGCTCTTAATAGAGAAGCAACAAACTTACATATTCTGCCTAAACTGTAAGGCTTAGATATTTTAAAAGTACAAAGTAATCTAAATTCCAGGATTTGCTGGGCTCATAGGTCATATTTATGAGTGTAAGCCATAATAATTCTCCTTTTACACATTCCACATTAATGGGTAGCTCATTCTTGGCAGATATGTGCTTTTTCTTTATTATTTTTCATTAATGTTACTATAATAAGTAGTCTTTAAATCTCTCTAGATGAATAATGCAGATGTTGCTTATGTAACTGAAGTGCAAGTGTGTTTTGGCCATAAAAATTCCCTGGGGTATGCATGAGTTCAAAGTGACAGCAGATTCTTTAGCCCTGTGTGTGTAGGGAGCAAAGTGGTCTATGAGGTCTCTCAAGAAACATCCTTCATGGAATCTGTGAAGAGAAATGGTCAGTTAGATTACTTAAATCCAGCACAATTTAAATCTTTATTTTTGATGTAGTATGCCTCTTATATGATAGGAAAGTAAGATGTCATCTTCTGCTCTGGGGAAGCATTTTTCTAAGGCTACAGGAAGTTACAGAAACATTTTTAATCTATCCTTCAGGGAAGTAAGGTATCTTGAGAAAAGGTGTGTTTCTCCAGTGATAAGAGGCCTTGTGGAAGAACTTGGTGAACCCTGTGTTCTTGGGTAACAAAACCAGTTCACTTATCCTACAAATTCTAAAGCACTGTTTCAGGCTGCAGTAAGAAAAATTTTTGCAAAGTCATCTCTGGTAGATTTGATGTTTCTGGCTTTCTAAACTGTTAGTTTAGTAGACTTCAGTTAAGTTTCTTGCCCTTGTTGCTGAGTGTTAGGGTCCRCAAGGGTCTGCGGAGTTCTAATAGGTTCGTTTTAGGGGGATCTCAGAGCGCAGAAGACACAGCACAGGGACAAAACCAGTTTAAATCAACAATGCACTTTTATTTAGTGCCAACAACAGTTATGCGATAGTGGGAGAGAAAAGGAAAAGAGAGAAAAAGAGAGAGAAAAGAGGGGRAAAGGGATCATAGCTACCACRGAAAAGAGCCRGAATCCTCGAGRCGAGATGAGCCCAYAGATGCGTCTTCTTACCGTGGGGTACGTACGAAGATAGGGTCCCAAAATGCACAGTCTTATAGGTCTTCTTCAAAATGAGAGGCCTTTTGCCAGGGTGGGGGAGTAATTTTGGCTGAGTGGCTGCCATTGTCCAAAACCAGCTGCACCTGGCCAYGGTCTGTGGTGTGAGYAGTACYGTGGTTAGGGTCATTCCGACCACGCAGCAGGGACTGAACGAACCAGGGTAAACATGAGCTCAGTCCATTGTTCCCAGTCTCTGGTCCAGTAAGCACACCTGCGAGTCCTGGCAGCCTTTCTCCCCACCTTGTACAGGCCAGAATCTCAGAGTTTGGGGCTCTCAGCTCGGAGACCTTTTGCTGACAGTTGTGAGGTAAATGAGGTATCTCGAACTGACTCTGACACTGAGCCAGGAGACCAGACAATAAGAAACCTCCCCTGTTCACTCAATGCCATGTCAGCCAACAGCATGAAGTGCTGTTGAGTGTAATTGGAGCTGATCCATGTATGTTTGCATGAAATTGCTTAGGAGTTTGCAGGTAATTTGTTCTGGCAGCAAAGCTGTGGATGCAGTAACTTTAGGAGAGGACAGTAACACCTGAGGTCATTACAGCCATTGGCAGTGACTGAATCAGCCTAAGTGATGCAATATACAAATAGAAATATTTTAGCTTGAGACAGCTGCTGAGGTTGAAYGGAGCTATTCAGCTGACTTCATGCCAGAGTGACATTCTGTGCTGTGGAGCCAGTTTAAGGGTGATTTGTGACCAGCTCAATTCTCTGTTGGCTGAAGATTTTAGAAAGAGTAGACACTGGGGAGACCAAACTTTCATCCAACTCAAGTTATGCCATCCACTTCTGAGCTGATTCTGCTTTTGCAGTTTTTATTCATGCAGGTCCTCTTTTGTAAAAGGAAACTAACCCCACAATATATCACTTATGGACCGAGCATTAGCTTGAGGCAGGGATATTTGTGGGAGAGTTTTGTAGGTGACACTACGATGTCATATGAGACTAATGCCTTCTGATGCTAACTGCTGCCTWATCACAAAGTGGACTTTATCAGTGGACTATACAGGTAAGTATACAGATAAGAAACAATTGCTMCTTTTTATAGTAACTTGGTTTTCTGGTATTTCATGCTTGGGAATGTCTCAACCCATCTTTTWTTGTCATCATTTCAAAACCTTCATCTGGGCTCTCACAGGCCAAAGGACATAGGTAGGATTTCAAATTGCTCTGTCATTAACAATTTTTGTGATGGTAAGGAAGCTTTGCTTTATAAAGGTGCTTTGCTAATCAAAACTACTGATTTTGATACAGGTTTACACAGAAGACGTCTGTAGGACACATCTTGAAGAATCACATTCATTTTAAGGTAAAAAATCTTCTTTTGTAAATCAAGAAAAATACAATATGACAATGACACATCTTGATATGTGATTTCTGTTAGGAAAACACAGGCTCAAAAGTAGTTCCCATAAATGCTTGGTCTGATCTTTAAACATTTGGTATTTTAGAAAACCTAATACCACAAAAAGTGAGCATAATATGTTATCAGTTTAATCTGATATTGATTATTACCTTTGATCATCATAAACTTTTATTCATTATTTTGGTTCCTTATCTGTCTGTGCCTTTTCTTCATCCTTAAGGGAAGAAACAGAATACTGAAGTGCTTGCTGCAGAGAAAGATCTTCCTGTAGTTGTCTTTATTTAGTTAGTGACAGTTTCTGAGATTCATTTTGGTGTAACTACTTATTTAATTTTTATAAATGGCCTGAGCATTGTGTAGATGAAAGTGAGGTTGTTGCTGTGCAGTATCATGTCAGGATCACATCTTTTATTTTTCATTGCAGCACACTTGGGGAAATTAAGAACTTCTATTTTAGAACCACACTGCTAGATAAGCATCCTACGTCTGTGTAGGAGGTTTCTTTCTTTATTGCCTTGTGTGCCATTTCCATTTAATGATACCTCCCAGTTACACATGAAAAAAAATGGTTCTACTAGTACTCTTTATGAAATCTGTAATCAGTTAAGTATTAATACAAGTACAGTTCTTCTGTCGTACTCTTAGATTCAAATAAGTCTGCTTCAAAACAAAAAGACCTTGAATTTTCCCAATGGAACATAAAGCATCACCACTGAAAAGTTAAAATTAAAATTTTGTTGTTATGGCCTGTGGTTGTTGTATAAGCTTTGTAGTGCAAAATTGTAATTCAAACCCAGGAAGATTGAAGGGTTTTTAAATGAAGAATACTGATAACCTTGAAAGTATTTCTTCCTACTGCTGGCTTTTCCAGTTTATCTAAAATGTAYTGATTTGAAAAAAAGTTATTAAATGCAAGTTATCCCTTATTTTAAGTTGTTTCACAACCTATGTGCATAGAAATTTGCAACATTTWGTGAAAAGAAAACTAAATTTGTCATTTAGAAAGAACTGAGTTTGTTACCAACTCAGCTGCATTATGTGAGATTCCAAGATTCTAGACCATCCTGAAAAATGTGGTGAAGGAAAAAATGTGATCACAAAAGCTTGATGACTTATTCAGAACACAATATGATCCTTGTACAATCAAACTTGAACTATGCTAAGATATGTTTCTTTAGTTTAAAATTGCTGGCAGCAAATGGTCAAGACAAGTGTTTCTGTCTGAATCAAGGACAGAAAACATATGAGCACCATTTGTTTAAAATGCTGCTGATTGCTGCATCAGAGCAAGAGGCAGCAGTGGCTGACTCTGCTGTGCTGACTGTGCTGCATAGTGAAATCCTAATATTAACAGAATACTTCATAGTATTTCTGTTCTTTTTCATAATTGAAATTAAAATTAATTTGAAAATTACTCTGTGTTTTTAATTAATGCACCCTAATGCTAGAAGAACTAATTCTTCTAGCATAATCCTAATGGYTGACAGAAATGCAAAAAGAAATGGGTTTTCTAGAATCAGAAAAATATTGTTCATGTGAGGGATGTGTATAAGGCTGTGGAAAGTCATRCACAGTATGTGTAGAGTAGCTTCCTTGTAAGACTCCTTGGTATGCTAATCCTTGATCAAACAGAATTGAAAAATCCATGCTGTGGGTTTCAACCTAACTGTGGAAAAACACATTTGGGATGTAGATAAAGATGAAAGCTGATGAAAGGAGAATAAAGGTAGGTGTAAACAAGCAGGAAAATGAATGAGGAGGAAGGTGCTTCTGAAGGAACTTTGCTTGCACTAGCATCATGTTTCTGCAGTGCTATTTCTGAAAAGCAAGTATTGGTTTGTCAAAGAGGACTATATAAATTTGCAAAGTCTCAAGATAACCAAAGGCATATTTTTGGAGCTTTGTGTAGGGCTTGTTTCAGAGCTGCTGGATATTAGTAGAAATCTTCTCATCCATTCAATATGTGAACATTCTGGAAATATACAGCACTTGGTTGTTATCGTCAATTATTAATGACTATGATATCAGTAAATCAGCTGTTGTGTTCTGCTGGCCTAGGAATGAGCATTTGCAGAGACATTCAGCTGTTTCCTCTCAGGAAAAGAAGAGGGATCAGTAAGCACAACTGGCCTGGACAGAATTAATGGTGCCAGTTACTGTATTCTAGGAGACTGTTCTTGCCCTTATTGTCATGGGTGATAAAGTATTTCATTGACCATGTGAAACTTAGACAACAACTGTTCTTACTCTGCTAAACAGCTGCAGAATAACTGTGAGAGTTGTCTTTCAGAGAGTGATAAACAACTGGTAACTGGAAGGGTGAAGCAGCTCAGTAAAACTGGCTTCAGATTATAACTGCACTCTGTGTCTTACCCAGAATAGCTGGTAGGCAGTAGAGGGGCTTTCTGCCATTTCTGAATGACAGTCTCTCAAGGCATTTTGGGGATATCGTTTCTACTGCTACTGAGGAAATGAGAGTTTGTTTGGATGCATTTCTTTCTGGTTTTTGTGCAGCTTTCTGTGGTGTGCCATGCAAGATAGAACTAACAGTACACACCTCTGGATCACTTAATGGGTACTGGCTTTGCAAACACAGCAAGTCACATTAATTTTAAATATAATCCTGAATGCTAGTTGACAGGAATAAATATGCTATATCTTAGTTCTGGCAAAGATGTTGAGTATTTTAATTATAGTAATACATGACTGGTTGGAGATACCAAGTCTACAAATCAAGGAGCTTGTGATAGGTGAACTTTGCCAAGTGAACTTGTGAAATTATTTCTACAAAAAGTCTTTCCTCACTGTTTCAAGCACTACAATTTAGAGGCTGAAATGACCTGACAAAATTTTGTTTGGATGTCAGAGAAATTAAGTCTGTTCTCTGGAACAAACCAGAAGAATTKTAGCTGAGGGTCTACTGGGGATATTTGAATGACAGCTGATGAATCTAAAACTAAAGTGCATGCAGTAGGAGAAAGTTATAATTTTTAATAACAATACTCTCCGAAAATATGTTCCTGTTTAACTCCATCTAATTTTTATGTCCATATCAATTTCTGTCTGTGCTTCCTGCATAGCAAARCTCCACTCTGCAATTAGAAAATCACTTTTCATAATGAATTGTGACAGTGTTTTGTTGTTATGAAGTTCTCTTTGTTGTCTTCTGTGTTGCTTTGAACTTCTGATGTCTTCTGCTCCTCAGCCAATATACATCTTTCAAGAGCTTCTACTAATCTTTCACCCAAACATCCAACTCTTGTAGTTGCCTGAGCTGAACAGCAGTAACATTTGTTTTCTTAGTGGTACAGATGTTAAGAATGATGACCCCATAACTTGGTAACTTTTCTTACCATTCATAGTTTTAAGATAGGAGGAGGTTTGGGGGTTTCCTGTGTGGTTGGTGTTTTTTGTGGGGTTTTTTTTTGAAGGGTTGTTTTGTTTTTTTTATTAGTTGGGCAGTTATTTTCTCCCTGCAATTTTTGGATGCAACTTTCCTGAACCACTTCCCATTCTTGAGAAGCTCTAGAAGTTTTCTCCATCTTTTCTGTGATGCACATTGATATGTGAAGCCCAATGTCATGATTATATGGTGATTGATAGCTGACAGTGGATTTGCTTCTCCCTGCCTTGAGCGCAGTGTATTTCTGCTGTTTCTTGTTAGTAGCACAACAAAGACAACATGTTCAGAACACTTCTTGTGGGGAAGAGATTCTGTTGAGAACAAGATAGTGATTGCTTCTTTTATTGCTTGAGGCAGTAGTGATATTGGAGGATGCCTCTCTCATACATATGAGGAAAGAGTARAGAAACTAACTTACAAGCACATATAAACAGACACTATGGTAAATCCAACAGAGACAGAATACTTTAGCTTAGTATTAGAATACTTTTTCCATGGTTGCCTTCATGGATTGTGTGTATTCCTGGCTCTTCTACAGTAGATCTTGGTTAAATTAGCCTCCTCCTGTTGCCGCCGCTGGCAGCAATGTGTCGCCCYGCTSTGGGCTGGGGTTTCGACACTGTAGCAGCAGGGAAATCCCCGGCTCTGAGGGAAAGCCCTCSGCTCTCACCTGGTCAGCTTGGTAAGGAAGACGAGACSGGTACTTATCCAGAYGGATCTGTGAGTCCATTTATTGAGGGGAACAAAAGCATACGAGGTACCCCCAGATGCGGCGTGTGGACAAGAACAATACCTGACCTGCTATGGCAGGTTTTATACTGAACATTTTTGGGCGTGGTTTACAATAAGCTCCAATTACCAGGGGGCAGGACCTGCCCCTCACCTCGCTTGCAGCAGAGGCAGTCTCTGCCTCATCCTCCAGATGATATCCTTTGCTTTCTCAGTCCACTGTGGCTTCAGGGAGTTGGAGAAATCTCTGCAGGAGCAGGGGTGTGGGGAGATGAGGGAGGAGCATGCATTTGCAAGGGAGGAAATATCCTCCTTAGTGTGTAGGAGGGGAARGCTTTGAGAGTACTTGCAAAATGTCTGAGATGCATTGATAAAAAACTTAATTGCTTCCTGTTGGAATTGTTGGAATTTTCTTCAGGCTGGCAGTCCTGTGGCAGCCATGAAGATAAGTTTCTGTTGGCTTGCAGAAAACATAAATAACGCTCAAATGCTCAGTGGACCATATACATAATATACATAATATGCATACACATAATATAACTGCATCTGTATTTGGGAAGCATTCCTGCCTTGGAATACCACATTCTAGGTAGGGCTGTTGCTATGAAATTGTTTTTTATGCCCTATGTAGAAATGGAAAAAAAAATGTTGTAGATTTTTGATGTAGATACGAGTACAAGCCTTTTTAAGTCTCCCACTGACAAGAAAAACACCCTGTAAATTTTCTATTAAAAAAGGATAAGGGGAGGAAAAAAGAACAAACTCCATAATGAGGCTTGTACTAATAAAGAGAGTAACTTAATTAATTTTCCTTATAATGGAATATGCTATGTACTTTATGCAAAAAATAAGGAATATTCAGAGGTCACAGAGATAAACAGACCAACTGGTTGGGATAGGTCACAATTTGGTATTGGAAGGAATCATGGAGGACTGCCAAAACAGTACTGAGTCCAGGCATGGAAATCAGTATGATGCAACTTGTGAATCTGAGAAGAATAAAAACTGCACAGCAATTCACCAAAAATGCTACAGTGTAATGGTGATGACAGAAGAAGCTGCAGCCTGGCTTGCAAACTGCCAGCACAGGCAAGCATGGAGTGATAGAAAAGAAAGATTARGGAGTAGAGGGACAGATAAGGGGTCATCAAGGTGCATAATTATGTGGTMCTGTCACATATGTCTTATTCATACATGTTGGTATCTCCCACTRTGGTTTATGTTCCCTTGCTATTCTATAATTTATTTATGTGATGGAATAGGGATGAATCCTCATGAGAGAGTATTGTGGGCTACCAATGGAACCTGGTGTTAGCAAATGCTCACATTTTGATTCCCCTGCTGACCCTAGATTTACGCTTCAATTTAATTGCAATGGTACTGAGGCACTAAAACCTGCTTAGGCTCAAAGTTCCCTGAATGTTTGTAAGTGTCAAATTAGTTGAAATGGACTTTGAGAYTGCTGCTTGTAATATCAGCTAGTGTAGCTCAGAAGTTCCTAGTTGATGTTCTCCATAAGAGATGTCTTTAAGGATGCTCTTCTACATATGCACACACATACATATATCTGGCACATATAAATAAYACATAACAAAACTATTCCAGAATCCTGCAAATATTGATACACAATGCACCRTTAATTATGACTAGTTTCTTGATGTCAATGGAGAAAATATTATTTTTTATATTATTAAATTGCCCGTAGATCAAATTAACTTCTACACACTTCAATAAGAAATTTGGTCTACTCAGATTATTAAAGGAACAGTCTAGATAATTGTAATACTAATTCCTAATAAATAACTTTACTGTTATACAAAGCCAGAAAAATACCACAACTTATAGTTTCAAATTCCAGCCTTTATTTCTGTTATTACACTGATTTCAATGAAGCTGTGAGTATTACTTTGCAGTACATGCTGTCAGTATGTCTTTTCTTGTTCATTTGTTGTTGTTAGGAGTTGTCTGAGTGCTTCGAGGGGGTTTCTCTGCCTGGGCTCAAAGCCAGCTTAAAGAAAGCACAGCTGGTTAACTCGGGGAAGAAGAGACGGAAGAAGCTTCAGTGGGAGTTACTGCCAAAAYAAGCCTCATGGGGGGCTTCTGCCACATTTTCTTGGGAGCCGCTTTGAGCTGAGGCTCTTGCATGTGGCCGTGCCTGAGCTATTTTGCAGCTGCCTTGCAATCATGTCTATGCCTGGCACTTGATCTTGGCCCYAGACTGAGAACTTTTCTACCCCCTTACCTTCAGCCCGAACACATCCCATGGGATGCCTGACGTCGTGGGCCTTGGACTGCCYCCTGGCCTGTCGTCCTTCCTCACTGGGTGTAGTGGGACCACCCCCAGCTGGAAAAGGCCCTGCCCTGCCARCCTTAGGAATCTCCTGGGCTCCTGGCCCTTGGGGAGCAGACCCTTGGTGCTCCCCGAGAGTCATCTACTTAAGCCTTAATCAGCATATCTACTACCAAAAATAATATTTATCTTTTAATTTCTTGACCGTCTTTCATGCATATTTCACAGAAACTCTGGGACTACTCTCATATTTTATAAGACATTCRCTGTGAAACCAGTGTGGTGCAGGGATTGATGCAGGCTCCTGAAGGCCAGTCTACAAATTTCCAAAACTCCAAAGTTTTGGAAATTACATGTCTACACATCAGTAGTAGCAGAGTGTGTTCCTTTAAAGGATGCTGCACTCTTGTAATGCATAATGAGATGTAAATTCCAAAAAGAAACCTCTTACAATTAGAGCAATTGAACAATTTAGTGATTATAGCATTAAAAATATGTATTAKGATTAAAAGTTTACATGTGCCCACCAGCTCTTGATATTTCTTGCCTGCCATGTTTTTCAGGAGTACTTCCACTGGCCTGAAGTACTCTTGACCTTGTTGAGAGCTACTAGTCCATGGACTTTTCTCAAAGTAGTAGTATTATTACTCCTGTTATCTAAATTATAGTGATAAATAGCTAAATAGAGCTAAAGAATTTATGGTGCTTTACATGTTCAGAGTTCTAATATAAGTATATTCATCAGTTCATTTTCTAATTGTTCCTCTCACACAGTCTGTAATAAATTTAATCAATAAATATTGAGGAAAAAAATCTGAGCCAGCTTACAGACAGCTGTTTAAAAAAATATATATTTTTTTTTAATATCATCCTTCTTAAGGTAACTTGAACCTAATTTCAGGGGGCTTGTTTCACTATTCAGTCCATTGAACAGCAAGAAACATTTGGTGTCCCATTGTATATGTACATCAGTGACATCTTGGTGATGGAGTTTTGTTGGAGTTTAGTACAATCTGCATATTGAGCTCCTAAAATACRCGAAAAGTATAGTGTGACAGAAGAGTTTACATTTGGACTTCAGCATTTGGAGCTAACCAAAGCTCAGCTATTGAACCTCCACACAGCCTTCAGCTCACCACTTAGCTTCTTCAAATACTGTATTTTTCTTAATKTTAGTGAACAATGTTAACACAGGCTATTGTTTGTAAAACAAACAAACAAATAATGTGACATTCTGGGAAAGGTGATAGTGAAAAGATGCAGAAAGACTGCAAAGTCTTTTTAAAGCTACACAAGCTAGCAAAATTAGGAAGAAAGGTTCAACAGTCCTGGTTTTCAGCATGCCATATGATTTGGTRCTTCATAGATTCCTGCACTGTCTTTCCCACCATGGCATCTGAGCTTCTTTCAGTAGTGTTTAAGCAATGTGAATAACTTTGTTTTACATGTGGTTTCTTCTCTAAACCACAGTGTCCCTSCCTTTCCCTCATGTAACAGGGTTTCCTCATGGTTCTAGGGAGCCAGGTCATGACACACTCTGTGTRTGTATACATATGTATTTACACATGCATGCTCCATAAATACATGTATTTTCTCCCCAGGTTGATCAAAGAAGCTGAATCTTCCTCAAATCTTGCTTGAGTGAAGTGTTTTAATTTTAAACTCCTCTATGAAGGGTAAAATATAGGTACAAGAGCTTTTTTTCTTTTTGAAAACTCTTTTAAATAAGCCAAACCCCTTCTTTACAAACATTCTGTCTACATCAAGTTTCCCCAAGAGAAGTGGTACCCTGGCATAATATTTCAAATGTAGCAGCCTGAGTGGTTAATTCTGACAGAGATCAGAGCTAGACATTAGTATTGTAGAAATTAAAATTTCTCTGTAGTAGAGAGTAATTGGTATTGTATAAATTGTAATTGTAAAAAACATTTTTATAAACATTTTTTCCTGTAATAGTGCTGGCAAATGGTGACTATGAGGGAACAGCTTTCTTTGTAATTAGGCTGATGGTTTTCTTAATTCACAACCTCGAAACTAAAGCCCAACAAACCTGAAACAGATACAATCACTCATATTTCCTCTAAAAAACTTTCAAACTATTTAACTGTCATTTAATTAAATCTCCTCTTATGTGAGTTAAGGGGATTTGCTTCTTGAGTCACAGTATCAGTTAAGTTGGAGGARATTTTGGGTGGTCACCAGTTCAATCTCCTGCTCAAAGCAGGGTCAACACTTCAGTGTTGCTCACTGCTTCACTATCCTCACTAGCTGGTTGAACTGACCACTGTTTCCATTAGCCTCTCCTTGMTGAGGACATGGGTTCCAGCCCCTGACCATCCTGACTTTATACTGGCTTCAGTTTATTAACATCTTTTTTATATTGGGATGCCCAAAACTGCATACAGTATTCCAGACACAGGCTACCAAATGATGAGTAAAGAGGAATARTCATTTCCCTTGACCTAGTTCAGATTTGCTTTATACGGGCCAGGATGGTGTGAGCCTTCACTGCTGCCTGGAGTTTCTCCCACTGTCCACCAGGACCCCAGATCTCATTCAGTGGCACTGAGTGTCCTGCAAGTCCCCGGCTGTGCAATGGCAACTCAGTCTGGGCAAAGTGCAGGGCTTTGCATTGGTCTGTGTTGAGTTTCATGTGATTCCTGTCAGTCCATTCTCTGGCTTGTCTAGAGGCAACCCCGCCCCTGAGCAKTGAATATATTTATGGGATAAACACTGCAGCTATTCATTACTGGTTTATGCTGRCATAATTATTTTAAAATAAAAATCATATCCTATTGAAATTTTAGAGGAAATTTCAGTGAGATTATGAGGTGAAAGCTTCAGGCTTATTAGAATCTGAAACTCCTATTACAAAGGGTGTAAATTCTTTCTTAATAGCTATAGTGGTTAAGACCTACATTTTATACTTAGTTTCAAGAAGAACTAATAGCTCCACATTGTTTCCCATCACACTGGAGCACAAGTTCAGCTCCTGAGAAGTACAAAGAGGATGGGGCCTTGGCTCTACTCTGACCCGGTGAAAAGAGTGCCACCTACTGAGCCTGTGACTCTGTTTTGCAAACTTAAGTATGCAAAGCATAGTCTTTAATCCAAATTCTGACTCAGTGCAATCCAGTGTATTAATAATATGAGTTGATGTTGTTACACTACAAGATGTGTCTGTACAAGCCAAAGAAAACTAAGATTTTTGTGTGCTGATAGCTAGGAGATCTTCCAATCTCCTTCAATGTAGTAACAAAACAATGACGTAACAGGGAATGTGTGTGTGTTAAGTTTTGTCACAATAAAGCTAATAGAAGTGCAGCCATCATGTAGTCTCAGTATATGCTAAGGAAAGGAGGAAGAAAAACTTTTTTAAAGCATAGCAAAAGCTGTTATTGAAAAGAAGAAAATTATGATGGCTGGTTCTGGAGAAGATGTAAGGACCATATAATGTGAGGAATGGAGAAACAATTGAAGAATGTATAACTGTAAAATCCTTACAAAACACTTCATAAAATTTTTATTGCTCAGTAAGATAAACACTAACGTACAGCTCTATAAACACCATGGTGTCTTTGAAGTGTGTTTCTTCTGTTTTAGATCTATAAACTAGTTGGTGTACCTGCCTGCTTGCTTGTCTTTGTTCTCATCCCATTTGGTATGTTTAGGAAATACAGTCATCCTTTCTATAGATTTTGCATCTTACAGTGTTTTCAGCTTTGTCCTTGTGGTTACTATGTTGTCTTTGGTTCAGCAGAACTCCTATCTACCYGACACGTTATTTAGGAGGGAACTATCAAACCAAACAAGTTGAAGTATCTCCTAGAGCAGGGTAGAGAGCACACTCCCTGCTCTATGCGGTGTGAGCTACTGCAGCCGGATGATGACGTTTCTGCCATTGTCTACTGCTCTTACGTGATTAAGTATTGTGAAACACAAGATGCTGCTCATCATTTTGCTCCCAGCCTCCAAACAGGTGAAGTACAACATGCATTTTTTTCTGTCTGGAACAAACAGATATGCTTTGCTGTTAGAAYATAATTTAAAATCATAGAATATTGGTGGGGTTTGAGTTTATTTTTGGCTGTGTTTGTTTTCCCCACCATGAAAATTTATGTAAATATTTTCAATCTCATCAATATCTGATGTGCTTCATGGGAGGTACCAATTGCCTAACATAACAGAGAGGAAATACCTCCAGTTTATTGAATCTCTCTTTTCAATCTTTATCAGGGCAAATTAAACTCATGAGCTGTATGCCTTTGACTACAGTTAATTATTATATGTTCAATAATTTATGTTTGCTTTACATATTAGGTMATTTGTGAACATCTGGGAATATTCTCTCTSTMTTGATTTAAATAGTTAWTGACYTATTGTTCCTATCTATTGGGAGTTTGGAAGAGCAAATGTATTAATGGTGCTATAGCAGAGTTTTCCTTGAAGGTCCTATTGAGACAGTTGTTGCATCAAATGATACCTCTGGTTGTGAAAGAAAAAACCYTTTACCAGTAGTACCTGTGGCTACTATTTTGCTCTTCACCACCTTGTGTCTCACTGTTATCCTCTGCACCATGACAGGAAAAGATTGGGTGTGGTAATTACACTGCTGACCTGGGACTCATCAGAGTAACCTGGTTATGCATCTGTAGTCATGGGCAAGTCACTTCTCTGGGCTCCTGTTTCTACACATCTTGAGCTTCCCTGCTAAAAAGTTCTGCAAGGAGCTATTGTGAAAGAAACACAAACTACGGTGTGCAGTGCAAAAATTACTTCTATATTTCACTCTACAAGGCAATACATGCTGGAAGGGAAACTGCCCTGCTGGTCTGACAAAAAAAAAACCCAAAACCCAGCAAAGCTGCTGTGTGCACTGAATGATCKGAGCCTGGACGAAGGTAAACACGTGGCAAAGTGCACACGGGAGAAAAWTGCTTGGCATTTTCGTGTTGTTCGACGTTTCACTGAATGTGAGTCTAATCTGTGAATGCTGTCTAAAGGTTATTTTATAATCTAAAAGTTTCATTGATTGTTAATAAACTCGAGTAACAGAGCACTCCACAGAGGGAGCAATGACAAAGCAGCTTCTTTATTTCCTGCCTTGGTAGGGTAGAGTAGCATGCATTTGTCAGCATACTGTGTTTTTTATTCTCGGACCAAGGYAGCAGAGGAAGCCATATTCCAGAAGAGGAGCTGGACGTTTTTAGAAACCTCAGAAGTATGAGTTCTTGTAAAGTAAACTTCAGGTGTTGGTAAAACAGCCAACAGTACAGCCGCGACCTGAGGATTTGCATGAGACACAAATCCTTTCTCCCTTCCCTTCCGCCCCCCCCCCCCTAGTTTTTCCTCTGAAAAAGTGAGAAAACTGACTGAAAGGCGGGAACAGAAAGGCATGTTTTCCTTTGGTACAAGTGTTTCCTTAAAAACCAAAAGCTCTGTTTATTTTTCTTTAGAGAGAAAAGACACAAAGCCTGATCTCACTGAAGAGGCTGGCTCTGAACTCGGGGCATCAAAGCGGCGCTTTCCGCCGTGTGTTGGACACGGCAGGATTTTGCAGGGCTTGGCGTTCAAATCAATGCTGCAAACTCTCTGCCCGCCCCTCACTCGTTGGGCATTTCCTCTCCTCCGTTGCCAACAGCAGCGACAGGCAAGCGCAGAAGGTCAAGCCGAGATCTGGGCAGAAGGGCAGAGGGCTCGGGCCCGTGCCGGGATGAGGCGCTGAGGGCCGGCGGGAGCTGCGCAGCGGAGGGAGGAGGAAGGCGGGAGGAGGAGGAGTTGAGAAGCCCGGGCCCGGGAGCCTCCCCGCTTACCGCACTAGGAAGTGACGCTTTCGCTGAGTCCCGGAGAGAAAGAAACAAAGTTTGTTTTTTTTTTTTTTTCTCTCCCTCCTTCTTCCCTCCCGCCCCCCCTCTGCAAACAGCAGTTCCACGTTTCCCCGCGGCGCCCGCCGTGCCTGGCTGCGCAGGTGAGCCAGCGCGTTCTCTTTCTTCCTTCTGTTTTTGGCGCGTTTATATATAGAGATATATATTTTAATTTGCACGATTTGCTTCCGTTTTCCTGCCATTTTGGAGAGGGGGTGTCTTTCCTGGGGTTTTTCTTTTGGGGGTGGTGGTGCGTGCTTTGTTTGTGGGTCCTGCGTGCAGGATGAGGGGCAGGAGTACCTGTGGAGGTGACGGGGGCGGCTGGCTCCGCGCCCGGGCCGCGCAGCCCCACGGGGCCGGGGCAGCGGCACTCCCGGCCCGCCTGCTGCGGGGGACCAGGCTCGGCTGCTGAGCCATCGCCTCYTGCCGTACCCTGACTTGTTACGAGCGCTCCGGAGGGGTTTCTTYGCGGCTGCCTGGCTGCGGCAGCGCTTTCAGGATGTGTCCGTGTGCGGGTGAGCTGCCTGCGGATGGAATTTTGGGGGGGTTGGTTTGGGGCGAGGGGAGGTTCTCTTCGCTCGCGGCGTGGCGGAGCCGGGGCAGCCYGGCGTGTGCGGGGGGCCCGGGTGCTGCGGGGCAGCCGCCGAGTCCCGGCCGCCGCTGGGCGCGCATCGTGGCGAGGGTCGCTCTGCTGGGGTTTACGCAGTGGAGGGGGGTGGGGAGGAATTAGTTAGATAATTTTTGAAAAATCCCGTGCTCTCAAGTGTACAGCTCTTTTCTGGCAGCAACTGCAAAAGACCGATTCGTTGCAGTTTAGCAGTAAAAGCTGACAATACACCTACGCGCGTATGTGAGAGTCTTATATAATACTTACGGGGTTTTTTTTAACAGGCGTAAGCAGGATTTATTTTTGGTTTGTAAAGTCTTGTGTRGTTGCAGGTTGCAGAATTAGCGAAATATTCTATTTGCTCAACAAGAGATTTACTTTTAAAAACATCTATAGTTGTAATAATAACTTGATTCCATTCCTACTGCGTGTTTTGAGCTTAGTTTAAAGGCCATCTGTGCTGGAGCAAGCAGTTAAGGGAGGGGAAGAGAGAAAAAGAAATGTCCTAATGCAGAGACTATTAGGTTGTTTAGAGGGCGAGACTGCAGTTCCAAGCAGCAACAGCAGCAGCTTTATGACTGTGTGTAATTACTGAGTGATTGCATAGGACAGCATTGTTGGAACGAATACGTATACGCAGGCTATTGTGCAAGATTTCTGCACCGAACAAAACCTAGTTTTGCATTGCAAATGCTAAAAAGAGAATGTGTTCTGCATTGAACTATCACGTTCGTTCCTCTTAGACTGACTTCTTCCTAGAATTAGAAGAGGAAAGTAGGAGAAGTGGAGTGAGGCTGATCGTAGAAATCACAGATCTGAAATACTCAGCAGAAACGCCACTAGTAGTTTCTGAAATCACAGCAGACAGAAATTGAAAGCTCATTGAATCTGCGGGTTCATGTTTCTAAAGTGATTATATAGCAGGTGAAATCCAAACGGGTATGCTACAGTCCTGCACGTTTAGCGTAGCTCTTGCTCTAGTCTAATTTTTTGTTTGGTTGTGTGGGAAAAAGACAAAATATTAAAATAAGCAACTGCAGTTCAGCTAGCTTGCTTGGAAATGGAGAGAAGAGCACTGGGGAGAGTTTCTGTGTCAGGCCACAAAAACTTAGAGCTTGGAAGAACTACCAGATCAGAGATATGCTCCGAGCACACTTTTTCAACTTTAACTCAAAAGTTGCATCTGGTTCAGTGATCTTGCAGGTAGCGTTGAGTGAGGGATAGTATGAGGCACTGAGAAGGTGTGCCACTGAYACTGTATTAGCAAGACTTTTAACTAAGACTTTAAAGAACATCATAATTATGCCAGAGTTCTTGTGGGTACAACTTTAGGTCCCTAAGATTTGTCTTTCAGAAATGCTCRTCACCTGTTATTTTTATTAGCTTAGTTTTGGTAGTACGTGGAATTCATGACATAGCAGATCTGAAAGATTTCAGATCTGGTGCTCAGAAACTRGCCTTTCTAACATTAGAGACAATTTTCTAGAAGTGTTATCTTCATCTATTATAGCTGATGTCTTAATAAATGCCACAAAGGCTTGTAAAGTATTTTGAACACTGCAGTGAAAAGTACTATAAAAATGAAAAGCTGCTTTAAAAGTTCTTGCTATTCAACTAAAACATATTTTAGCTGTAGACACAGATCTTCTTATTATTGGTAGTTTCCTCAGGTTGTCAAGAAAATGCTTCCTGTAAAATGTATGTGGCTTTGTTAATGAAGAATGAAGGGATCTGCTGACAGTGTTTCTGTGTTTTGTTTGCTTTTTTTTTTTTTTTGTAATTTCAAAGACTCTTAGTGATCCTTCTGTAMGTTTATTGGAGCATTTTGTTTTAATAAAATAAATGAAATAAATATATATTATTCCATGCATTACTGTGGTGTTCTGCTTGTAGATTTGTCTTGAAATTGTGCWTAATGTCTTGACTGACTTGTCAATCTATGTTATACTGGATGTTTTAATGTCAAAATTACGTCTGGAGTAGTTCTTAAAGATTTCTTGAATCATTTGTGGTAGTGATACAATATAGTCATTCCTTRTGCTAAGTCTTCTGGTTTTCACAACCTGTGTGGTAGGAGAGAGYTTTTGGCCAGGATTCTTTGGACTTGTATACAAAGGAGTAGGTAACTTACATGTCCTTGAGTTGTCCTGTGGTTCTCAGTGGAATTAGTCATAGATATATATATATATACATTTGTGTGCTTGTTAGCACARCAGAGGTGTAACTGTGCTAGCCTTTAACCCATCCAGGTGCATGCGAGTAGTGGTCATATGAAATGATGAGGGCTGTAGCACAATGCTGGCTTTTCAAAAGCCTGCATAAATGCTCCAAATGTTAGTTTACATTTTTGCATTTTCACTCTTATGGTCAGTGGTGGCTGCAGAACCACGAGAGATATTTTCCAGCCTGTCATCCCTTTCATGATACTCTTCTGTCAAGCTGCTAATCAAGACCTTAACTTGCCCCTGACTTGAGGACATGCAGCCTTTCTTTGGAAATGCCCAYCTTGGTGSTGTGTGTGTGTGAGATGTGCCCAGGCATGTAARGAGACAAGAGGGACTGCCATAAATCAGAGTGGAAATCTTTCTAGCCCCTGGCCCTGTTTGCAAAGGTGTATATATCTTCTGTATGCTTATCAGTTCTTGAAGGATTTCTACTCAAGAAACTTACATAGTTTTCTGTTGAGCTTAGGTTAACTTKTAGCAAATACTTTTTTAAACCTACTGATCAACTTGTGGAATGAGAATATTGCTAAGAGCAGATTTTTTTTTTTTTTCTGTTTCACTTTTTCTAAACACTCCTGCCATAATAATAAACAAAACACCCAAAATACCAAAACCSTGATTTTTAAAAATTTTTTGTCTGGAGCACTGCATAAAATCTTAGTACTGGTTGCAGTAGGTTACAGTTTATGCTGAAATGAAACATAGTAAATATGAATGTTGTCTCCAGTGCAATTAGTTAYATTCCAAGAGACATGAAGTGAGAAATAAACCACTTTTCTTTGAGTATTCATAGTGTGAAATGGGGAGGTGAGGGAGGCAGGAGYTCTGGTGGTGAGGTTTTGCAATACGTGCCCAAAAAGCTGCAGGTTCTGGCACGGGCAGGCCGAGGCTCATGAGTCAGATCCAAAGGGAAGACYTGTCGCTGAGCAATTTGTAAATAGGAGGGATGAATTGCTAATTCAAGGAAATAYCCTGAGGACCTTCCCTAATAATTGCAAGTGTGGCAGAGGGCTTTATGTTAGGAGTTGCTTGTACTTTAAACAACACGTTCCCCCTGGTGTGATTTGAGCCTTCAAACTAAGAAATCCTCGTTTTACAGAGGTCCCTGAAAAAGGTGGTTGGTCAAGCAGTAGTTTCAGTTTTTGTAGCTGCACAGCAACCAGTTGCATTCGGTGTGGCAGCCCCGGCAGCTCGCAGTGCACAAGTGCCATGTGTCTGCAGCAGGAGGCGGCTCAATGGGCGCTTCACAACGCTCGGCACAACTTCTGCCTCTGAACCGTCTCCAGCTGCAGCCCTTGGTGCTCTGCTGATCGACTCCAGTGGCTGAAACAGTTATAAGGGAAAGCTCTACTCTGCACACCGGGAAAAGATGTGAATACATGCATTTTGAATGCAGTGTCAGTGTCCAGGTATATAGGAGCAACCACTCGAATGTGGATGCAGAGATAATATCGGTAATTCATTGCTTTTCAGGCTCTCTTGATGCTTTTTATTATATTTTGTGCAACCACCAGATAACAAGGCTTAAATTAATATAATACGTTATTCTGTATACAATATGATGTACAGATATTCTTTGAAATGTACATACCCCAAAATTACTGTTCTTTTTATGTCCAAATACATTACATGAATGTCCCTTGTTGAATTGATGGCTGATGTTAATCAAGAAGTTGAAAAYTGGGAAAAGCTAGATTGGGAGGGGGTGGCAAAGTGTTCAGTGTGTGTTATTTTTTGTTTGTTCCTAAAGACATTTTGAAAGGCTTACACCAACGCATAAAATAATGCTTTCCTTTTTACCATTAGTGAAAATTAATGTTTAAGTTCTATATATATAGTTTGTCTTTAGCATTGGTGAGGATTGAAACAAGTTAAGTGCTGTTAGTACCTGAAGTAGTAAACTGAGAAACAGTTCTGATACGTTTTTTACTAAATACCTTACTGATACATTACAAGTTCAGAGTTGGGATGCAAAGAGACCGGAAGAGGACTCAAGTCAGTGTTYATGCTTTGTTTTTTTCTTTGCTGCCTGTTATCTTCTGACATTGGTTCTCAGTTGCTTGGCTTTCTCCATCGCAGAAAAGATTACAGTACAATGATATATATATTGGTATATCCTCTTGTCATTTATTTTCAGAAGGCAAATTAAATGTTTGTGTATGTTTATACATACACACACTATTTGTTAAATACCCTTAGGTATCTCATTTTATAACTCAGCTCCCCTTAGAACAAATGTTTCTTTTCCTTGTTACACTAGAGTAGTTTGCGAGRTTTTGTTTGGTTTGTTGGGKTTTTTTTTAAAACCATGTTGAAGATTTTCATTTGACTGTTTGTACTATTATTTTAACCTTGAATATAATGCTGTATTTTGGGGTTTATCTTAATTTGTCTTTGATAATGCTGCTTTTATTATTTCTAGAGTAATGGTGACCAAAATATGCATGATTTACAACTGCAAGTTTTGTTCTTGTCTATTATTTTATTTTCTTTTTTGAAGGGCTTGTAACTGATAGGGTTTAGTTTTGCAGCCTGTGTATGGTACAGAGTTGTATGGTGGATTTCCAGCTATCAGAGTGGCTGCTTCCCTTCAGCATGGATAAACCAGAAGCTGTTGCTCTCCGGGGCTGCATGTTGTGGGGCAGTCAGCCTGCTGAAATGCTTGTCACCTTGTCTGCAGTGTGCAAAGTAATGAGGTCCAAAGTTGAAGCTAGTCCCAGAAGTCTGAATAATCTCCAAGTAGCCTTGTTATGATATAGTTCATAGGTAAAAGTGCATTTTTGTTTGSATCCCAAGTTGCATGAGGATGTTGCATGATTTCAGACTTGACTTARCCATGTATGCTTAGGTGAGGCCTTATCTGCTATGCCTGTACACCTGGGATTCCTCGAGCATTTCCTTTTCAACTCCTAYATGTCACCTGGTAGTTTGYCATGAACTGCATTATTGTTTACAGTTCTGTAATATCCTTAACAATACTCTTGGGAGTTTAAACTGTTTTGGTTTCAGGCTTTTMTTTMTCCCAACATAATGTATTCTTTCATRCACTTCCTGAGAGTTTGCTGTGTTTGTGGGAAATTACTACACTTGGGTGGAGAAGAATTTAGCAAAATTTTTTCCTATTTAAATTTGATTTTATACCATTTGAGAACAAAATCCCAGTACTGCCAAATTCCTGGTGAGAGGAGAGAGAGCCACAGCTGTAAAACATTCTGACTGCTTTAGGAGATTCCAATGCTGGCAGCTTAGGATCCCAAATATTTGCATATGTGAAACTGGCAGAGAAATCTGACTGCCCCTATGATTTAGTTTGATTTCATGACTTCGAAAACTCTGAGTTGAATTATTCTCTTTGAATCTTTTGTCACAAACTCTGCATGTTATCCTGCATGAGTTCATGCTRTATATTGGGGACAGTTATAGTGTCTATAGTATTTAATTAATAACAAATTTATTTGGATTTTTTATTGGAAAGCTATTGTATTATCAAATTTTTAGAAAAATRTAGTTATATATCAGTAAATAATGTCATTTTTCCAAGCAATATTTGTTTAAATGAACATRTTTCAAGGGACATTGAGATGGCTCTGGAGAAGAAAAGAAATAYATTAAAAACAAAAGCTTGTCATACTAGTCAAGTATTACTGTACCATTAGGATTCTGGTTATAAGGGGCTTAAGCTCTCCTCCTTGAATAACTAGAAAGCCTTTGCATGAAGGGTATGATTGTAAGTAAAGAACTGTGCAAAATGTTGCATTTGATTATCAGCCTCACTTTCTTCTGATTTAATTTCAGCATTGAAGTGGTCTTTTGTTATTGTGATCTTCTAAATACATTTAAGAGCCAAAAGGATATTTAAGACATTTCTTTCCTTTTGAAGTATGGGAACTGCTTTCCTTTTGAAGCACAGTACTCCTTGTTTTGGTCCTTTTTCTTTGACAAAAGTGAAGTATTTCAGGTATGGTACTAGCTGACTTATTTTGCTATTGCAGCTTTCTTTCTACAGAAAATGTACTGTAAATGTTTCTGTAGAAAAATTTGATCTGTAATAAAAAGACCTTTTATTGCCTAAGAAGATACAAAAAGAATGTGGGGCTCCTTATAAACWATTTATTTTAACTTTTGAGATGTAAAGAATAAACATTTGAGAATTGAGGAATTAAAAACCTGAGAAGTGTGATATAATTGATACTATACTTGGGGTTTGCACTTGTTTACAGTCAATAAGGAGCTGCTCTGCAAGAAGTTTTATTGAAGTCAGTGATGATATTTTTCTATCTAAAAAATGAACAAAGCTATCTGGACTTTTTTTTATTCAGGATATAAATAAACCTWGTTACCTTTAGAGAGGAAATTAAAATACAGGGAGCTTTGTTAGCAAAAGAAACGCAGATTTTAAGCCTTGATTTGTAAAGTTTTTCTCTGCAACTGGAGCAGCTTAATAATAGTAATAATAATAATAGCTACTGATATCAATTTTCCAATATATAATTGGAAAATTCAGTTTCCTTATTTTAAAATTGGCATTTTAAAATGAACTAGACTGCCTGTGCACACATGTATGCCATGATGCAGGTCTTTGTCTGAGAGTGGCTTAAACATATATTTGCTAATACTTAAGCACAGGAAACAGATGAAGCTTGGGTGGACTGATCATAAAGCAAATGCATTTCTAACACAGGGACAATAGAGCAAGACTAAAGACCCTTCACTGGCCTCCAGTTTGCACTGCTGCTTTTTAGCACCTTTATGGATTTCTCCACTAGGCACCTCTGTCAGAGGTACATTAGGCAAGTATGAGACCAAGGGCAGTGGCCCAAATACTTGTCAACACCAGCAATTGCTTGACCACATATAYATGGATATTTAGTTAAAGGGRCRGTGTATTTGATACTTGGAGTTGATSTTACAACATCCATATTGGCAAGATGCTGCTGCTTCTGTGCTGACTAAAGTGATATTGAAATGGCTTTTACTTTTCTCTTAACAGAAGTGTTTCTTTTTCCCTAGTGGTGCTAAATCAATAATCTGTTCCMATCCTGATCAGCAATATTCTATTGCTACAGTAYTATCAAGTTACTGTTGATATTTGTGGAAGAATGACATTTAGATGAAAGAGCAAAACTTGGTTTTAAAAGACAACCCACAAACCARCAAACATTCTCATGCTCACACAAAATAAAATAGTACCAATATAGGAAGATACTTGGATTTAGAAATTTGTAGTGCTTCCTTCATGAGGGATAWTGGTATTTAAACTATATTTGGAATTTTCATCTCAAATTTTCAATGTTTACTTCAGCCTGTGTACTACCATAATAGCACACTCCAAGAACCATGTGACAAAAAGCAAATAAGAAAACTCWGTGTTTAAATTGGTTCACATGTTAGTCAGCTGAAGAGCAGAGATGGCACTAATGTTTGTAGCAACCCTTTGGTGTCAAATACAGAAAGATAATTTYTTAGGAAACAAAAAACCCCCAAAACCCGGTTTTCTATATCCTCTTGAGTTTGAGATCTGCTGAAGGGGGATTTTGAGTATCATTCAAACCTGCATAAGATGTTTTGCTTCTGCTCTTCTGTTAAGATTTAGCAATGGTACTACTCAATTCAGTGCCTCCACTCTCCAAACCACACACCAGTTTCTTTCTTTTTTCCCTTCTTCTCCTACTTTAGTGGGCTGAAGGGGAGAATTGAAAGCACAAAAGGCAAAAATCAAGGCTTGAGATAAGTATAATTTACTGGAAGCAAAGAGATAAGAAAAGGAGCAGGAAGAGAAACAAAGTATATTTTCTCACCRGAAGGAACCCCTTTTCCCTGRAAGAGAGAGTCCCTTTCCTCCATCCCAGCAATGGCATGAGATGGTGTAGAGTAACCTCCATGACCTCCTGGCTGCTACAGAAACTAACCATGACCTAGCTGGAACCAGGACATCTTCACATCATGAGTGTYAGCAAAAAAGACTGCACCTGGTCTCAGGCTGCATAGGTAATAGTTTTACTTTCATTTTTCTGAGGCAATATAGTTTTACTGTAGGTTTTTACCATTTTAGTTTGAATAAAAAGCTACAAAAGTGCAGGATACACTGACCTTTGGAAAGCTAAGTGATCTAYAGGTGTCCCTTTTGTCAAAAGCAGATTTGAGGATCTCATTTACTAGTGGAGGTTGCAATGCTGTGATAGGGCCTGTACTRTACTGTACTGGCAGTCCTTATGGARATCTGTCTCAGGARTATAGCCTGGAAATTGAAGCTGGGAGGAGCTTTCTAACATATTAATTGGGTTAAAAATTGGTAAGAAGTCACATCCATACACTTCCTAAGAAGCCAGTGGCTTTGTGTAGCCTTTTAAAATCTTAAGTAAAATCTTGCACTTAATCTCTTTAGTAGCCTAAAGTGCTTTTATTGTTCTTACTGTGGCGTCCCACCCTTAAAGGGAAGTGATGATTTATGATTTCATTAGGCCTTTTATTCATACTTAGACACAGCAAGCTGCTTATATGGAAACTAAAATGGGCAGCAATAAGGAACAGGTACCCTGAGCTTACAACAAGTCATGCTCTTTGCCCTCATGCAGAAGAGCATTAGGTCTTCCAGTCATGGAACTCCTTGTAGGTAATACACGGCGCTACACTTGCACCTACAAGCTGATGGACAKCTATAGGATAAGTAGGACTAACGCCAGGCAGACCTGAAAGARAAGACAACAAAATGCAATTCAGGAAGCATTTGTTTTCTGGTGCCATAGGACATACAGCAAYGAAATGTTTCCAGGCTCCTCCCTTTCTTGCAAGCTCACTGCTGACAAGTACTTTACATCGATTGTGCCGTGTTATCATCCTCGTTTAAAGGTGGGGTAATCGTYTTCTGCCAAGAGGCTACAAAACCATACTCTGGCCTAACATTTARTGGCATCGTGTGAGTAGAAATGGAGATTCTGCCCCACACAGAGGAGTTGATTGATGAGGCCTCTTGATAGGGGAAGGTGTGGTATGTGATTCTGAATTTGCATCTGTATGGCTGGGTGAGTGTATTGTCAGCAGGCTTTGTAGAGAAACCCAGACCCTCTCACACCTCCTTGAGAAGGAGCTGTCGTCGATGTTCAGAAATGGTTTTTGGCAACCTCTGTGGACCTCCAGCAGATAGAGGCACTTAATCCTTGGGTGAAATAGCAATTTTTCATTGAATTGCAGATACGTGTTTGCCTGTATGCATTTGCTGTAGGCCCTCTTGACTGGCTTTTCCCTGGACATTGTGATCAAAAACCTGAAGTTTGGTTCTCTGCTTAATCCTATCTGCTCTAGAAATCTAAGAGGTGGAATGGAGACTTCAGGATTGCATTCTACAAATGCGTGCATAGAAATTAGTGCTCCAGTTTCTGTGTGGAGCAGATTGTGTAGTTTCCCTAGCCRGGTTACTTACTTGGCTTTCAATCATGTCAGTGAGCAAAATTACTATCTTCCCGGTTTTGTGCACTTAGGTGATTTCAATCTGCCTGTTATGCAGAGTTATTTCATACTTCTCTGTTTCTCAGAGTTATTTCACACTTCTCTGTTTCTCAGGGTGACTTTGCTAGTGTCCCTGAAAAAGTCAAAGATGGAAGAAAAGAAAGTGGTGGATCAACATTCTCTCTTGTAGCATGGGTTCAGGGCATTTTTTACATCTCTCAGCTGCTCTGTTGTGGGTTTTTTATTGTGCAGATGAATAGAACTACCCGATTTTGCTGTGTGCTATAAAGCATTTTAAAAAGACAGTTCCTTTTGAGTGACTTGATTTATGACAGAAGTACAGTTTGGAGGTGGAGCAATATTCTCTGTTCAGTGACAGCTCTAACAGAGTAATTGTAAGTGACAGAATTTGCTTGGGAAAGTGCTCCAGGTTAAGTGTAGGATGCCTGGCTGTTTACAAGTAACCATCCAAGCCATACAGTTTGGATGCGTGGAGGCAATGTGAAAATCTATTGACATCTTTAGTTACTCAACTGGTTTATTTTTGGGAGCTCATGAATTGGCAGGACATACTGACCCTGTCTGGAGGGGAAGAGCATAATGAYTTTGAATGCAGGACACTTAGTGAATGTTTTGTCAAGTTACTTGCTACTATTTCTCTGCAGCAACTATCATGGAGGTTTTAACCCTTTGCTTTCCCCCTGAACATTTTTTCATATTGTTGATATATTTTAATGAAAATCTAATACTAGTCTCCCAAGACAAAATGGCTTAATTAATGCATCCTACAACAGATTTGAAAAGAATGAGGTTTTCTTGCCTGAAAAAGGGGGAAAATATTTGGTGATAGATTGTTTGTTTGTAACCCTTTATAATATTATACCTTCTCTTGGAACAGCTATAGCTTGGATTCAGAATTGGTCCTGCACTCAAAAAGCTACAATGTAGGAAAGACGGGGCAGTCTTGCACTCAGGTAATATTGGATTGTAAGGAARTAAGCAGCTGAGAGAAGTTGTATTTATGTTCAAAACCACAGCTGTGTATTTTGTGAAAYTGATACTGCTTTTGCTCTGTGTGACTAGAGAGACCCAGCAGACAGAATCAAAAACTGACAGTAACAACTGCAAAGTGAACACTTTGCTCTTCCTATTACAGGGTTTCTGATTRTGACTGATTTACACAAAACTATTACTCACTGTGCATAAGAAAGTAAAAACAGGAAGGCTTTCTTGTAATGTTCTCCTTGTAGCTACTACTTATGATTTGGAGAACTGGTGCAAGGTTGCATGAAGTCAGTAGGGAGTTTGTCATGGGAAAAGGTTGTTTTTCTTTTGGCTTTCAATATCCAGTATTCTGACACCATCAGAAGTTCTCAACTGCACTTTAGTTGAAAACAACTTCGTTGCTGGAGATAAGTAACTTCAAAACATTTTGCTTGATGATACTTGCAGTTATCTTACTGAAAAGTTAAAGTTGTGTTTTAACTTAATTTTCCATACTCCTTTATTCATTCACACAATTAACTTGTCTCACACCAGCATTGCAAGATTTCTTTCAAATGCTGAATTGTGAAAGAGATGAGTTACCAATCACTTTGAAGGGAAAGAACTACTGATTTGACTTTTGTGTGTTACACAAGCAAAATTTAAAAAAAAACCCAACAGATGAAGAAATGAAATAAAGCACATGTTAACACTTGGCAAGCTAACTGCACTCACTGAGACCATTTTGCTTGCAAGGTGCCTTCTTCACCATCTTTTGTTTTAAGTAAGTGGAAGTGGTGGCGGGTTTTTTGTGTTTGAGGTTTGGTTGTTTTGTTTTGTTGTTTTTGTTTTTTTTTTTTAATATGGAAAGGAAGATCTGGAAAACTCATGTGTCTGGAATGATGTCAGCTTATCTGTTCAGCAACAGTCCCAGTCCCTTACTATTATTAAATACAATTGCTGGAAAAATTTGCCTTGAGGCAGGAATGTTAATTTATTTTTGAGGGGGTTTTTTTTCCTGAAGTGTGCATTGGACATTAGTTTCAAACAGTTTTTGTTTTTTTCTCAGTCCTATCAGTGCTACTTTTCAACTTATTTTAATAAATTTGTGACTTTATAACAAAGATATTTAACTAATCATTTTGGGACTTTGCTTTCCTTTCAATGCAGAAGTTGAAAATGAAGCTGTGTGTATTCATAGCTTGTAGAAATGCCAAATAAGTAGTGTAAACAACAGAAGAGGCTGTATATTAAAAAAAAAAAAAAAAGCAAAACAAAAAGCATTCTTATTCAAGACCTAAATGCAATGACAGTGTTCTGAAATGCCTTTGTGTGCAGGACCCCGTGCTTGTGCCTTTGAGGGGCTGTTCAGTGCCTGGCCGGGCCCGGGGGCTCACTGAAGGGAGTGGGAGCTCACTGAAGGGAGAGGGAGCTCACTGAAGGCAGTGGGGGCTCACTGAAGGCAGTGGGGGCTCACTGAAGGCAGTGGGAGCTCACTGAAGGGAGTGGGGGCTCACTGAAGGCAGTGGGGGCTCACTGAAGGGAGCGGGCTGGGTCCCGGCAGGCGCAGGCCGAGGCACGCCGGGCTGCCTGCGAGGGCAGGAGCACTGCCAGGTGCCGCTCCGCGACTCGCAGGGACGCTGAGCTCAGCTGCGGGCTGGACACAAACCCTTTGAGGGATAATGTTTCTTCGAGCTATCGCTGGGGCTCCTGCTCGGCAGCTGAGGCGTTTCACTGGGAAATGCAGCATCAGAAAAGCATGCTTTTAGACYCCAAGTGGCTTTGGAACAGCTGTACTGGAGCAGCTAAATAAATACAGCCCTCTGTAAGAGAAAATAACTTTTCTAACAGATATATGCACAGATGGATTGTAATCATACTTAGCCCAGTGTTTGCCTGAGCAAGAGAGGAAACCTTTTAATAGAGATCTATAAATGGAAATTTCTGCTTATACCAGCTTCTTGTAGCAGCGATTGGAGAACACTACTCCTGCCTAGTGGGAATGAGATAAGCATCTCAGGGAGTTGGAAAAACTAGATGAGCTAGGGAGACACCAGCCATGAGCTGCAATAGTGTACATGAAAATGTACTGGTGCCCAGATGCCCGCAGAAGTGTCTGGGAGCAGTTCTTCTACAGCAGTGTGAGTGGGCCTGGGTAGCAGAGGTCTGTGTGCCTCAGGTACTCGGTGTGCTTGGAGAGAGCAAGGGAGCTAGCGCTCCTGTCAGGGCAAAACCCAGCGTTTTGCTACCTCCAAAATGCRGAAAAATAAGATACTGAAACAAAAGTCAAATTTGGAACATATTTAGTCTTTACAGAGGCTCAGCCTAAAATATTTTATAATAATAGAGCAAAGCACTGAGCTGAAATTATATGCAGACAGCACTTATGAGAGTTGCTGTTTCAGGAAGGAATCATGATTGGAAAATAGTGGATCTGGTAAAAGTTCATCGCTTTTTTTTTTTTTTGAAGTACTGTCCATCACTTAATTTTTAAATTTTAACTATTTAATGAAGAGGGAGTTGTTACTGGTGGGATTTTGCTTTAAAACAGCAGCTTCAAACTGAAATCAAATTGGTAGATTTAAACACCAATGTCTTAAAATAAATCGATGGCATCTCCTGACAGACATGGTGCCAATAATCCAGAGGAGGCCTTGGGGCCATGTGACAAAGCTGCATGCCTTAAAGAGTAAAACATTAAGTTAGTGCATACAGTTGTAATTGTATGTCTGCATTTTTTTCTTGAGAAAAAAAAAAAAAAAAGAAGCGTTATTAAACTTTTCAGTGTGGGAGGGGAGAGGTCAGTGATTGCTTTTAAATCCTGAGGTTTTCCAGAATTCCTGGGAAGGACACGGTGCTGCTTTTGTGGTGCACGTTCAGTGAGGTCTGTGCGGCAGCAGGTCTCTGGCAGGAGCTTGCTGTGCTGCACAGGCCAGTTTTCCACAAGCCTCAGCAAAGTTGGTCACCCTGGGTTATTCCTTCCACATGTCGATTTCRTGCATGAAACTACTTTAGGGAATTGAAGCCAAAATTCAGGAGTTGGGAGCTTGTTTTCCTTGCCTTTTGTGTGCTATTTACTTGGAGGGAGAGGGAAGAGTGTTAACCATTTACAAGTTTACATCTCCCCTCATTCCTTCCCAGAATGATGGTGGAAAATATTCCTAGGCTAGTTCAGTTTAACAGCTAGATCACTCTCRGTAGTAGAGACTGTTGTAAGTACACAGATAATTAGCAAGAAACACACAGGGCTTGGATTTTGTTACTGAATTAGCTCTCCACAAGGAACAGGAAAAAATGTGTCCATGTTCAGCTGAGGATATTTTTACTGATGCAGCTARGCAAACAAAGTCTATTTATTGCTATGGACTTTATTTTAAACCATTTTTTCAGAGACCACCAGAAGTGTCATTTTGCCTACTTACGGCATGAAAAGCTGAAAAACTCAGAATGTGGAGAGCAATTTCCCTTTTTAACATTGGAGCTGCAGATACGCTTATTTCAGAAGTTGACCAGAGAGTTAGTGAAATTACATGGGAGCTGAGGAACTGACAGGTGGGGGTTTTCCAGCTGCTGATTTTAAAAACCTGAACTTTAAAGTCCAGTGTCTAGTGAATGCTAAGAGGAGTTTTGTGTATGAAATTTTTCAAATTATTTTTAACAATTTGCAATATTTGAAACTATAAGCAGTTTTCCCAATGATACTGAGAAAATTGGCACACAGCATTCTCTCCACATATAACAAAAAAGTGCTATTGCTTCTTTACCATGCAAATATCTGTGCATAAAATTATATATATATATATATATATATATATATATATATATATAAAACAAGCGAAATGTTTTAGAAAACCTTTTATTTCTTCAAGGAAGGGAAATGAGATCTGTAAGAAAAACGATAAACAACTTCCTTTTATTAGATGCAGCTTTTTGAATGTCCAAATCTATTTTATTATTACCAGGTAAGGTGTAAGTTCAAAAATTACATTRAAGAAATTACCAGCTATAAAAAGCTACGTTTAAAATAAAAAAAGGGGTGACACACTGAGAAGTTATTATTGTGGCTTAATTGGATGGGTGGTTCGTGTCTTTTGAAAGAGTTTGAATTGCCACAATGTCTTTGTGGAACTAAGTACGTTTAACTGGAAGGRTCATATTTTAGAAAATGGGCAAAATCTGCTGGAAATGTAGGAGCAAGAGGAAAGGCATTTGGAGGGACTGATACACTTGTGGTTTGAGGAGATAGTCTTCTTTCTGCTAGGTGTTTTGCCRTCTCACCCTTTTCTSGCTTGTTAGCTTCTCACGTGTTGCAACACGAATGCAAACCARCCATCGCACTTGACCTCAGTCTGAAATTGAAAGCGTGAATTCTTCAGCCCTGGGCCTCTGGAAATGCTGCTCGGGGGAATCCCTGTCTCTGCACTGATGCTGCTGTGAAGCTTTATGCCAACACCAGGGTCACAAGTGTTGCAGAGGGTGAGCTGAAGACAGCTTAAGAGTGTGGAAACCTTGCTTAAGCAGAGCCACTGGGTTTAGAAATATCTGCAGTAATGCAGACTTGGCCTGCTACCTGCAGGAACTATATACGTGTAAATGCCATTTTTTTAATCTAAWTTTTTTTCCTGAAGGTCTGATGTGCAGATAGCAATGAGTATGAATTTCCTTCTGCTTTTTTCATTTTTGTGGCTCTGACAGTACTTTCGTGACTCTGATTTGTCAGGCTTTGTCTGCAAGGGAAACTTGTGCAATGTTCAAGATTTTCAGTAAAACAGAGAACAAAACCACAGGAACAAGTGGTGCAAGACTTAGGAAGAGCATCGACTTAACGATTTAACGTAGCAGGTGAATGTCATCAGTTACGTGCAAATTAGTACTTGTCCTTTATTTTGCAGTAATACTGCAAATTCCTCATGCATAGCTCTTGATGGCTTGGTTCTGCTGCTGGTTTCTGTTTGTTTTTTCCCCCTTTAAATAGCTGTGATAAGTACATATCTTTTTATGTAAAGGGAAAAATAACACTGCCAATTTAATCTGTACTGTTTGCATTTTAAAAAGTCTAGGCCCTATTTTATTTTTTTTCTGTGAAACCTGGCTATATTTCACAACCAAATGTGTGATGGTTCTAACCCTCCCTTCCCCCTCTCACCCCTTCAGTGACAGAAATCTGACATTTGCTGCTRCAGGTCAAAACAGTAGCCACGGACCATGGTGCTCCCTGACTTCTGGGGCCCTCAGAAGGGGCAGTGGGAGCAGTGGCAGAGCCCTTTGCACACTGCKGAAAGAACCCTTGTTCCTGGATCCAGCTGCTGTGATGTGTGCTGTCCTGCTAAAAATCAGTACAGGTTGCTCTTAACTTGTCCAGGTGAAACAAAATATTCAGTCAGAGGGTTCAAGGAGTGGAAGATGTGGGAAGTGGCTTGCTTAAGATGCTTGTCCCTGCACGAGTGAGCTCTGAACACATGCAGTTCCAATGCATGCATTCCTTGTGGGCCTGAAGGCTGTTTCTTATCTGTGCCGACTCAGATGTTGCAGTTGTGGGAAAAGAACAAAAATTCTTTTCCCTTGGAGAGGTGATTGGGAAGGTGGTTGCAAAGATGGGAGGARTATATGTGTCATGGTAGTTGCTAAAAGCACTTTTACAGGATTTTAGAGCCCTCTTTTTTAATTCTCTGATTTCAAATTGTGCTTTTAGGCTTATAGTGCTCATAAGTGATGTAAACAGATGAAAGCTTGTATCGAATAAGCCTTAATTGACTAATAGGTATAAATAAATACCTTCCCTTCTTTCTTCATATGATTTTGTAATGGCATGCAGGGGAGGAATTGAATGAGATTCTTCAGCATTGATACCTAATTCTTAGGCAAAATTAGTAACAATGTCATGATTTCACCTGAATAGGTCTGCCTAGTATCCTGAATTGTTCAGCGTCCCCTGGACACCACCACAGCCAAGGCTAGTGTATGTGCACATAAGTCTTACAGATGACAACTCTARTAAAAGCTAGCATGATATTTTTAGATCCACAATAAACCTGCATTGACTGCTGTTTGCTTATCTTGAGTTTATTATTATGCATGGCATACAGTCTCGTGGGCGGGCTCAAATAGGAAGAGATGTTTTGGAGAGGTTTCATGTGCACTTTAGCCAACCTTGGGATGGGATTTCAAACTGAGTAAGAGACTAAATATGATTGAAAGGATTGGCACTACCCTGAGACTGAGTTAGTTTATCTCCTCTGTCATAGACCTCTTCAGGCAAGTAATTTTAAAATCTCCCTCTCCCAGTCTTCACTATCTTCAATACAAAGGGAATAATGGTTCAGTCCCTTAAAGAGCCATTGCCAGAATAAGTGCATTAAAGAGTATACTCTTTATGCATTCTTTAGTTCTGTTATACTGTGATTATGAGACCATGCAATCATGTAAAATAGAAATAGCTGTAATTCATTTTCTGTACTATAGTGCAGGAAATGAAGCCAYGGAGAATAAGAGCAGTACACCTGGCTAGTGTTGTCATTTCCTTAAAAAAACAAAGTCTAARACCCCAACCAACGCAGATCATGCAAGTGGAAGAGCCCTTCCCCTTAGGCTGCCATTCCAGGCAGAGCTTATGGCGAGTGCAAAGGCATTATAGAACACTRCATCTATGGAGTATCAGAGATCTCTACTATGACACTGATGTATATTTTGGTGTTACAGCCTTTCATGTCTACAGGTGAAATTTCATGTGCTTTAGAAGACTTTCTGACTTTAATGTAAATTGCTTTAAAATTTACCTCAGGATAGGGGGAGTTCTATGGCATACTTAAAAAGTAGTGTTTTCTAGTAGTTTCTGGATTTGGTATAACTGTTCAAAATGAAGATGATTTACCAGATATCTTACAAATGCTGTCTGTGGACAAAACTGAGGTAAAGGAAATACAGAAGAATAACCTCATCTTGGCTACCTTTTTGCTTTTTAGTGCAAAACAGGTTGCTTTGTCTCTCTTTGTGTACCTGTTAGAAATACATGTTGTAAAGTTGAATGAAMTGGTGTTAATATATTGCTTTAACTGTTGCCAAGTATTATGTAAATGGTGAGTATTCCAATAACATGAAGTTTGTTCATGGACAAGTTCCTTCAACTACTTTCTCCAGGAGAAATTTATATAATAAATGGTATAATAACTGGTAGAATGTTTTTCTGCCTTGGTGGATTCATAGCTCTTTTCCAAATTGGGAAGAACCGTGTAAAAAATGTCAGSCTGCTGATGAGATGTTCATTCTTATTCTTCGGAGATTTGTTGAAAAATAATAATGTCATCAGACTCTGTGGGACATAAGCTGGACTACTTGAAGTAACCTACTTGAAATAAGAGGGTGCTGTCTRCCTGGTGTGAAAAGATCATTTAGAATCCATTATCTCAAAATCAGAATGGTTTGCTTTGGAAGGGGCCTTCAAGATCATSTCATTCCAGCCCCCTGRCAAGGGCTAGGACACTTTGCTCTAGACCAGGTTGCTCAGAGCCCCATTCAAACTGGCCTACGACTAGATTACTAGATGCATTATGGATTGTAAAGGAGAATCAGTCTCAAAATTTCTTTTGTGTTAGACAGTCAGGTTAATGGAATCCATATACCCAAAGACATGATTAGTTCATTAGCCCTTCATTCTGAAGTAAAAAATGTATAATGTAAGGGAATTCATTTTTTCCTTCATGCCTAGTTAGTTCTCTTGCAGATGGTCAAGTGTTTAGTGCAGATGATCTTACCTACTTTTCTAGTAAGTTTCTGATCTTCCAATTATTTGTGTCCTGGGGTTTTTCACACTTTGCAAGGACTTATTGTTACTGTTAATAGCAATTACATAGTCTGTCTCTTTAGCAAATACAGCTAGATGTTCAAAGTGTAATGTGGGATTATTGAACCAAAATGTTATGACTTCAGTTAAAATGTATTCCAGGACTCACAGGGTAARCTGTGCAAGTGCAGGATACTTCTGATCTGCTTAACACTCGTAAAATTCCATCTACAGGTGGATTAATGCGTTAACTTTAGTTTTTCCCATAGTGTTGATCTTAATCATTGTGWCCTTAACTTTGTTTTACTGAGTCTTTTGCTCAGTTTAAAATAGCTTTGTAAGGGTTCTTAATAGAGAACACTTTTCCTCATGCTGTTATTGAATGACTTCTTTGTGGTACTGTTTGGTTTCAGGTAGGCTTATTGAGCTGAATCTCTAGGAAATTTCCAACTTTGCTTTGAGTCCATATGAGGCTGATGCCACTTATRCCCTATACTGGACATGCTTTATAATGCTTGTAAGGATACAAATAAGCCACTACAGAAATGGAAGCACTTTGTATTTGATCCAGTATTGGTGCCAACCATCTGCTCTTTCCTTCCTCCACTAAAATCCCTGTAGCTAAAAGGRAGAGATTGGGCAGGTGTCTGTCAGGTAACTGGCAGGGAACTCTGAATCCGGAGACCTGGAGAGTGCGTTGATTTTTTAATTAAAGGTTAAGAAATCAGAGTGCTCTTTTGGCCCCTGGACTCTTAAAACCTTGCTGTTTTCCACTGTGTGATGATCATGCTAGCCCACATCTTTTAGTGTTCYTACTCCCAGTACTGGTGTGCATTGGCTTAGCTGCATTGTTGTAATGCCTGACAGCCCCAGTAATGGCCAAGAGCTTACTGTACCTTGTAACAGACCAGCACAGTAATGAGACCCTTTTATAGTCAACAGTGATTGCACGAATTCTTAAAAGACATAATTTTAGAAATCTGAGCTAAGCCCTGTCAGTGCTGTTAAAGACTGACTGGGCTCAGTCAATACTGTCATCTGTTTGCTGCAAGTCTGTGGATGTGGGCAAACCAAGGTCAGCACTGCTTCAGCTTAGATAACTGCTGATAAACAGAGATGTTTCTGGGTCAAGTGAGATAGAGGCAGGCATGTGACAAAAGAACAATTATGTTACTGTGTGACCTTTTTCCTTCACTTTTTGTCTTACTCCCTCTTCTTTGGTTATCACTACCCTGATTGCATCTTGTCTGAGATTAKACTTCTAAAGCCTTTGTGGAAGACTCCACATCTGGGCTGTTAGTGGCTATTGTTAAACATAATACAACTTTTATGAGCTCAAAATACTTCATTAATATCAACATATTTGGTTTCAAGTATTATTCTCATTTTATGAAACAATTTGAAGTGGCTTGCTTAAGATGCATRTCTGTAGCAGAGCTGGTAGCTGATCCCAGGTCCCAGGGGTTCTGCCTTTACGTGTAGTCTCAGCTATTGTCCAGCCAGACTTGGATGAGTGATGATGCCTACTTGAAGGTCTTAAGAATGTCTCTGCCAAGGGCTCAGGCTGAGGTGTTGAGTACATTTRTATTTCTCATGAAGAAACCTCCGGGAATGGAAAGTATCCCTGTCTCTATGAACTTTCACCATTCTCTTCCCTTATTTGTAGCCCATTACCTCTTGCAAAGCCTTAAAGGGGTATGTAAAATGCTCAGACTTTGTTGTTCTGGTTAGCAAGCCTGGTTTTGTGCTGGCGTGCTGAAGAGGTTGAGATGGGAACAACTGAACCTGTGGCAATTTTTCCTATTGCAGTTCAGTGCATTCAGATGTGTTCTCATCTCAGGGCTAAAGTGCAGAGAGATTTGGTCTGTCTCTGGGGTGTCCATGCAATTCTGCAGCTGGTGTGTTTGAGGCAGGAGAGGGATTTGGAGTGAAGGATGTGTTGTGGTCCTGTCAGGAGTGTGAATGTGAGGGCAGGGAAAAGCTTTTGGCCTGCTCTTTGCCATTCTGACTTTGGAGCCTGCTGTGATTCCTGCATGTTGTTCTCTCTGTTGCTAGCAACTGCCTTCCCAGACAGCTCCAAACAAAAAAGCTTAAAATAACTGTCTAAGGGCTTATGATTAGAGCTGTTAACCCATTTCCAGTGGGAAAGAATTATGTTCGTGTAGCTTTACAAAGCCTGAAAGCAGCATTTCGTACTCCATAATTGCTGTGCTCATTCTGCTCTCTAAGACTGCCCTAGCCTCTTCAGATCAGCATTTATCATGATGACAGATTATAATAACAAATATTCCTAACTTCAGTGCAGTTTATAAACATTAACTAATAYGAGAAATGTACCATGTGCCATATTTTATTAAAGGATAGCCTAGTCTTGTTGCAAAGCCATTTGTAAAGATGGGCTTTCCTGTGTATGTGTTTGCAAGAGTCCAGATTGTGGAGCTGCCTCTCTGGTAGTGCAAGACAAACGATTAGTCTGGTGCAAATCATGAATAATTTGTTTTCATGTGATGAGGTTTGCATGAAATTTGGATTCTTTTGGAAACAGCAGTCAAAGTTTTGCTTGAAAATAAATGAAGATCTTACATATTCTTTCAATAGCTGGTAGAAACACCATTGTCGGTTCATTAAAAAAAAATTCAGTTTGGGCTTTTTTTTCCCTCTTGTTGTTTGTTTAATTATTGCAAATTTTTAAAATTTTAGTCTGTCTTTTTAGTAAYTTTTCTTCCTCATCCATGCTGATTTTCTTGTGGTGGAGCTGTTTGTGTAAGCCGGGTTTTGTCTGCCTTGTTTGTTACAAGGATAAGACTAATCAGCACTGGATGGGCATTTTCTTTGTAGCAACATTTTATCTCTTCCTCATCCATTAGAACAAAATTACGTGGAAAATCCTAGGTGTGTTTTGAAAAGGAAGCCTCCAATACTTGTAACCAATTTTACACCTTGAATTGAGGAAGACAACCCCAAAAAATTGGTTATTTTTAAAGTATTCATTAGTATTTTTAAAGTATTCATTAGTATAAGACTTTCACAGAACTCTTATCTGAAAACTTCCCTTTGGGGAGCATCTGTGGTGCTTCAGACCGTGTAATTCAAAACACCAAATTCCTTCTCTGTAACATCCTCYATACTAGGATGGATCTGTGTGTTTAGATTGAGGGTGGAAAAATTGTGGTGATGGGGATAAATAAAATCACATCCATGGATGTGTAAACAGTAGGTCCAAATAGAATCMGAATGCATGCTTTGGTGAACTTGAAGACCATTGGAACAGAAATGTACCTAATTAAATAATGTTCAAAGGGCTGCATATTTACCTCACCTTTATTACCTCCTTTACAGTAGYCAAAATCTTTTCTCTAAGTAGAATTTGTATTTCTCCTTGGATTGATTGCTTTGTGAAGCTTAGTTCATGTATTTCCATTTGGGTATGTATCTTTTTCCAGGACAATATGGTAGTTCTGCATTTTGTGTTATTTTGCTTGCTGTGGGCAGTTAGCCTCTGGTGGTGCTGAATGTCAGGAATGGTTCAGATTGGAACAGTCGTTTGTGGTATTTGGTGGTGCAGTACAAGTGGCCTGATTTTGCTGGCGCATGGTCCTTCACATTATGACCATTTTCTCATGTGTTTCACCTCACAGAGCTGATGGGTTTCTCTTTTGAGYCTCTGGTTAGTACAGTGGTGTAATGAATTATTAATTCCTAGCCTTCAAAAATGGGAAAGTGAAAGTGGTGGCAAAGTAATTTTAAGAGTGGCCTCAGGGCAGAGGCACCCCTGTAGTCAGTCATAGCTTCAGTCCTTCACTGCAATAGAAATGGGCCAATCATATGAAAATTTAGGTAGATCATAAATGTCTGCCATGCATRCTACTTATTTAGGTAGGTGTTTGCTAGCCCCAGGCAGGCACCTTCAGGAAACAGTGGAAGTTGCCAAACTTCCTGGATGCTRTGTTTTCCCTTTTGTTGTCTGTCTGTGAAGCAGCTTTCCTTTTATCTCTTTGTCTTTATTACAGGCCTGCTGTAGGATTCCTTTTTTTTTTTTGTATTCAGTGTTACACAACAAGTAAGCCTTCCCCATTTCATAGGCTTTACTGATTCTAGGACTTTGATCTGATAAGCTCCCTAGATTAGTTTCAAACTTGGAGGTGTTAAGGGAGATGATTGATACCTAATTACACTTTTTTGTAGTAGGCTTCTTTTAAACTGCGGTGCTAAGTTGGTTGGTTTTGCTTGTTCACTTTGGGCTTTAGCTGTTGATCTGTAGTGCCACACTCCTGGAAAATACACCTTTTGCTGTAGAGGCAGATATTCCAGATGTCTGGAAAATGCCATACCATTTGCAATAAAGTTACRGGAAAATAAATTCGTAATCTTTGTATTTATGCTTTGGGCTTTCTTGCACAATACTGTGTTTTGTAGTTGCTGTGAGTTTTCCCCCTGCTTTCTTCAGGACATAGATTGCTGTGCTTTGCTGTATAGAATTCACAAACTTGTTTTTTTTTTCTGTGCTGTGGTGTTATCCTTCCTGTTCAAGGTGTGTGAAGGTGGTGAGTGGGAGGTTGCAAACAATCTGCAGGAATTTTGATGTAGCTACATGTCTGGAAGAAAATGTGATAAAGTGAGTGTGCGGGAGAAGCTTTGGGAGGAGGGATTGAAGCTGTTTCCATATACAGCAAAGGCTATGTGCAATAAGCTTTGCATATCTTTTACAAACACAAGAACTGACCCATGTTTTCATCCTTTTCTCTGTTCTTACTCAAGACTGTTGCAAATGATGTTGGTGGTTTCACAGAGGCAGATTTCTGCTAGCTTGAACAAGTTTGTGATGCCCTGCAAGTCTCCAGTCATTTTCAAAAATRCAAACCACAAAAGCCAGAAACAAAACCTACCCTATTGAGCCTCCTCTGACCTCCTATTGCAATGAAGGAATTAAAACTTTTTTCCCYTTTCTGCACATGTGTGAATAGCACACCCAATTTCTATTTTTCACAGGTAGATCTAATTAAACCCATTTTTTCTTTCAGGTTTGAAGGGGAACTGGTAGCTAGTATATATTGCTTTAATTTTTGACCTTGCTTGTTGTATGATCTTAGAAGTTACTTCCTTGGTTACTATTCCTCATTAGTAAAATATATATTYTAATTTTTATGTGCTTCATAAATGTGGGATTTGACCATAATAATGAGCAAATTGGAGAAGGAAGGTTTGATTGCTCTGTCTCAGAAGGACATGGGGTAACTTGCTGCACTTGTCTTAAATGTAAGATTGTTCTTGGAATCTCTCCATCATCATGGTTGCAAGTGATTGGGCTGCTTATAGGGGAGAACCATAATTTCAGTTGCTGGCAGCAGGAGGAGTTAGTGAGAAATTATTGTCATCACCCTAATGTGACAGATTTCCTGTAAGGAACAGTGACAGCATTGTTGCAGTYAAGGCTGAGAATGTACATTAGCTAGAACAGAGGAACACTTCATTTTACATGAATAAAATCCTAAAAGAGAGGAATTTAAAAGCTAAGATGGTGAAATAAAAGATGGTTTACAACTGCAACTACAACTTGTTATTATTCTCAGCATCTTTAATTTTGCTRAAGTTTGAGGAGAAATCAGAGTCTTTCCTGAGTCATTTCTATGGCATTCTGTCAGAGAGAAATGTTTGTAAATGATCTCAAAGGAGAATGAGGAATGTGCAGAATTTAAACTTGCTTATCATGCCAGATATAGCTGATGTAGCAAATGAACTAAACAAAGCTCAGGATAGCACAGCCCTCAAAAAGTGAGCCGAAGAGTAAAGTTCAAAATTACTACAGTGTGTGAGGTCATGAACTTGATATGTGAAACTGTACAAATATACATATGCTTAGTAAAGAGAATATTTATAGAAATGGAATAATGGCAGATAGTTACCAACTATGAAGGCAACAAGTTTTAAAGAGAGATAGAGATATTTTACATTAAATGGTTACCACTGAGTGTTTTTAATTTGTTCCTAAATCAAATAATCTTTAACATCAGTTAGGGTTTTATAGCAGGCTCTCCAGGCTAATAATAAACTGTGACAARACAGTTGCACTGGGTAGGGGTGTCTCAGTGATTCTCCTTTGGATTGGGTAAAATCTAATGATGGTGGTAACAGCCTAGTGMGTGGCTCTGAGTGTCTGTGCCCTGCACTCTTCTAATATCTCATTTGAAAGGACTTCATCATATCAGAACAGAATCCTGGATGCAGGAAAAGACTCCTCCATAGCCTCTGTTGGATACTTCAGGAAGTCCTTCAGCATTCTTTGCATAAATGTAGCTTATATGGTGTTTTATCTGTGTTTATGATTTTCTTTAATGTGTTAGTGCAGATATGCTAAAGAAGTTTTTAGCTAAAAATGCTAACTCTGGCTTTCTCAGTAAGGTGCCATGAGTTACTCTCCTTGTGTATTTTTCATTCCATAAAATACTGCATATGCACCCAYTGGGTATATCTAATTTGTCATTCTTTTTAGGTATAGAAGAGAAAGCCTTGCAATATCAAAAATTCCTTAGAAATCTGAAAATATTTACAGTATTAGAGGAGGTGATGTGCAATTTGTGTTCATCTGGAGAAAGTTCAGGAGAAGTTCTTRAGTGTCAGAAGCTTCTGTAAGTGAAAATAACTGATGATGTTGCATGCCACATCTTAGTTATTAAAACAAAACAACTGGTGCTAGGTTCTGCTTTTTCTCTGTGCAGTGCAAAAGCAATTCTAAGTATCATAACATTTCAGTATATTTGGAGGCAAGACACATTATCTTCTGGGAATAACAGTATTGGAACTTGCTCTGTGCTTTATTCAAAGGTAAGGAATGGTCTGGAGTGTACTGCTCCAAAGCACTTAAGCCTGGAAGCGTGTTGCCATTTTCCTCTGCTACTGCAGGCTGACTCTTGTGCTGAAATTCAAGTAAAACAAAACACAAAAAAAATCCCCCAAAGCTGGTAATTGGCTGGGATGATGATTGTGTGAGCTCATTCTCCCAACCTCAGGGAGGGAAGCCTGTTTAGTCAGAGCCAGCAGTGCCGCTGCCAAGCATGAGCTTTCCTGAAGCATAGTCATGCTGCAACTTGAACATTTATCAGATTAAACTATGAATTGTTAATATTGGGATGACATAGAAGATACTTTTCTGTAGTTTTTCTCCATAGAAATAACTTCTAAAAAGCTACTTTTGTGATATTTTGTTTTACCATCAAATACTGGATGCACCAAATCCTCCTTTATCTTGGTGGTCTCTTAGGATACAGTTATTTTTGCATGTAACTGGGAGAACTGGGGTGTTCAGTAAGCATGTTTTGTTYAAAGTACCTGAAATCTCTTTTCTYCCTGGTAATGTCCTTTTCACTATCCTGGGTTTTGTCCTGATAACAACTTCAATTGTACATATTCCTTTTCTTCATTTAAGCTATCTCTGACTTTACTCCTTTTCCTACTTTGCATCTTAATAGTTTTGTTAGATCTCTTTACCAGATTGCTGCAGTTCTAAACTGGTCTGAGTTAGACCTTGTGATGCTGGTTTCTTCTTATCTAGTAATAGAAGAAGCAGAAGCAAAGTCCACACAAGTGTAGGAAAGTTGTGCTAATGCAATGCTTTCTTACTAATGTGAGAGTCCTCTTGCTAAAGGTCTTCTGGTACTWTTCTGTGTGGTAGCTGCAAATCCCAGCCACGACTGTTAAGAACAATATCAACTGGCTCTTTCTTCCTTTGTTTCTTTCCTTTGTTGAAAACAAGGACCCTTGAAGTTGAAAGTTCAATGCTGTCTTTTTGACAATTATTGTTGTATTTTKCTTCAAAGTGTAAAAAGTCTACAGCAGAATTTCAGAAAGCTGGCAGGTTAAAACTTGATGTAGTGGTAATGTCTTACAATGTCTTATAATGTGCAGAAAACCTTGCATTCTTTTTATCAGAATGATGTGACTGATCAATACAAAAGCATCAGTAGGAGGAAAATGTTGCCTAGTTTGGAATGAAAAATAGTTTGTGATGATTTCACAAAGTAGGAGTGTCAAGAACCACTCTTAGCAGTATTACCTCAGGTGTTGAGGTTTAGATGTTATCTCTGATGCATTTGCAGTGCTGCAGAAAGCAAGGAGARAGGATTGAAGCTTCTGAGAGGCATATAGCAGCTTATCCACCTCTATATTTTTTGCTACCAGGGATTCAGTTTCCTGCTGCAAGATGTTTTTTCCTCTCCCAGTGAAGTTTTGAAGTAGGAAAAACTTACTTTATGAAATCTTTGTTTGTGTACTAGTTGCAGTTTAGAGAGAATTTTCCGTCTCACGTGTCCATAATTTCTCCTAGAGTTATTTTTGTCCTGTTGTGATGGTCTTGGAAAATGAGCTGAGACGTTGTGCTAAGAGGAGGGAGGAATGCCCTGGCTCCGTGATGCAGGGTGGCAGAGGTCCATGGTTTGTAGCCAAGGCAAAGGGGAGGCAGTGTGGGGGAACTGCTATGTAACAGCCTGAGGAAGTGAGTCACTTCACTCTGAAACACAGTCCCATGGTTCCAGTAGCACTGAAGCCAAGCTTGGCCTCTGAGGTGGAAGTTGCGTAAGTTAATTAAAACTCTTTGTCCTTTCCTCCTCGTCATGTTCCCAACCCCACCTCAGCATTAAAACCACTGTACCCATATCCATCTGAGGAGGCTCAGGTTACAGGACTTCAGTGTGCTACATAGTTTTGGTTTATTATTTTTCATTTTAGAAAGAGAGATACATTGACTACAAATTTCATTGGAGGGGATGTGTGTGTTTGTTTTACCTGCTCCACTCAAGAGAAACTTGATTATATAACAGAAGAGATGTAACAAGAATAGGTTTTTAACAATTTGTTGTTATTTTCTGGACTATATTAGCAGTGGGATTTAAAGTGGAATAGAATGCACAACAGAAAGGGTAGGAATAGAGATTTACACTAGAATGTTGTAGTGGTAATTTGAGAATATAATTGAATTTAAAACTAAACATCTAAAAAGGTTTTAGGTGTCCAAATAGAAATACAAGTGTATGTGTTCACACATTAGACCTTAATCCTGCAAGCTAGCCTCTTAGAGTTTGTGGATAGCTTTTCTTCATGGAAGAAGAKGGTAGGAGGGTAGAATTGTTTCCTGTTCTGGAAAGGCTTTCTCCCATTACCTTTGCAGCTTTGCACTAACAGATATTTGATGGCTGTGAGCAGCTGTTAACAACAGCAGCTGATTGAGCTACCTTTCAGTGAGTGTGACCTGAGCAGGAGCAGTTTTTTTCAGCTGTTGAAGGAAACATCTGAGAGAGCAACAGGTTGAGCAGGCCCTGGCCTCAGGGCTTGGCTGCTGGGTGGGCAGTTCTTGAGTGGAAAGCATCTTTAATCATTGGTGGTGTGTGTGTGACTGATGGGCTGTTGCCTGACCCTTTCCTGCAGAACACTGAATTGAAGATCCTGTTTCATGTTCGACTGCAGCCTTCATGTGCACACGTGTCTTTTAAAGGTCTYTGGGAAATGTGGCCTTTTGGCAAGCCATGAGGGTTTTTTGTTTTGTGGTTTTGAGTTGGGATTAAAACCAGATTATTCTGGGTACAGGAAGACGTGGAAGTAATTGGCAAGATCAGAGGTAGTTTAAGAGTAAAACTTTCAGGATGAACTTAAGTGATTAGTCAGAATCCTGTGTGCAATAGGGAGTTGCATCATGCAAGTACAGTGTGATATCTATTTTGTAAAACTAAGTAGTTTTGTTTAGCATTCTTCTAGCAGGTCARATCTGTTGTTTCTTCCATCTATTATCCTGGTCTTCKTTTCCATGGGAAATGGGAGACACATACCCATAGTTGCTTATCACATGAACATTCCTAGGGCAGTTATGTCTGTTGATGATTCATTGCAATTGMTTCTCTGTTTCAGGACCTGTAACTAAGTGGACCCTACTGACCCCTGAACCACAAAGTATAAAAGTGAAAAGAAGCACACAAAGAAAAAGGAAGTGAATGCACTTTCATCTGGACTTCTTTCCTGCCCCTTATTACTAAAGCTGAATGGAAAAGAAAGACTGCTGTGTYTTTTCTCCCCCAGCCTCAGGGATGGGTGGATTATAAATACTGTGTGTGTGGCTGGGAGAATAGACTGAACCATGAATCTTCAGGCTCAGCAAAAGTCTTCAAGCAAACGGTCTGGGAAACRAGTTGCCTATTTTAATGAGCAGGACATAGCTGTGCCATCCAAAGAGCCACAGCAGCAGCTTAAGGAAGGACAGTACTATGGTCATGGAGGGAATATACCAGTCTCCCAAACTGTGGACATTTCTCATCCAGGGGGATTAACAAGTGCATCCAACAACGTTGCTTTGATGAACTCTGTTTACAGTCAAGATAGAGGAGAATCAGTGATGATGCCCCAGTCAGTAACAGCTGTCAAATGGCAGAATTCATTAATGGGAAACCGGTTGCCAGAGAGGGGTGACAGCCACTGGCAGTCTCCACCTTCAATGTGGAACCACAGTATGGTTTTTGGGGGCACCCCAAAAGGACCCCACTCSAATGCTGGTGCCCCAGGCTTCTATGGCCACCCAGAAGCCCTTAAAAGAAATCAAGAGAAAGGAGTGTTTGTGTCACAGCTGGATTTATATGGAGATGCTGTCCAGCAGATGATGTCCCAGAAGGCTCAGCTGGAACAGCAAGCCCTGGTTAGACAACARGCTCAAATGAATTCTTTTCATCAAATGCAGAAACAGCAGCAGCAGAATCAAAGTCTGCCATTGCAGCCTTTCCAACTGGCATTTGGTCACCAAGGCCAAAAGCAAGGTCTTCCTGAGTTGTTACATGTYTTTCAAGAAGCCCCAACTTCTTCCAGTCCGGCATTCACTGCGCAACAAAARCAGCAAGCTCTTCCCCAGCTACAGCTCTTTGAAAATTTCTATCCTCAGCAGCAGCAGCAGCAGCAACAGGCTGCCACACAGGGCTTTGGTCTGCAGCAAACAACTTCTATAGCCCAGCCTCATGTGGCAGCTGCAGCACCCCAACATCACATGATGCCACACCAGTTTCAGCAAGCAGAGAGGAACCAGGAGCTATTCAAGGCATTAACAGAGCAGAACCAACAGACTGTGCTACCTCAGACCCARATTCCCTTTCCAAGGAGATCACGGAGACTCTCCAAAGAAGGTGGCCTGCTGACATCTGCAGGAGAAGGGTTGACTTCTAAGCAGGCAGAAGAACAACCTAGCAATTTATTTCTGCATCACTGGCAAACACATCAGCAAGAGRTCCCATTACAGCAGCCACCTGAGTCACTGGCCCCCAGTAAAAGTGGCTATTTGCACCCCAGAAGATTGGATCTGGGGCAGAAGGATGTCCTGGTTAATAGTGAGCAGTGCCAGATGGAAAGAGACAGGCAAGCTGCAGCCCAGAATGGTAGAGATGAGGAGAAACAGGCAGCAGCACCTGAAGAAAACACTCAGAGAACRAATGATTTTCAGAGTGTCAGAGGTGGTGTAATCCAGAGTACCCGGCGGAGGCGACGAGTTTCTCAAGAGGCCAATTTGCTGACTTTGGCCCAAAAAGCTGTTGAGCTGGCTTCTCTTCAGAATGTAAAGGTAAGGTATAGAGCTATACAGCATGTTTTAGACTGCAAAATAGGGGTGAAAGGAAAAGAATTTATGTACATACGCAGGATAGGATGGTATCTTGAAGTGTGCAATAAGGGCAGCTCTGGTGTGGAGGCATGTAAGTTCAGCTACTGTAATTCATAGATGTGGGAGAACAGAGACGTGGTGTAGTGAAACCACTAAGGGACAGTTTTATTYCACTAACACCAAACATTATTTTAGCCAATGACATGAAAATACAGATGTTCTCATCTTAGGTCTCAAGGTGATCAAGAATTTTGAGAGGCAAGTATAAGCAGTTAACTTGTCTTTTTACCAATTTAACATTCTCTTTCTTTTCTGTTAAAGACTTAGGCTTACCTGCCAGTTTTTCAGTTTCAACAGTTGAATTGTTTCTAAAATGTGCTATCTAAAAACTACATAATGCAATTTACCTGTTCAGTATTTCACAAATATTAACARTCCAAGAAAGCTTCACTTACACAAAGAACCTATACCAGGCATGACAAAGGCCTGTCTCATGCAGAATCYTGTTTCTAAGAATGACCTGAGGGCTGTAGAATGACCTGTCTGCYTGTAGACCTCCTGTAGGACTTAATGGGGAAGAAATTCAGTGCTGACTGATTTGGCAGTTCACTATTCCTAACCTTTTGATATCCCRTCTGCCTAAACTGCACAGTATATATTCCATATGGCAAGATGACAGAGTTCAAAATTACCTAGCCTATTGGGAGACAGGTGATGGGATTTTTGGAGTTGGGTGGGGATTTTGGGAGGGATTGTTTCTGAAATTTTTCTTAGAGGTGTGGTTTGACTAATCTCTTATTGAGTGCTTCTTAGGAGGCACGCTTCTCCTKAGAGGTTTTGTTGCCAAAGGCTGATGAAATACACTTTACATGAGCTACTTTTACCTACAGTTTTGACGCCTGAGTTRCTATCCAGTCAGAGAACAAAGGGGAGGGCATTTTATTCCCTGTTTTGTTCTCATCATCCTTTTTATCCTAGTCTGTCTATCACTGTTTTTTCCCCATCTCTTCCTTAGAGGAATGTGCTTTTTGAGTGAAAGGACTAAACTAATAAACAATAAGCTGAATATCCATAGCCTCCTCCATCTCTTGGACAGCAGAAAGCAAACAGTGACTTGGTGGATGCTGTCTTCAATCCTTTTTGCTCTAACTCCAGTTGAGCCAGCAGATTTGAYAAAGAACTGGTAGCACATAGTAGCATGGTGYATTTGTTCATACTTTTCCAGCCATTGTGTGGTTATATTGCAGAAGGTCTACAACTCACATTGCACTTGGATCATAACAGAGTGTCAAGAAGAAGCAAATAGAGCATTTAGGAAAAGGCCCTGAGAGATGAAGCAAGAAATTGGCCGTTTAAAGGCACGTCTCCTTGCAGTCTGATTCATAATGTAAAGACCAGAGAAGTGTTTTGACAGATGCTCTTTTGTTCTTTGCAGTTATGCAAGCATAATGGCACTAGCAGAAGAACTCTTTATGTTTAGATCTCTTCGGGTTTTCAGGATGAGGTTTTGAAAGACGATAAAATTCTTACCACAGGTCTGATGGATTTTACATCTTTAAGGTGCTCGATATTGTGTGAGGGAGAAAAAGAAAATATGTTTGCTGAATGAAAGCGATCTGCTTCTCTTAGGCGTRTCTTTCTGTTAAAAATTACTAGAAGCCTTCTCTGCATAGGTTATCTGAAGAGTGTGTAGAAGGCCATAGAGTTAAATTATTGTTTAAAGAAGATAACAATCATAATTTGAACCAGTTCTTTGAACATTCCAGTCTAGGCATGTGTACCTTATGTAAAAATAATATTCTGGACAGCAGTATCTGTCCACATGCAGTGTCACAACTGACACTTTGCACCTGAGCTGCCTGTGACTGCCTTTTTTCAGGTGTGTAAGCTTATTGCTGCTTACAGGCTGCAGTAAATCCTCAACTCTTAGTTAAATGGTATCAGTGTGACTTGTTGTATTCTAAAAGTACAGAAAACTTTTCTCAAATCTGAATGGTTGTCTTAAAGGGTGTCTGAATTTAAATACTCCTTTTTGAGTGGAAGACAGGTTTTGGTTACCTAGTTGCTTTCCCCTGGCACAGAGCAGGGCACCAGCTGCTACAAACAAAAGGAAAAAAATGTTTTGTTTGCAAAATTGTAGTTCTGGACTTGCYTCCTTCATGGACAAACTTTGGTTTGACTGAAGACAGAAGCTGCCTCTCCTTGATGTAGWTGATGCAGAATGATGGCAGAAGACACTTTGTGAGAAGGTGTTTTTAAAAGGCTGGTGTGGTTTCTTAYCAGATTGCAGATGTGGCCTTGGAACAGTTCTTCCAGCTGCTGCAGTTGGGTTTTCTGTGAATTCTAGGTTTTTTGGAAACAGCTTGAGGGATWGACGGGATTGATGCTGGAATGTCTGATGGGTTTCTAAATTGAAGTGCCACATTTTGCACTTGCTGAAGTTATCCAGCAGCCCTCCTGCCCCAAATTCTGCAACAGGGATGCTGAGGTAGCCAGAAATTCCCTAGGAGGTCTACAAAGTAAGTTCCCATCTCTTATTAAGAAACTCCTTTCTGCTTACCTCTGAGAATAATTAAACATAAAATAGCTGAGAAACTATTTAGGRATCTGAAGCAAAAGGCTTAATTCCAAAATTAGTCATGTCTCTTAGTAAACATTAGTTATGTGTGAACTTTTGTGATCAGAAAAGCTSTGGTGTGGACTAGAACATCTTAAGSATGTCTCAGCTATTTATATTAAGTTTCTACTGGTGCCTTTTCTCTATCTGTGCTACTATTCAGGTCTCATCTTCTTCTTTTGTCTTGGAGGGATCATTTCTCTCATCACTGAGGAGAAGTCCTTTGCCGATTCCCCCTCACTTTTGAAAATAAAAGGAGCATGGTTAACCGATCATAAAGCCAGAGGAAAGTGATACTTTTGGGTGACTGTGACACTTTTGAGCTGCCGTAATTTCCTCCTTGTAGTCAGCAAATTAGTTCAGGTGTCTTGACCTACAGAGGTGTGTGTAGCACCCAGGAAGTACCAGAGGTTTTTAGGTTGGTCAGAATTGGTGCTTGTTCACATACTGACATTTTCATTACATGTTGCTGTACCCAGAAAGTGGTGGAGGGAGTCTACAAAAATGTACAAGAACCCCTTAATATCCTGATTCAGTGGACTCTAGTGATGTCTGTCAGCATGATGAACATGATGAATGCCCTCCAAATCCAAAACTGGTAGTTTTGTGGGAAAGTACAGGAGCCTGTCACTAGCCTGAAGTGAAGGCAGGTCCTCTGATGTCATTAATTTCTCCTGAGGCTTATTCTAGGACAATRGATGCCACTTGTGACTTTACAATTGTGTGTTCCATCACTGTGTAGTTGTGGTGTACATCTGCAGTCTCTGGGAAGAAGCAGTCAGACCTGTGAACTACAGGGTCAGTTATGGGATAAACCTTTCTGTGCACACTTAGCCCAACTCTAATAAAAGGCAGTCTTGGATCTTCTTGATGTGGTTTTAGGTGCTCAGTCTTGTTCCCTGGCCTGTTTTGAAGCTTAATATTTTCCAGAGTCAGGGAAAAAAAAAAAAAAAAAAAAGAGAGAAAAAAAAAAGATAATGCAAAAAGCTAGCTCTGGGGTTTTTTTGTGTGTGAGAGATTTAATTAAGATATTATCATAGTTCAGTCTTCCCTGGAGCAAAAATCCAATATTTGAAATTAATAACCTGCAGCTTTTGATCATTTCTAAAACCAAAGAGCCTTTGTTGAAAGTTATAAAGCAGGACACAAATTCATATAGAAAATAAAATGTCAAAACACAGGTAGGGAAACAGTTCTTAAGAATGATGTGTGTAAATGTTCTAGCAATGGAATCTACAGGCAATCTTCAAGTAACTCTATGAAAATTTAGTAACATTGTGAAGTATTCTTTTYCCYCCAGTAACGCTTCCAAATCCATTTCACCTTGCAAATTACATTGAGAAATGTGATATACTRAAAGTGAGATAATACCTCATTTATCATGTAAGAACTTCTTAGGAATCTGTTTTTCTTCTCAGGAACTGGATAATTCRGAGGAGAAGAAGAGTGTGCTAGTAACAGCTCCAGGACCTACTGCAGCTTCAAAAAGTGTTGTGGAATTTGCCAGTTCTTCACCAGCTCCCAAAAAAGCCCGGGAGGATAACAGCCTTGTGCCTCTTATCATTCCTGTGTCTGTGCCAGTGAGAAAAATTGACTTGCAGAGCCTTGAAAAGGAGAAGTCTGAGGACGGGAAGCTCCAGAGAGGCCAAACAAACGATCGGGGTCCCTGTGAACGGAAGCCCTCTGTGATTGTCACTCGGAGGCGATCCAATCGCAGYGCTAACATGGAGACCTCCAGCCAGGTATGGACGGACTGAGAAGCCACAGATGAGCCACATCTGTTAGATTTAATCACACAGTTCTTAGCCATGAACTTTTCTATTAAAGTAGTTTCATCTCAGGGCTTGAACTTAGGATATATGAAGTCTAGGGATTTTTTWAAATCATAATATTGCCATATGTTTGGGCATTGCTGGCTTTTCATGACCTACAGCTAATGCTAGTAAAACGTGGTAGTTCCTCACTAAATTCACTGAACAGTGAATAAAGCCATAATAAGAGTAAAGGGGCAGAAGACTAGAATAATTGTCTGTCTGTGTCAAGAGTGCTTTCTTCATACATACATACATGCCAATAAATTCTCACTAGTGCACATATCTCTTTATGTGAATGAAATCCAAAGTGAAGATTTATTCGCATGCAATTGAAACCTTTCACTGAGTTCTGAAGGTCAGTACTTGATTGCTCCCCTGCAGCATGATAGTGATGAGTGGGTGGCWTGATTTTTTTATTTTCCCTCTCTTCTATCCAGAAGTATGACAGAATGTTCAAATACCAGAAAAATGGCAGGCATCTGGGGAGGTTTCTCTGCATTTAAATGCTTGACCATCTAATAAAATACTCTTATATTGTCTTCTGTTCTCTTACAACTATTTGGTGTCACTGTGTATCTGTATCAGGGTTCTGGTGTTTCTGTACCAGGGTTCTGCTGTGCTTTTTTGTTYTCTTTTAAAGCTGCCATGTAGGTTGGACCAGATGTACATGTAGTTCTTGTAAAATATCACTTCATAATCACATGAGCTAGAGTTGCTACCTAATAGTTCCTTTGTCCAGTCCATTCTATTTCCTGTGTTCTTCCTCTCACTTTACCCTTCTGCTAATTGTTGAGACATCCTCCAGCTGTCCTATCCAGATTTTGAGCTGCTGTGAAAAAACGATGTCATTTCACAGAAGATTTTCAGACAACTTGAGGTTTTAAATTAAATTACCTCTGTAATTTTTTTTCCTAATAGCATGAAGATGCTGTTCCAAAGGATGAAGCAGAGGGCTTTGCCCGAAAACCAAAGCAGCGGCCCAGACCCGAGCCGCTCTTCATACCACCCAAAGCCGGCACCTTTATTGCACCGCCTGTTTATTCCAACATCACTCCGTACCAGAGCCACTTGCGGTCACCCGTCCGTCTGGCAGACCACCCTTCCGACAGGAACTTTGAGCTACCTCCTTACACTCCTCCTCCAATCCTCAGCCCCGTGAGAGAAGGATCCGGGCTGTATTTTAACGCTATCCTCTCTTCAAGCGGTCATACGGCCCCGCCTCCCATGACTCCCAAAAGTGGTCACAGAACTCTGCTTAGATCAAGTACGTTTCATTCTAACCTTCCTTTTCTGCCTAGTTTATGRTTAGGAACTGGGGAGCATTAGTAGGAACATCATGCCCTTGGGAGGTGTGATTGTGTGAAACTTCTTCCTGCTTGTTTGGGGAGCCGGAATAGAGGAAGTGCAGTGTTGCTCCATCTGGTCATGGATGTTAAGATGCGTTCACAAGCAACCTGCAACACCCCCTGCTGACGTTCGTGGGAATAAAAAGTCAGTTCCTCTCGCAGATTGTCAGTATCTTGAACTGTGGGGAGGAAGGCAAGTTCCTGGTCATCTGAAACCCCTTTATTTGGCCTAGGGGTATCTTTTTTGAGAGATGGACAGCTCTGAATAGATTTGCAAGCTGTGTGAGAAGTAAATCTGAGATGTGAAGCTGAGCAGTTCTTTCCTCTCATTGCAGATAGTTCAGAAGTTACCCCTCCAATCCTCACGGTAGTGGGGGAAGCCACCCCGGTCAGCATTGAGCCGTAAGTAGCCATGGATTCAGAGTCTCTCAGTAAAAAGTGCTTCCTTGCTTCCTCCTAAACCTTCAAGCTGCTCCCTGTGCAACCAATGTATCTCTTAAAAGCATAAAAACTATTCTTATTGGTGGTTCAAAATATAAGTTGTCTTGGTTAAAACTTACACCATATGGTAAGTAGTGTGTGTTCGAGCAAATGCAATTCTGGTGAAACTAACTGCTTTCTGTTACTGTTCATCTGTCTCTGGGCTAACTACCCTTAGTTACCTGAAGGTGAGTCTGTCCTGTGCTGTTGTATAGGAGCACTTTGTATGCTGTGTGCTTGTTTTAGGGTGGGAAGTTGGCTCTCCTTTAGAGGAAGGACAGAATGTAGCATGGGAAACTGGGATTAGCTCTCACATGGACTGGTCTGATTGCAARTGTGCTGTAGCTGCAGCACACCTGTGAACACTTCGCTCCCCCTGGGCGAGCTCAGCCTGAAAACACTACTGCCAGTGGCATATGGAGTGTGTGCCCTGAGTTAATCAGCCTTGTTAGTCTTTAGTCTTGTTARTCTGGCTGTGTGCTGGGAAACTTCAGATATATGTGGACATAGCAGCAGTAGGGAGCACAGTCTGGAGATACTGAAGGTGGAATTGTGAGCTTAGGCTTGGTGCCAGTCCTGCTAAACATCAGCAAATGTTGAGTTGCAAATGTCACTGCACAGCCTTTGCCAAWGCTCTGGGAGTGTTATCAGTTCAAGCTTAGTACTGCAGAACTACARCAGGGTAGTTCAACTTCATCATTATACCTAATAAATTAACTCCTGCACAATCTAATCATGGAGATGCATGGCACGGAAGCACCCATATGGCATAAAAACACCCACATGGCTCTGCATCTGACTGTGCCGTCAGGAATCTCTGCTCTAACTGTGCAGCATATCCTGTAACATTTGAGATATTTAACGCAAACTTCCTCCAGCCAAATACGCTTCTTTTGCTACTATCCAAAATGGTTTCTATTTTAAAAAATGGACTGGAGCATTTGCTGACTGTAGGAGRAGGGAATACAGGTGACCTTGTCCCTGATAAGTAACAGCTGTGTTAATTACCCAATACAGCCTCGCCTCTGGTGAGTCACACTATATCCAGTAAAGATAAGTGTTCTAAAAGGGAGTGGGTTAGCTGCTGAGAAGAGGATCATGAACGGGAGATGATGAAGAAGAAGGATCCTAGGGAGAGAGAATCACTGCTGTGAGGTCAGTCTGGGTCTGCAGTTAGAGCCTGTTGTTGGAACCTGCAGCCACAGTCTAGCTGGGTAAAAGCCTCATTCAGGGTCTGCAAACTAATGCATGCAGTCAGAGGCTGCAAGGGAAACCTGCAGTAGGAGCTTGCTGCAGCCGGAGTCAGTGAGTAGTTGGAGTCAGGATGGCTGAGCTGTAAAGAGGAATAAACTAGGACCCTTTTCATGCTGTGATAAATAAGAAGTCTATGTCCCAGCTCATTTCTACCCTCTAACAAGAGGGCTGCTGCAGCAGCTGACAATCTTGTCTTTTCTTGCCCTTTTTCCATTCTGCCTTCTTGTTTGAAACTCAATTTTCCACACTTGTCATAGCTACCTGTCCTGCGCAAATGTTTCAGTTGTGAATGAATGCAGCTGTTTGTCACCTTTGCAAACCTGTTCTAGACCAAGCCCATTCACTGAAATTAGCACAGCACATTTATTGTTGTGTAAATTTATTTTGTAAGTTGCCTAATTAGTCTTTTTCCTGTTGGTTCATTTCACATTAATCTAAGGGAACTTTTTGAACAGATATTTTTTGTATCTCTCTCAGGTTTTGATCTTTGACCTCTCTGTGGTGCAGTTGTCTTTCTTGTTTGTCTGTTGGCTTAAATTGCTGAAGTTAAWGACATAGAGTTAGTAGTGATTTTAGTTGTGTGAGAAAATTTTCAAATTTGTTGCTGGAAATTTCAAACCATGGTAACTTAGTAGTGCAAGTTCATTTCCTTTTGCCAAAAGGGAGTTATGTGCAGAGTTGTCTTACTGTCATCTTAAGTCTTACTGAACRGATGCTTATGCAGGTAGATAGCTTTCAACTTTTAATGACAATAAATCAATAACCTGGTGTCATTCTGTGTTTGGCAGCACTGTTGTGGTCTGTTATGTAGACATATCTTCCTTAAAGAAAATATAGGAGGCAGCACTTTTTTTTAAGAGGAAAAAAATGTTTCATTGGCTTTGTGGGCTTGTCAGAAGTTGACTCTAACTTGTGATTACCCAATATAGTGCTCYTAATTGCTTGTGCTTTGCCAAACCTTCTGTTAATGCTTCTCAAAAGGTTATTTAATTGCAGTGATTTGAAATACSAAATGTGAGAATGAAGCTTGATTCTTTGTGAAATGGTACAATAGGCAGCTATTGTCACAGATCCTTGTGTCCTCTTGGTTTTGTAGCTTAGTTGCATCAAAGTCTTGGGGTCACTGCTGAAGTAGGCAGCCTTAAATATACCTGTGGTGCATTAACTATGAGCTGCCTTCCCAATTCACAGCCTCAATTCTGGATGTTGTCTCACTCAGCTCCCATGACATCCCAGGAGCACCAYTGGTGCTTACAGGCAAGAGCTCTTGATATATTGACATCTAGACTTCATCAGTAAAGGAACAGAAGAATAATACAACTTGAATGGATCTCTGGAGATCATMTGCTCCAGGCCTCTGCTCAGAGCAGGCCAAATTTGAGTTACCCAGATCAACTCTTGCAGTAGAATTCTGATTTTATTTGGGTGTTGCAAGTATGAGGTGTAATTCTGTTTTTTCTAGCCCAGAGATGTCATATTTCAAGTTCAGTTTCGAAATGAAAAGTGACTTTCAAGAAGGCCCACATTCTTTCTCTCCATATATTCCTTGGAAGGAAAGTTGTCTCTTTCCTTCTCAGAAGTGAGGTCAGAGGAGTCTGTGTCCTGAGACACGAAATCCCCCAAATTTCCCAGTGCAGTCTTTCCTGCAAAAACACCGTTTAATCTGTTTCCAGGTGACAGCAAAGTGTCCGTTTTGAGTCATCCCTTCTAGGGCAGATTATAATCCATAACCCTTTCCTCCTGTGTGAAACAGCATACCATAACAGTAAGCAAGACTAATCACAATGAGTAGAAGACTCCACATGAACATCACTCTGCCGTCCATCTCAGTGTGCTCTGTCTGAAAGGAGGGCTGGTTTACCAGGGTGGTTGTTTGGCTTTGCTTTTTTAACAAGGTCTTCTCAGTCTTACATGAAAGCTCTTGCTTTTCATTTTTAGTCAGGACTGTGCTTTTTCTGTCCAAGATGAATAGAATAAGTGAAGGAAAAACGGAAAATTGAGGTATTATAAACAGACYTTTGATTTTGAGTATTTTACAGGTACAAACTTTAATGTTTTCTTGGAGTTCTTTGTACTTCATGCATGTTCYACTTTACCATGCATTTGAAATGAAATTGCTTTTGAGAACCAGATCCTGAAACAGTTATAACRAGGGGCATCAGAGATGTGACATTTTCAACTGCTTTAGTTCATCCCTGCCCGTGGCTGTGATTTGAAGTGTGTGATGTCCCTGTTGCTTTACCTTCAGCAGGCATTTGGAAATAGTGTTTCTGGGGAACAGGACAGATAGGATATGGCAGCCTGCCTAAAACTTCCCTGCTTACATCTGTCATGCTTGATGTCATCTGGCCATCACCTACTGAGAGGAAGTTAGCATCAATCTGTGCATCTAGCAGATTCTGGGGAAAGGAATCCCACCCTGCTTGTGTGGAGCTGCTGCTACGCTGGGTGATGAAGTTGGAACAAGTGTATAGAGTGGTTAACTTCTGCATCACTTTGCTTACACATGAACTGTTCCCCTTAAGGAGATCTAGATCTGCTATTGATGGAAAAGAAATAGTTTGCAAAATCTCTTTTTARGTGTGTTAGAAGTCAGTCATTTTTTTGAACATGGGCTTTTCCAACACAACCTCTTATGATGCAGGTGCTTCATGACAATACCAAAATGAAGAATTGGGTGTAAAAGGGAATTTAGGTATTTACTTCTTCTCCTTGCATGCCCATTTCCTCCCTTTTGATACAGTCTTTTAGGATTTCAAAACACTGTATTGAAACACTTGCGAGTATCTCTCTGGATTTTTGTACAGGTTATGTGTTGTTTCAAGGCCTCCTCACACCTTTTCCAAACTGCTTTTCATAATAGACATGTGTATGTCATTTGAGAGGATGAGAAAGGTCTGGAGGCTTGCATTTCGGAGAAGTTTTTGTTATTATTCCTTATTGCACTAGATCATGCTCTTTCTCTGGTAGTTGTGCTAGGTGTGGGGCACCAAGCCAACACTTATGAATTATAGCAAACCTTGCCCTGGGCAGGGAGTTTYACTTTTTCTAATGAAGCAGCTCCAGAATTTTATCATCTTCTGGGCACTGCCTGATCTGCTCTCTCCAGGAAACAGCTTACTTCTCTAGCTTCTTTCTACACTTTACTATGTCAAGAGCTTCCAGTGTGGTGCTAGTTGACTGCCATGTGAATGAGGAGCACTTTTGCTTTAAGTACATAGTAGAACAGTTTTTCAGTGGGGGGTTCTTACCCACCTCGGTTCACAAAATCACATTTACTAGTACAGAGTAGAATCTCTGTGGATGGTCACTTGACTTAAARCAAAAGTAGTGCTCTGTGGGTTGCATGTAGTGAAAAATCTATCTGCTAATTCAGATGTCAAAGTATGAGAKTGCTACTAAAAGGATAGGATTTGGGTTTAGTACAAAATGAGCAATACATATTTCATATTTTTGGTTTCAGTTGTTAGAAGGAGTACCTAGAAGACACCAGCTTGCATCAAGGTCATAAAGGACCAAATTTTGATCCTGCTTTGAATGGGAAGTTGGCAATGTTTAGGTTGAAAAGGATTTTGTAGACTCTGGTTCAGTTGTTGTCTGACAAAATGTTAATGCTAGAACAGGCTCACCTCTCTTATGCCTGAGGAGCAAGCTTGCCATAAGAGACTCTRTATGAGAGCCTCTCAAAAAGTGATGATTATTGGAAGCTCATAACTGTTCTTTGAGCAGCTGTTAGGGGATGCTAATTTAAATACAGTTTCAACCTATGCTGATAAAAAAAATGGGAACTGGTAATAGATGTAAAACCTCTCAACTTYGGAGTAATTTATGTAACCTACAACACTGTTGATGTTATATGCAGAAGCCTGCATTTGTTTATGCATTTGTTTCTTTGTTTGGTTTTTCATTAGTGCTTCTAGCAGGGATGGAGACTTCCTGGATKTTGTGAAGATGGCCTGACTGTAACATTTTTCCTTCTCTGCAGGCGAATAAATGTAGGAACTCGCTTTCAAGCAGAAATCCCATCACTCCAAGACAGATCTCTGGCAGAAGCTGATGAACATAAAGCAGAGCTGGTGTGGCAGCCATGGGGTGACTTGGAAACCAACAAAGTCACCCAGCAGAATGGTAAGAAGGTGAAAGGCTGTTAAAGAAGACAGAGTTGTCACAGTGGTTGTAGGGGTAATCACATATCTGTAAGCATAATTAAAAACCTTTTAGAGCTGTCATTCAAGTAACATGTTTGAGTGGCCTTGAAAAKAGTTTTAGGAGCAAAACCTGTTTATCAGATTGCTTGTATGGAGCAAGGGGAGGTTGGTAGTATTGGTTCTTTTAATTGTGAAAAAACTGGGACCGTTGCCTCTGTCAGGCCAAGAGCAGCCTTTTGCTCAGGCAAGCTTCCTTGCTGTTGTTAACATTTGAAAACTACACACACTCAACTCGTGTATTTTTGAGGGATGTTCCAGATGCAATAGTATTTAGAAAAATTGAAGTTGTAGACAGAAGTGAGGATGAGGAAGCAGGAGTTGTGGTGGCTAGTAGCAGATTTGGGGAGCAGTCTGCTTTGTTGCACGTGGGTTGTGGCCTGTATAAATCTTGAAGGGAAGAGGAAGTGGGCAAGCTTGGAAGAAATATTTTCAATGAGAGAGAAAAAAGGGTTTTGTGAAATGGAAATTCTCAATATAAGGGTGGGTTCAAGAAATGTCTGAGGTGCAGGGAGGTGGAAAGGCGAGGAGGGAGGAGATTAGCAAGAAACTCCATGTGTTAATAGTGCTGCATGACCTTGTAGTCTAATGAGTTCTGGGGTCCAAATTTGACTCAGATAAATTTGAGTTTTACTTTCTGTTATGTCTGTTCCTCCTTCAAAAGAGCTAATTAATCATGCAAATTCTGTAAGAAACTTAATCTTCTCTTCTGAATTTTTTTGTATCCCTGTGGAAATAGTGGAGAACCTGCTAGCTGCTGCCTGTTCAAGTATTTTTCCTGGGGCTGGAACCAACCAGGAGCTGGCATTGCATTTCTTACATGAAGAAAAGGGAAGCATTCTGGTGAGTCTGCCCAGCTGTTCACCTCAGTGTGGTCACAGATGTTAAGGAAGGTCAGGTAACCTCTCATTCCTGAGAGGAGAGCCTTGCAAATTCCTTTCAATGCACCTGGTTCCCACTGTTTGGTGTCCCTTGTATGTCCCTAAAGTGGGTTCTGACTGATGTACAGTACTRTGTGTACTTACTATCTTTTAAATTTCCAACTTGGACATGTTTGGCTTTTTAACAAACACTGACAGTCTATCAGGGCAAGTGAGCCAAGACTGCTAAATAAATCTTGGATGTTGTCTTCCTGGAAAGGTTACTATATAGAAAGCAAAAATAAGAGGCTGGGGCTGAAAGCTGACTCAGAGGGCAGTGTCTTGCATCTCTTTTGACTCATTTGACTTCTCTGTCTGTGTCTGTAGAACAGCTGTGCTGCTAATTTTACACCAGTATTGTAAGATGTAATACACTTTCATTATTGCCCTTGGACACCCCGGGAGGTCATACCAAAGACCAGAGCAAACAGCAAAGCTTTGTCATCCTTTTACAGTTCTATGACTGATTTAACCTGGTATAAATCAACCCTGTGGTCAGGAGTATCTCACATTTTTGCCTGGCTGCTTGTTTCCCATCCTCTGGCACTGACACTCGAGAGACTGCATGGGCTTGCATTGGAGAAGAGATCAAACWGAAAGCAGTTTTTGTGTGTATGTTAGGTTTCTGCCAGCCCATCCTTGTGAATGCTGTTGTTGGCWTTAGGGAGGAGCAGGACTGCCTCTGGCAGCAGGAGCTCATTGTTCAGGTGGTTTAAACTGCCACTGGGAGCATGATTCCATTGTCTCCTTCCTAAAAAATCTGAAAGCTTTTCTGGTTTAAATGAAAACTAAAAAGCAGCTTGAGAGGAGGGGTTTTTGTGTGTGTAATCTTTCAGTCACATGACTACTGTTTTATTTTGAAATATTGCTTACTCAAGTGAGATCAGATTACAGTTGCTTGGATGTGTAAGACAGGTATCATTTACAGCAGCATTTTTGGATGTGTGTGTAATAGGCCTTTGGTTAATGAGAGGAAACTGATGCAAGGTCTCTATCTATGGAGTTACTCTCTCCCAGTCCCCTGGTGGTWGTGTCAATTCACAGATGTGAAGAGGTGCCAAGAATGTACCACTTGCTGGTGGTACCCAAGAGTAGGTGGGTAGTCAAGAATGTGATTTTTGAAGTTGTCCCAAGCGGTAAACTGTGCCCTGGTTCTTTTCTGTTAGCTTGCCACAGAAAAGAGKGGATTAACAATTGTCTGATCTTTGTTTTTAATATCCCAAACATTAAATTAATTATTTGACTTGTGTTTATCCAAGGGAGCTCTGACCAAACTGCTGCTGAAGAAGCCAGTGCGACCGCCTACCCACCCTTTGGCAGATTATCACTACACAGGTTTGTTAACCAGAACAACTCTGCTGCCTGCTGATTCTGCTTAGAGGAGTTTTTCTATCCTTTTCTGACTTTTTGGGGTACTCTGTTACTTTACAAGAGGATTAAAAGAGCAGTCCTCTCTTGTAACTCAAATGATGGAATTTTGCTTGTGCTAATTATGGCACTTTAAATGTAAGAAACACTGCATCCTTCTGAATGTGGACATGTGTAATTGGCATAGGTATGAGTTCTGATTTTCTTTATGGGGAAAAGGGAAGGTAATCCCTTGCACTAAGCTACAGAGAATGTAGAAAAATAGCCAGTATGTACAAGAAAGGCTGTGGTAACCTTAGAATCATAGCTTCTCTGGCATGAGTTTCCAGGGTGGAGTTAAGCAGGGATTTTATGGGGAATAGTTTTCAAGCTTGCTGAGGAAGCCTCAGCTAACTGTGGATACCTGTTAATGTTTCTGCAAAATTTTAATGCCATAAAGTGCCTTTGTAGTTTTGCACCTAATTAGAAAACAGTCAGCTGTGTGACACTGACTTCAGTGATCTGGAGTGACCCAAGTCACCTGAAAGACCTGATGTAAAGTGGTAGAGAGACATCTAATAGCTGGTGCCACAAAGCATAGAAATKACATTTCTTCATTATTACACATGCCACTGTAGCTGTTGGCAAATATTACTTGAATAATATATATAAGGAAGGAAGAGATTCTAAAATGTGTTTATTATGAAAGGCAAGGAATTTTTGAGGAMTACTGGAGATGTAGTAAATCTTCAAGTTCAGATTGCTGCTGAAAGAGGCGATCCTGTTCTCCTGCCCCACCATTTCCCTACTATAAAATCTTATGACTGGGCCACCACAAAGTGTGTCACTTCACCCTGCTTGGGCAACATCTTAGTTCATCTAATTGAGTGGTTTTTGCAGGCTGAGCTGAGTTAACCTGTGGTGATGAACACTAGATCTGACACAAAGGAAGTGYTGAGAGGAGAGCTGAGGTGGAGCAGTAAGGGAGGAGTTAACAGCAATCTCAGTTCTGCTGTAGCAGGTTTGAGGAGAGGCTGCACCCTCACATGTGTGTATTGGTCTTATTTAAGGCAAACGTAGAAAAGGTATGTAGAAGAGTAAACATTTAAATTTGTATGGGCTTCCATTACAACTTACTTTTACCTACAGGATCAGACAAGTGGAAGGTTGCTGAAAAAAAGCTATTCAACAAAGGCATTGCAATCTACAAGAAAGACTTTTTCTTGGTCCAAAAGCTTGTAAGTTACTTTTATTTGTTTATTTGTTTGTTTTTTTGTGATACATTTTTACATGTTTGTTGAACATTTAATACAGGAAGTTCAATCTTGATTTTTCTGAAACCTCTGTTTTAAGTATTAGGTCCTGCACTCAAAAGATTTCAGAAAAATGGCAGTATCCAGCACAGCACAAAATCTCACCAGAAAGCTAGAGCAATAATTGTTTGTTTTGCTGTTGTTGTTTACTTAAGCTGGGYACTCAAACTGATTACTTCCATTAGTCCATGCTGCAGATATCTCCTCTGCAGAGCACATTTAGAGAGCACTGGCAATGTTTGGCTTAAATGGCTTGCTGAYAAAACTGAAAAGAAACACATCTTTGCCACTGATGGAGAGGATCAAAGAAGGACATGAGAATGATGCATCCTTTAGATCTCTTTCCMGTGTTGTGACAATGACAGTAAAAATGATCACTCCCATATTTTGATGAGGGTATGACATGTCAGCAAGGGGGAAATCACTGAAGGAGAGTGCAAAACCARGAGCTGCAAACATATTTACTGAATAAATTCCCCAAAGGAATTTACATTGCAAAAGCTCAGAAGCTAAGAATATATTCTAAACTTTTCAGAAAAATCAGTGATGCAGAATATGTAGATGGTCACAAGTCTGTGCTGGTAATTGTYTAGCACCATATGCCTACAAAATGCACATGGCCAAAAGAGGGAAGGGCTGCAAACCTTCACTTCCATTTTTGGATCGGTATTCTGGTCTTCTCTGAAGTGCTGCTGCAAAACAAAGCTCCCCCATAAAACTGAGAGGCTGCTGTCAAGCCTGATAGCTCAACTGGAACATTTCAGAGGCTAAGAGGTGCATTAAGCTTTCCAAGTTYCAGGTTCTGTCACGTTTACATTAACCAGCTTTTCTTTGGAAAGTTTGTCCTCTAGTTCTCACTGAACAATGGCAGCAGGGGACAGGCTGTGGGATGAGGCAGGCAGGTGAATATGACACAGAAAAGGAGGCTTGAACAGCAGCTGTGGTGGAATGGAGACTACTAAGGAAAGAAAATACAAAATGTATTTATTGCATCTCTAGCAATTGTTTCTAAGTATTTTTAAATTGGACTGTCATGTTTTTTACACAACAGATAAAAACCAAAACAGTGGCTCAGTGTGTGGAGTTCTACTACACATACAAAAAACAGGTGAAGATTGGTMGGAATGGGACCTTAATCTTTGGGGACATTGATGGTGCTAATGAGAGATCCATGAAAGATGAAGCTGAAGTTGACATCAAGGTAAGTGATTTCCTAAATTTCTCTTACTCTTTTGAGCTGTGGTTTGAAGTCTTGTGTGTTGTCTCATTTACTGGTCAAATCAAAAGCACAAACAATCTGGCTTCTCCACAGGAGTCCAGACTCACAAATCTTTGTCCTGTGTCACATAATGTCATTTACTTACAGACATCAAAATTAACAGTTCCTTTATCTTCTGGTGAAGAGTTCCCATAGGTTTGCACGTGTTCTTCCTCTCAGAAGGGACATCTTCWGTGAGGAACAGGGGCATGTGGAGGAGGAGGAGGAAGAGGAGGAAGAAGAGGAGGCAGAGGAAGGCTTGGATAACAGGAAGAGGAGTGCTGATGCTCTGAGAGATGAACAGACACTACAGGWTGGGGTAATAATAAGTGTTGCATTGTGCATGTTGTGCTTTCTWTGCCACCTTCACTCTGCAAATAGTTTAGAAAACAGGTGGGCAATTCCAGATGCAAAAAGTTTCCATCTCTAACTTTTTCTGGAGCAAGAGATTGGGCTGAGGTAGCTCAGTGTTACTATCAATCAGACTGTGTGCTGTGATGGGAGAACTGGGATGTGTAAGGTGGAAAAATGCGATGTGTTCTTTGTGGCTGGTGCACACAGAGGGCCATGATGAGAAATGTCCTTATAATAGCCTGAAGATTTTCTCATTAAATAAAACCTTTGTCAGAAATGAGTGAAGCACAGGAGCTCAACCAGTGTCTTCCTTCTGATGGTTGGTTTAAGTGTCACTTTGCCTCAACTCTTCTGTTTGCAAAGGCCAGCGAYGCCAGTGGGAGGAGTCACGAGGCAGCTGTCACGGGCAGAATTGGGAGGAGGCCAAGGGAGACAGCAGTGAAGCCTCGAAAGCCCATTACTGCTCCAGTGCAGAGGAAGAAGAGGAAACAGAAGATAAAATCAGATGCTACCAGTAAAACACAAAACACAGAGAACACATTTCCATGTAAAAAATGTGGCAGGTAAGACCAACTCTGCTTCCAGCAATAGTCACAGAATCACAGTAGGGCATCTCCAGCGGGAGCTTGTTCTCAAATGAGCTTTCTTATCTTTCTRTATTGCCATAGACTTTGGCAATAATTTTAATGAACTGCTGCTCTACTAATACTTGCAGATTAAGGCTTGTTTTTCCTCAAATGGCATGAGATACCACCTGCATTTCAGCTGTGTACAGTATTTGGTGTTAAGCTGCACTTTCAAGCAGCTGCTGTGTTGGCCATCTGTAATGCTTACATTTTTTAACAAGAAGTCTCTATGTATTTGCTAGATCACATATAAAGGACATGGTATAGACTTAAAAACAGTGGTGTAGAAACATGAGACATTTCCATKGTTATAGCTATAGCAGCCATTAGGCCAGTAGGTACATAGTTCACCTGGTTAAATTTGCAGCTGTCTTTGGTGGGTGTCAAATATATTTGCATTTCCTCACACAGTTTTAGTTGTTTTTGTAGGTTTGTTGCCAACAGAATCATAACTGTCAAGAAAATTCAGTTTCCTACAGAAGTTGCTTACTCTTAAAGCAACMGGATAAGCAGACAAGGATTCTTAATGGTGTCTGAGCTTCACTTGTGGCACTTGATGCAAAATCCAAATAGTTAATGGTGGAGGGTGGAGGAGCAGATCACCAAAATGTGATCGAGTCAGAGGGAAAAAGCCCACGCATTTTGAGCTCTGAGGACAAAGCTCAGGAGTGGCATTGGGCCACCACTTGCCTCCATGCTTATTGTGTTGTTGCAGCACAGGGGTACGCCTGAAAACCAGGGTCGTGCTGTGTTAGGCACCACGTACATAATTCAGGTAGCAGCAGTGCCCCTCTGAATGCAGAGCTGAATGAGAAAAGGCCACAGTAAGAAAYGAAGCAAGTGCTGCGAGGGTGCTCAGGATCTCCTGCTGGCACTGCCCCCTGCGCTCCAGGTGCCGAGCAGAGTTTGGTGTCGGTGCTCTCTCGCAGTGCCAGCGGCAGTTCCGGAGCCGGAGCGCACCAAGCTGAGGCCGGAGCAGCAGAAGCTCTTCTGGAGAAGGGTTGGAGGAGGCCGTAGGASAGGCCGGTGCTAATGCCCGTGTGTSCCTTCCTCAGGGTGTTCTACAAGGTGAAGAGCCGCAGCGCGCACATGAAGAGCCACGCGGAGCAGGAGAAGAAGGCGGCGGCGCTGCGGCAGCAGCAGAAGGAGGCGGCGGCGGCGGCTCGCAGCCAGGCACAGCACGACGAGAGCAGCGACAGCGGCAGCAGCAGCAGCGCCAGCAGCAGCGCCACCTCGGATGAGGACGGAGAAATATAGCAGCAGACCAGAASTGGAGGGAGGAGCAAGGCTGGACCCAGCCTCCCTCTCGATGGTCTCACTTTTTTTTTTGCTTGCACTTTTCTTACCTGAACCATCGGGTTTTGGTTTCAGTGCTGCCATTTCCTCATGCCACAAGTTCCACTTCACCTTGCCAGTACTGAATGGTGGATAACAAGATTTGTTTCAACTTGGATTTTTTTAAGACTGATAAGATTTCTATTCTATTTATAATGATATCTGAGGTACATAATAGAACAATGTCACCTGCAGTGGAAGTAAGTTCTCTCAGGTCAGTCAGACCTTTCTTTTTGTCCTTGTCAGGAATCGTGGTAATGGGACTCTTGGATATAAAGATTTCCAGACTGGAGCAAGAAAATGAAGCTCTACTCTGAGCGAAGTGTATCCAGTTACTGTTACACTGGTGATTTCTAGTTGTTTCCTTTCTCAGCAAGTTCTTCTTCCTTTTATGCTTCCCTGCCTTTCTGAGCAGTTWTTCAGGCAGACAGCAAGTTTTGTGGAAAAATGGTGTGCACTTTTGACCTCTGTTTCATAAAAATTAAAAGTGGGATGAGCAAGACACTTGTTTCTTTTGAGGAAGTTTTATTTTTCAAATGGAAGCCTGAGGTCAATTATCTTATGGCATTAAGAATGTAGCAATGGTTATAAAAATATTCTGTGGGATTAGAGTAGCCACAGGCCTTGCAGGTCATCTCATCTTGGAAAACAAAATAGTCAGCCTTTGATCAACTTAAAGGAGTCTGGGCTTCACAAGTGCAATTTGAAATAAAAACTGCTGGGTTTGAATTCACATAAATGGGAGCAAGTTTCTTTAGTGAAAATGAACCCAGATCTTGTGTGCTGGATTGTGTACACCTCAGAAATGGCAGGAATGGACTCTCACCTCCAGCAGTGATCCCTCTGTSAATGTTTTCACATCTCGATATCCTCTTCCGTGTTGTAGCAGCCCTCATTTACTCCTTGAAATTGCCATTATCAAGCTTCTATGGCAGGGCCCTAGTTTCCCAGACWGTTGCTGTCAGTCAGTATGTACAGGAGAAGCTTGTCACCTGTTTGCACACCAGTGGCTGGGCACTGCTGCCTGCTGGGTTGTCCTGCTATGAGCTGTGCTCTTTGCTGAAAGGCTGACTCTTTCTTCAGAACTGACACAAGCTAGTAACCCAGAAAGTCAAGCCACCAAAAGCTGCTGGTGAAAGAGAATTAGGGAGAAGTGGCCCAGGTGACAGATGTTAGATTTGCACAGGATTGTTCTGTACATCTTCATAGCCCACATTTGTCATTATTTGTAAGGATGCAGAGAATCACTTGTGGTTTCTGGCCAGCTGGTGCCATCCTGCAGCCTGGCTGCCCAGCTCCCTCCCCCATCTAGTCCCTAGGAGCAGCACTGGATCCCCAGCTTCTCAGGTGCTGGCACTGTGTTATACCAGATTGAACTGAAGGAGCTGATCACTCCTGCCTTCCCCAGAAGGGATCCAAGAGAAGTTGTTGTGTGTGAACTACAGAGTGTGCCTGAGAGGCAGTTTTGTTTTGTTTTGTTTTGTTTTAATCTTGACCCTTCCAGCTGCTAGAGAAATTACTGGTTAACTATAGAAAGAGGCTGTAACTCCAGCATGTCATCTGTCAGTCTTCTTGCCCTGTAGTTTTATGCAACCATGATGGCTTCACTCTTTTGTTTGGGAGGCTGTGTATTGTACAGCATTTGCTTCGACAKGTCTATGGTTTTGCATAGAATCGTTTTTCTGAATAGCAGAAACAGTTACTACTCTCACAAAATCAGGAAGAACGTTGTTCAATTTTCTGTCACGATTGTGTTTGTCGTTTCTATCAACACTGGGGTTCCTTTCAGCACTTAGATGACTGTTCCATGTTCCTACATTGAATGGATCTTGTTGACTAACCAAGAAGCACATGGCACATCATGAACTGTTGAAATTATTCAAAAACTGGAAAGAACTAAAAGCTGCTTCTTTAAAAAGAAGCTTAAGCAGATCAGTCTTCCTCTTAARGATTTCAGTGTTRATTTTTATCTTTTTAATTTTATAAATTGGAGAAAATGCTTGTCTGCCATTATCTTGGAGAGAGCAGAAGCTTTAGCACCCTGTGTCAGGAGGAACAGTAGATGAAGCAACTGTAAGCATTATTACAGTCTTCCAAAGCAAGATCTTTCACTGATTCTCCTTGTTTTAGGAAACTGATATAATTTTTCCTCTTGTCAAGGAGAAGCCATTGAGGTGCTGMTTAGAACAAATCAGATTTTCTTTACTTGCATAGAAATGTTGTGTATATTATGTGCTGATTCCAGTACTGGTTGTTTCTCTCCCATCCTGCTGCAGTAGAAGTAGAACAGAACAGGAAAACTTGACACTGGAAGAAAATCAGAAAAGGGCTTTTTCTGAGGATAACATTTGTAACAGCTGTGGGTTAGCAGGGCTGACACAATCAGGTAAATGTGCCAAGGAAGTGGCATTGAATTGGAATGAGTACGTTTGTGAGCATACTTCCAAATTGCTAGTAGCCACCAGAATACTTACTCTCTGGCATGGTAGTAAAAAACAGTAGGAAAACAACTCCTCCAAGTGTCATCTTAAAAGACAAATGAGCAAACCAAGCCTTCTACCCACTGGCTTACAGAAGCAGTTTGGAATTGATCCTGCATTTGAATTMGAGCTTGCCTACTAGCAAAAGTTGGTAGAGAATTGTTTTTTTTAAAAAGAACAAAACCAAATCCTAAGCAGCCAACACCCCAGTTTCTGTGGACAAAGCATTTAAATGCAATTAAATTTGTCTAATCTGGAATGAGTTATGTTCCTACTCTTTGTGGGGGGAAAATAATTTGAGTGGCTCTTCACTGCAGCACAGTGTTAAGTTTGTTATTCCAGTTAAGATTTTTAAAAAATCCACCCCAAACAAACAAAATTCTTGTCAATATTCTGTTGATATGTGTGTTTTAAAACTCCATGCTCATTATTTTCCATCATTTAAAGGCCTATTGATTGATCCCCATTTAGTGTAAGGGTTTGCTGCTACTTCAGGAGACAGGCAGTAGGAAGTCATTAATTTGAACAAGGTGTCTCTTTGCTTTAGTTCTTTTATATGGGAACAAATATAGTATTTATAGAATGCAATTCTGTAAATGTGTACTACTAGATTTGCCTTTTACAGTGCAAGATCAGACTTATTCAGGTGGTCACATACCCCATAGTCAGATGGCTGGATTTCATATCATTACCTGCTTGAGTCTTGATGAACACAGAGATCAGTGACCGGTCACGTTTGCCCTGATCATGTACTTCTGCTGTGCTTYTSCCTGCCCTTTACAGATAGATTCAGYCTCTCAGGTTTGTGACCTGCATGGGRTAGCATCTGAGTTTTGTAAGATTGTGTATGTAATTACTAGATAGATGCATGCACTTGTGATGCATATCTGGKATAGCTGCAGGTGTTTTGCAGTCTAGCTTGTAAGAACCACTCTGCATTTTAATTTATTTGATGTTTTGTTCTTTTACTGATACAGGTGATGGTATAGAGAACTTGGCTCTGTAAGTTGAAGGCCTACAGAATTTCACTCAGCTGTGCAGGACCATGGCATTTTGCTGGCTAGAAACAGGTGGGGATGTAGCTGCTTAAAGGCAGGGCAAAGATGGAAGTTCAAAAGCTTAAAGGTAACTCAGCTGTTAAACCCATTATAGACAAAGTCCAAATTAACTACTCTCTGATTTATCAAACTGGGGCTTTTGGTAATTTTTATAATTGCAACAAGCTTAGATTAAAATGAATACTTAAAAAAAAAGTGTTTCTTAAATCACAAATGTGAGCTTTCTCACTCTCAGCAGTTACACACTTAATTCTCTTACAGGCAGYGGACTAGAAGGTTCCTGCAGGTACATACTGTATTTTAAAGAAWTGGGAGTAGGAAGGACTGTAGCCATAGGAGTCTTGTTTGCTTTCATACAGTGGCACATTTAGTCCAGTGCTTACCAGAAACCTTACTCTAATTCACATTTTCTCACACAAACTTTCTCCCTGCTTTATCTTCTGATGTATGTCTGGAAGTTTATAAAGCTTTAAAAAGACAGAGAAGCGAGTCTACAAATCACGTTTGATTTCTGGGGTGAGTTCCTATGTAAATTTGTCASTTGGGTTCAGCTGCTTTACTTTCTTTCCTTCTCTCCTGTGTCATATGTTAGCAAGACACAAACTTTGAATCTCRAGCTGTCTAAGGATCTTTCTTTCCAAGACTAAGATTTCACTGACAGCTGAGCCTGAAAAAACCCTTAATTTCTCCAGATTAGAAGACAACATATATTTTTATAGAAATGTAATTGTGTATTTTAAAGAAGTTTCCTGCAGCTTCTCCACGTGTACTTTTCCCCTTGTAGTTCAGATTTGATATAAACTTTTTTTGTGTTCATTCTTTTTATGTTCTGTTTTTAAATTTGTAGTCAAAGCTTTGGTGTACTGTACAGGAGCAGTCAGCCTTTGTAATTACTGTATAAATGCTTTATAATAAAGTATATTACTTTTATTTTACAAGTGAGCAGACACTTCCTTTTGTGTGTCTGCTGCCTAGGGCACCTTTTAAAAGACTGTTACATGTTTAAAATGTACATATATAAATATATTTACCTGTTGCTGTACAGTTGTGATAGACTGGACTGAATTTATTTTTTGTGTGCTTTTTTATAAAATATTAATACACTAAAGGAAATCTTGCAGATGTGATTGTAATGTACTATGTAACTTATTTACTTAATATCCTCTATATATCTATAAAACCTTTTATTAAATGAGGTTTAAAAAAATAGTTTCTTGGCTGAGTTTTTTGATGGTGTGACCAGGGGGTGGCTGGAGGCTTGTGCAGGCTGTGATGCACAGGAGGCTGTCTCAGTCCTTTTGGCTGCCCTGCTCTCTTTTTTCATACTCACCTGTGTTTTCTACAATGTGGAAATSAGCCCCTGACTCGTTTCCTGTGAGATTGCACTTAGGTCTAAGGCAGCACACTGTTAATTTATGTTGACCTTTTCATTTCAATATTTTTGGCAAAGCTGGCAGGAGAAAAAGCTCAGCCCAAGACATGAAAACACTAATTTTTTCAGCTCAGTGTAGAAGTCCTTGCTTTAGTTTAGTCCTGTGCCTGTGGTGGTTGATCAGCAATAGCCTTTGGAGAAAAAAGTATTTCACTGGTGTGTGAAGAGACAGGGAACACCAAAGCTTGAGATAACAGAGCAGGACTTTAAGGCTTTAAGTCATGCATTTGCTTCCCTGTCAAAGCCAGCTGGCAAAAGTGCTGAAGTTTAGTACTTTGCACTAAATCTGAGGCTGTGCAAACAAACCTTGGACAGTCAAAAAACCCACACATTTTGAGCAATTTTTGTTCTATCTTTTTTTAACTGCTGGATCTCAGCCCAAGCTTCTGGAAGTTACTTCAGCTTCTGAAAGAAACCTTATAAAGCATTTTAGTGGTTAGTAAACTTGGAGTTAGGGGTACTGTGAAGAGTTTTGCAGTAACTCTCTGTGTTTTCTAAATAGCATTACARCCATCACTGTAGGATGCTGCTCTTGTCATTGTTGAGACCAACTGCTGTGGGCTTTGGTGCAGGAAAAGTTTTCTTTATATCAGAGTTTTGAAATTACCTTTCAGTGACATGGTCTACTGAAGGCTGAAGTTTCTATTAGAGAAACTTAYGAATCAGCCTTCCCCTGTGGAAGGAACTGATTGTATATTACTGCTAACAGAATTTAAATTCAAAGTGAATTAGTAATTTTGTACTGAAGAAAGACCAGCCATTTCTCTAACTTATCTGGACTTTTTCCCACATAAAGCAGATTTTTTCCCACTTTCCTCTTAGGACCTAAGAACAAATTCTAACAAGCAGTGTCTTAAAAGGTTGAAAAATATTTATGTAACAGATGACAACAATCACAATATATCAGCATTTTTAAAGCCTTAAGTTATTTTCTATTCTGAAATATAGAGGCAATGAGGAACAACATTTACAAGCTATCATATTACAAATACATTGCTTCCTGAGCAACTAGGAAAATTTAATGAGAAAATTTAGTTTCCAAATACTCTTAACAAGTTGAGCTATTTCATTACACATCAGCCAAAGACATTTGTATAAAATAAGGTTATATTATTTTTGAACAAGTTTCACAGAATAACATTTATAAACATAGGCCTAAATAATTTAAACACAGCAAATTTAACAGTTTTTCATGCTACAAAATTACTGTATACAAAAGTTTGCCAAAGAGGATATTAAAAGTGCTCTCTTGCTTGCAAGTTTTTCTAGATGAGCCTACTTCCAGTGTAACCTGAATCATCTGCTGGTTCTCAGCTCTCCTCTGTTATTTTTCCATCAGTTCTCGATAATCACTGCATACATCAATCAGCTCTTTGAAGACAGGTGAGTATGCCAACAAGCAAGCAAAAAACCTAGCTAGTTCCTACCACTAATTTAATTTTAGGATATTTCTCTAAGGAATAAAGTGGATGCTAGTCCTCTGTAACTTCACTGGGAAAAGCAGAATTCCACATGGCTTGCACACTTTCCATGGGTGCTYTTTTCATCCATGAATAATAGTGTGCTTACTCCTTCACTGGGTGTGGTGTGACAAGGAACAGCAGAGTGTRCAAGTGAGAGCCAGGCCTTCCAGCATCTCACTGCAATGTCCCTGTGGGTGCACAGGCCAAGGTGTCACTGTCACCTTACACATACCTTTGTGTAACACCATCAACATGAAAACCAGCTGTTTTCATTCTACCACCTCTCTATGTCTTCCACCACATCTAGTGCCTAATTTTAAAGTGCAAATTTAAAAATTTAGGGAAGCTACTTCAGAGGAGAAAAAGTTTGGGGAAGTTATTTCATTCTTGAGAGTTATCATGACTTACTAGGCAAAGCAAGGTAAAGAGAARCTCACAGCTTTGAGACAAAGCATCTCCTGACAAACAAAAGCCACAGGCAATTCTTACTGTATTGTTTCAATGAGACTGACACACAGTTTTTATCAGAAGGGTTTTAAATTATCTGCTCAGACTAGTTGCTCCCTTCCTTCAATAATGATTTTTTTCCCTTTTTTGTTGGTATTTATAATGCAGCCCCCAAAGAAAAGAGCTAGACAATTTGTGCCTTTTCATATGTGGAAAGCATCAGTGCCAGAGGGCTACACAACCCACCCAGCTCTACCACCACCTACAATAGTTTTGGACTTATTCCTGTAGGTGTAGCCTCTGCTGATCACTTACAAGAGCCAGGAACTGCGCTTATCCCTCACAACTTGTCAATGGATCTGTGCTTCACTTCAATYGTTACAACACAGCCAGAACACTATGTCTCTATTCTGCTCTCAGAAGGGCCCGATACAGCCAAAGTGCAGAGTATTTGTTGTATCTCTCATAACCTTCAGAAATGTGCACACTTGGGCCATAGCTAAAGAATCAACCAGCAAGCTGACTTGGCATTGGACTGTGCTGGTCACTCCCTTTTCCTCCTGTCACAATCATGTGTGGAGCTAACCCAGCCATACACACCACTCTTGCAGCTATGCTGGGAGACACCAGCTCCACAGCTTTGACCCCTTTCCTTTGTGGACAAGCACTAGGAGAAGAGCACCACGTGGCCTACTCTGAAAATATCTCCAAACACAGAGACTAATTTGGCATTTCTGGTTGTTGGGAACAGTCAGAAGGCAAGTTCTGAGTCAGTCAAGCTCTGGCTCACATGAGCCACACTTTAACTACAGTAATCATGGGCACAGCCAATGCCCTGTGGGCCCCCCMAGCAGATGGGGCCAGCAGGGCCTGAGTGTGCCACGGGCTCTGTACTGCCCAAGCACACCACCTTGCCAARAGTGCTTGGCTGCAAGTGAACAGAGTGGCTGGGCTTCAAAAGATGCATGAAATGACTGCTGACTGCAGACATTCCTCCATGGTRCTTCTTGGTCAGTGCTACCTTTACTCATGATAAAGCTAGGAGAATGCTTCTAAGGAAATAACAAATGAAGCTGTCTAAATCCAGTGAACTAGCTAACTAAGAAAGTAGTTTCTGGTGAAGAGAACAGCTGCCTGGAAATAGTTTGTGCTGGATGAAGAATGTCCAGAGTTCTTGTCATTGTGCTCTTAATCTTACTTTTAGTAACGAATCCAAATCAAACTCAAACCTCTTCAGCAAATGCCAACTTAAATYGGAATGCTTTAGAATTCCTCTAATAATTACAGATTAAGTAGCAATATATTGAAACTAAACAGTGATCGTCTTGTAATCCTTTACTTCACAGTGTTCACTTAGAAACTGATTAGAGAATCACCTACTGCTCCAGACCTGGAGCTTGAGATCAATACCACTGAGAAATGGGCCTGTTCTACCATTTCATCTCTGAACTTGACTTCCAGGATTTCAGCTCCTGCCGCACCTTCATGAACAAAATAACTAAGAGTGGCATTCTGCCCCCATCCCTTCTATGTCTGGGCTGGAACCAGCAGATACACTTCTTGCCACTTCAATTTTAAGAAAAGATGGTAGCACAAATTAGAAGAAAAGCTTGTTAAAAAAATCAAAAAGAACTACAGAAAAATGTACTCAAGTGACTCCATCTATTCTTCAAAGAAMAGAAGAAAAACCACACTATTGGCATCCCACAGTGCAATCAGGTATATCTTCATCATTGTTGAATGCTTTTCACTAGAATTAGCCACATAAGGGTGCTTTACTAGAACTGGTTACCCTGTGATATAGCACATTCAGTACCTCTTCAATACTTTTTTTTACCAATGCCCACTTCCCATCTCATCGTCTCATCTGTCTCATCTCATCTCATCTCATCTCATCTCATCTCATCTCATCTCATCTCATCTCATCTCATCTCATCTCATCTCATCTATCTCATCTCATCTCCCCATCCCCACTAACTATATATACCTTCTCTCACTGTTTATACCTGTGCTTTCACAAAAAATAAGTATCCCCAAAAACCAAAATTTTCTTTCCTTGAGCCCAGGTCTTCTGTTTGCTGTTAGTTTCTCTATTACTATYAGCCTACCTAATTATAGGAAGATTCAAGAGCTGAAAGGGATTATGTCCACCAGTGACCCAATCCAAAGCCAGAAACCAGCTGTAGGCTAATAGGCCACATATTCCAATCTAAAGTCATTTCTTAGTAAGAGACAAAACCCAAAGTTAGCAGGTATTTTAATCTTACTGAAACCATGCAAAGAATTCCCACTGCCTCTTAAAAATAAATAAATACATAAGTTATGCATGGCCTTCTAAGCAATGCAGTTGAGTTCCAATGTGAGCAGCCCATTTCAAGACTTAAGGCCAGGAACAAGCTCATCAGACCAATAMCTTTGTGTGCATGTGTCTGCAACTACTGGGCCTGTTTGGCAGAACACTTCAAGGAATGAAAAGGCAAACTCACATATTAAAAATATTCATAAAGTCCCATGACAAAATTAAACACAACAAAGCTTGTCAGGTGTCTCTGAACCACATGATTGTTCCTTTGGCCTCAGAGTTTCCACTTCAATATTGGCCAGCAGCACCAAATAAGCTTAAATGGTTCCTTTATAACTCAAGAGTGAACAACAAGCACCATTAACCAGGAATTAAAAATAGCTATGTATTAATTTAAATAAAGATCTCTTGCTAGCCAAACAGCAGGTAAACTCAGCTCCACTAGTCTCTACAGAAGGTGTCATAAGCTTGACAAAACCAGTGTGAGCAATTTTTGGTAACTATCTCTTTGGGTGAGAGACTGTAGAGATAAGCTGRTCTTTTAAAAACTGCCTAAAGATTTCCTTCAAAACAAATACTTTTATAAAAGTTTATGTACCAAACTATCTGGAGTTTTTATTAATAATTTAAAACCCAACAAGAAAGTGTCATCAGTTTCCTCCTTCTGCTCCTTCTACTCCTTCTGCTCCTTCTGCTCCTTCTTCCTCTTCTCCTTTAACAACTAAGGTACCTAGGAGAAAAAAAAAAAAAAAAAGAGGAAAAGAAGAGGAAGACACAGTTAATTATGATCTACCTGAAAGCTTATTTGTTCTGTTGGAAAGAGTTGAGAGTTGTATTTCCTGCCTGTTTCTAACCAACATGAACTTCTGCATACCTCAACRGGTCTTAACTATAAAAACCTTCAACTGATGAGCTCCTCTGTTGGGTGTTTTCCAACTTCTTGGGTAACAGGGAATAAAAAGGTGCTAAAACATGGTCTGCAAAGATCAGCCTCACTTGGTCTTTGGGAAATGCACCAATTCAGTTCAACTGCTAACAACCAATCAGCACATCACCCTTCTCTTGTGGGGCCCCTACTTTSTGCTGCCTTTTCCAGGACATCTATGCCCACGTTTTAGTGTGGTTAGTTAGTCTAACCTTACACTACCAARGGCACTTTTTGCCACAAATATGTGCCCTATTCTGTTTTTTGTTTTACACTCAAAACGTTTCCTACTACAACAGCAATTGGACCACTGCAGGCCATCCTTTCTAACAGTGCAATTCTCTCATCAGGCTTCCACTTTCTAGTAGTTTTTTTACTGCAGTTTACCTGGTTTTAGATAGAATCTGGTGATAGATTTCCCACCCACCACTCCCTGTAGTGAAGCTGTCTCCTCTTGTTGACATGCCTCCACTCTTCCCTTCCCTGCTGTTATTCTGCCTCTATGTCAGTGTTACCACTTTGCTCTCCCTTTCATTGCTTTAGTAAACAGGGGATGATATTGAACAGCTAACATCTCCATTGACAGGAATGAACATATTTAAAAATAGATTGCAAAATTATCTAATTTTTAGTAACTAAACGGTTGAATATCTTTTCATACCACGGTCTTAAATAGGAGAGGACAGCTCACAAATTGAGGCTTACTGCAGTAATGGAGGGGGATATTCAGGCATTTAGGAAATCTGCATGCAGTTTTGAAAATTTGCCCTTGCATCAAAAGCGAACCAAAGCATCTCCCTGTCTATCTCTATTCTCTCATATCACCTCTTTTGTTGGGAAAATTGTAATTCAGCTTGACAGGTGAAAGTCTTGTTAACTTATTTAATGCTAAATCTTTCCATTCCCTATTAGGTATTTGATAAAACTACTTGGGTGACTACAGAATAATGCCCAGCTATAGGTTGCAAGACCACTTRGATTTAACACTCCAAAATCCATCAAACACTGTGGCCAGGATGTCAGAAACCACTTCTGAATGATTCTGAAGAGGAGGGAGGAATATTAGTTTCATGGGCACACAAATGAATCTCTGAGGTTATGTTWAATTTCCCTGTGGTTGTCTTTACATTAAACTTTTAACTCACCCCAATTGCCTCATGCCCCAAACTCACCATCCAGCTTTTTCAGCTTGGGTACCCGTTTGGTTGCTTCTTCAATCCAACTGCTCTGATCAGTGGCAAATTTCTCTTGTAGTGGATTGCCTACAAACACCAGCTCCTCTAGCACTGGCAGCTCTGCCAGTCTCACAAACTCTGCTGCAACCACAAAGGTGAAAACACCAACCAGGTTGTGGAACAYGGAAAGTACATCTGCACCACACATTCCTTTCACACTCAGTGCAAACACAAAGAGCATGAGATACAACAGGAGAGGGACTGCTTGGTCTCTAATTGGTGTCAGGTTAAAGAACAGGGGTGTGTTTTAAGAGGTTGGAGAATGATGATTCAAAGCATGAACTTAATTTGACTTAAACATTAAATTCAATATTCTAACTATTTTTACTCTCTTGCATGAGTGGGTGCTCAGGGATCTTGCACATCAGCGGGCTGTGAGTTAGAATYAAAGCTCCATGAGATACATGGTAACTGTTTTTCACTTGGTGACTTAATTCATGCATTCACCATACTACAGAAGTCTCTACAGAGTGGAGATACATAGCTTACCCCAGTCTTTCACCAAATTATTTGACATATAAAGAACCTTCAGTTTCTTCATTACACGGATGCCCCTCAGCTTCTCAATTAAGTTGTAKGAGATCCACAGCTCCTCTAAAGTTTCAGCAACTGCCTCCTGGAAAATGACAGGACTACTCAGATAAGCAGAAGTACATCTTCCTTATCATTCATACTCTTTCATCCCCTTCTACAGGTCACCTCATGTGAGAAAATACTGAGGTATATCAGTCCTCCTTTTTTTTTAAGCAGGCCCCTAAGTATTAGGCATGGCAAATGCTCATGGGAATTAAAAGGCAAAGTTATATATGCAAATATATATATAAGRAGGACAGAAATTGCTATATTAGAATAAAACAAGGCTTAGCTGGCTGGAGTAATTCTTAAGGCATAGGGGCAGAGGAGACAAATCTCCCTACTTGTGCAATGCAAGCATAAGTGAAGAAAATGCAATTCAACAACTGCTTTGGAAGGGATGTTATACAGTGTGAGAACATTATTCATTCTGGTATATTCTGGTATGTTTATATCTGCTGGCCAGAAATCACATACATAAGTCTCCCAAAAGAGAGGTTTTTTTTAAACCTGTCATTACACACTAACTCTGCATTTCACACTAAAGAGATATAGCATCTCTGAAGATGAGAACAGCTTTGAGGAGAAACAGTATCTCTTGAGAAAGAAAATAATTTATGTATTCATTTAAAAAAATACTGATTGAAAAAAGTATTCTTCTGACCTGAATTCAAATATAACAAAATTGATCCAACTTTTTTCTCAACTAGTTTTCCCCTTCTAGGTAGACTCAGTCCTGCCACCATCAGCTCTAAAGCCATCCTGCTCCAGGTGCCAGTTAACATGAAAGGAATTGACTCCCAGGAAGTGTGAGTTTATAGGATTGCTAATATTTGTATTAAAGAAGCACAGTCTAAGTATCTTCAGGTAGAAAATTCTGCATGTAAGAAGTCTGTAGAAACTGTATTCATGTAAAGCTAGTGGAATTTAAATGGCTTTACAGATAGACAGCAGTTTGCAAAGGGAAGTTMTGATCATCTTTATTAAAGACAACAAAATCTCTCTTTCTAAAATTCTTCTGTGTAGTAAATTGAGGTAGCAAAATTTCCAAACATAAAGAGAATTTGAACCAAAAAAARGTGAATTATTATCTGAAAATTCRGAAGCAATGTGTAAGAGGGAGAACWGATGATAGGAAAAGGAGAATATAAAATGTTCRTGCCTAGCCTTTTATTTAATTAATTTTATTGAATTCAGCAAGGACTTGTATGAACACAGGGGAATTACCTCATATTCTGTTAGTGAAGAATTGATACTAAAAAGCACATACCAATCCATTCAAGTTCTTTATGTTATTTCTTCCCAAAGACAGAATCCTCAAATTTTCTGTAATAAATGAAAAAAAAAATCTTATTAATAAACAGGGTTTTTAAAAATAAGATGCTGTAAGTCAGGTAAAATGCCATATTCTGCTTACAAACTGCACTCTGAACARGCTGCCTTAAGAAAGAATGACCTAACAGAAACAAAACCTCCTGACCTAARCAGATCAGCAGGAATTGATGCAGGGGAAAGCTCAGAAATACACTCATGAATACAAACCTGCTCATGTGTAGGTTACCTAATTGAAATTCAGTTTTGATAAATACTGAACAAAAATTACTATTTCACCTTGCACCTGAACTTTAACTGCTGACTTGCTTCTTTTGATCTTACATAATTCACATCCACTCCTCTCCAGGCAGAAGTGGTTCTGATCTTATTTTAAGACATCAGATTTAGTTTCTATACCAGAAGCAGCATATGAAGCTGCCTTACAGATGCTTGATAAGAGACATTCCGTTTGGTTCTAGTTGGTCTGGCTTTAGCATMAAATACTTGGCATAGACTGGATGTTTTAAATATACATTAATATAAATATTTAAGATGCTTTATAGGCTTTTAATGTTTTATCCCACAAAAAAAATTCATTGGTTTCACTTCTATGTATAACTGCCTAATTATTTTTTCTCATTATAGTTCCTCAATTGAATTATTACAGAACAATTATTTGGAAAGATTACTGGAATATATTTCCCTGACTAGCATTTCCAAATCTTTTGAAGTCTGAGCTTATTGTGAAAAGAAATAAGTTCATCAAGCTCTTTGACAGATCTCTTGGTGTGCAGCTGGAAAGGATGAGATTCCAGGTTCCTTATCTATCCAGCTGGCAATTTGATAGGAACAGAGAAGCATGGAAGCTCCACTTCAAAACCTGCAGCTCTTTGCCAGCCTCACGGCATAGTCAAAGTCTTGAGGACAGAGCATTTAAGACTTCTGCTCCAAAGTCAGCAACCCAAGGGTTTWGAAGACATCTGTCCAAGAAAGAGAAACTCAGCTTCTAGACAGGTGGCATCCATTTATAAAGTATGAACAAAATGAAACCAAGTATATCCAATCCTCTGCAAAGTGGAATTATATTTTTCCATCCAGGTCTGTAACACTCCAACCTTGCTGTAACCAATAATGCATTTGTAGAGTTGATGAACTGCAGACTGTCTCCATCAGGAGTGTGGAAAATGCTCATGACATCATCTAGAACTGATTAGGTGTTGAATAGCACAGCAARGCCCACGGGAGGGTAGGGAAGTGYTTMCTGAATGGAATTYTTTGATTGTTGCACTGTGAGACAAGTGCCAAGGCCAGTGCAGGGATGCCTGCTGCAGTACACCAYTGCTGCTCAGCRTGCATTCTCCAGTAAGARYGGTCATTTCAAAGGTCACTYRTAATGTTCTCCGAGGAGGGAATAARAAAGGATAACAACAGGTTACATGTGTCCCTAAAGCTGGACACATGTAACAAATGATGGCATTTATCCTAACCAGGCAACTAGTGAACAAACACAATGGACAGCTGGCTTGTCACTTACTCAGGTTGTTCAAGTTGGCGATTCTGTCGATGCAGTTTGTAGACAGCGACAGTTTCCTTTGAAAGCAAGAATAATCAATGCACAGTATATAAGGAATCACTACACTGGAAGAGTTCCATGTCCCAACAGCCCTGCATTAGAAATAATTATATGTTCTTGTCTCATTAGATGATAAACTAACTGTTTGTGTAAACAGACTCAAAATATCCTCAAACCATTAAGATTTCTGCAACTTTATTTAGCTTCTGGGAAAGTAYCATGAGTTACTTACCTGACATACTGGATTATCTTTTGATGTCTAGCCTTAGCAAATGCATCGATGTTTATTTCTGAAATTACTATAATCTCTTTCTGAAATTTCCTGCTCAAATTGCCTCCTTTTTTCATGAATTTTGGAGTGGACCATAAATGTGCCATTTAGCTGATAGACTCCAAACACAGAACTGTAATTATATACTGATAGACAGTATATGATTTTTCTGGGGGCAAATATTAATACAGAATCTACCTAACACTTTCTGATTTAAGTTACTAGGGTCTTTGAATTAAAAAGGGCAATTGTGTGCAGAAAGAGAAGCTCAATTAAGAAAAAAAGAAAAAAAAGCTGCTGCTTTGAAGGCCACACTTAAACAAGTAGATACATATTTGCAGTGGACAGCAGGAAAACCGAAAGGAAGAKAGGAGAATATTTTGTGTCCAACATGTTTTTCATGGCACTTACTCGCAGTTAACAAGAGCAGAGAGAGCACCATCCATCTTCTCCACAGGGGGAATCTGCCCATAGAGTTTCACCTCCTTTGCCTCTGAAGCCTTCTGGCCACTTTTCTCTTCCTAAAGAAAAGAGAAGGTGAGGAAGAGACTCACTGCTACATGCAATTACCAAAAACTGCTATACTAAAGGAATTACTCTAAACGTGATTACTGTAGAAGTAATTCCAATATASTACTGGAAAGAGAAAGCATTTTGAACACTGTTATCAAGATTCCTGCTGATGTACCATAAAAAGGGTAAGGCYAGCTTATTTTCAAGATATCAAAATAACTTACATTATATATGCTGATTTTAAAAAGTTGTGTAACAYTTGAGCAATTTAATAAAGGAGTCATCTACCATAGAGAACCGAGAATAGAAGGAAGGCTAAAATTCTGAATTAAGGTATTTCCATGGAGACTGACATACAGAAACCTCAGCTAGGGCCAATCTATAGCAGAGGCAGATTTAAAAGTTCTGACAGAAAAGTCTCCTTCCAACTTCACCCAAAAATCTCAGAACTCATGCCTGGCTCACAACACAAACTGAACACAGGGAAGTGTGTTTTGGGGGAGAACCTAAACAGATTCACAGTGTTAAGAATCTGGAAAAAAAAAAAAAATTCTAATTAGCCATTAAGAAAGAGTGGGGGAAGATGTCACACTTTAGAGAATACAGCAAAAGACAGATTCCCTATTTGCAACTTAGGTTGATAATTCAGAGCCTTGGAAAAATGGACATAACTTAGGCATTTAGGTTTATTAAAAATATGGTATATTAAAGCTTTTAAAATTCTGAAGTGATGGCTAATTATTGACTAAACACTTGGAACAAGTATCTATTTAGAGAGTAGCAGCAGTTTTGACAGCTGCCTCCCTGACAGCACAAAGAGAGCATTTTGTCAGTTCACTCAGTGTTCAGKGCAAGGACTGGAGGTCCATTAACAAAGGAGAAATCTTGGCACTTTCAAAACAAGGACTCTTGTTTTCTYCTCCATTTCATGCATCTACTGAAAAGGGAGATAGCTGAGTGTGCTCCAGTTTATTTGGCTACTTTGTAATTAAATTAATCATATCCCATAAGTCGTTTAGTATCCCACGGCAGAACATCAGGTTTTGATAACATTATTTTTCCTCTTTTGCACCCAAAATACTTCAGAAAACTTAATTTAATAATAATAAAAAATCATGTTGCCTTGTACACTTATTTATATTCCAGTTTCTGTCCATATTCAGTATGACAGTATTTTTAYACAAAATTAGTGATTTAGCAAATAAGCACATCAGATGTTTTGCTGGAGTATGGTGATACATGTTCAAASAAAGTAACTCTATCAATGTGAAACTTCCATTTTCTTTTCCAAGAACAGTACTCTATCTATTTGTATTTACACTCAGTTTGTAATCTATCAGYTTATACCAACAAATAAAAATACATTTTTCCTTAAAAACATGAAAGGGAGAGAGCTTATATCAGCTTATACCAACAAATAAAAATACATTTTTCCTTAAAAACATGAAGAGAGAGAGCTTCCAACACAGACTGGGCCAGCAGTGAGCACCTGCAGGAAGAAAATTCATCCTGATTGCCAAATACTTCTGTAAGCAGCTGCACAATCACCATATGCCACAGAGAAAGTACAGGTAGAACAGGCATGTTTTTTTTAAGAACAGGTTGCATGTTTGCCAAGTTGAAGCTGCTTTGATTTCAAGCTGCCTTGACTGGACTAATGCCACCCTGACTGTAGGGCATAAGTAAACCCTYATGCCAAAGGGAAGAAAAACATTTGGAATGCAACACAACACCAAATGCAATTGTACAAGTCACAWGGACCCAGATTAGGAAGAGTAAAAGGAAGATTTAGACCCAYCCCCAATAACTTGAACAGAAAAGCAAWWTCAGCACTTTATGCCTAACATTAATGGAAACTCACTGACACAGGCTGAATCTGTCTAAGAGACATGTGACAGAGGAGCAAATGAAAAACAAATCTGTAACAGGAAACATGGAGCTGAAGTTCTGGAAGGCAGAAAGACTGAGGGAGGAAAAGCAAACTACACAGTTCATACCTCTACTAATGCTAATGKCTGCAAGTTGTTGCATTCTAGTTCTTACTAGGAGAGCAGGAGTGAAGTTGGTGGGATATACCAACATAACTAGAAAACCGCTGAAATACTGAAAGTACTAAACAATGATAAAACTCAAAATKGAAGTAATCTTCAGTTACAGGCCAGTACCTTGAGCTTCTGGGTTCAAGTCTACCTGCCCAGGCTCTCACATCCAGATCTTCTAGAGACCAAAGCATTTATAAATCCTTGCTCTAGCAGCTGGCCAGAATTAGCAGGGAAGTGTATGTACACCCAACAGCACATCTGTGCCTTCATCTAAAATTCAGAGACTAGGGAAAGATTCTCACTGGTTTTACTGGGAAGTGAACCTAGAGCATCCTACATCATCATTTGAAATTACATCCACATCCTTGCCAGCACACAGCTTTCTGGAAGACCAGGTCAGCCACCACCACATAAATGAGTTTCTGTATTAACAGAGTACTTTAAGAAGAAAAACACCCAAGAAACTCATTCTGAGTTAAGCTTTGCACAATATGAAGGACCATATGTCAAAAGACATGCAGAAGTTTCACTGAACTCAGTAYAGTGAGAATTTCATACTTGTTTATTCTGTGGGAAGGACTGCACTTGGGCAAAGTGGAAAGAGTTAAAACATAATACATCCCCAACTTTTAATCTCTTTCTGGCTTCAGGCCAATGCATATTCAGCAAAACRAGGCAGGAGGGCCAAACAGACTAATCTTTGCCAGTTATAGCAATTTAACAGGAACATACAGAAAGTCCAACAGAATGTACTGTACAACAACAGTAATCATCATTTTACTTTGAGAAACTTCTTAATGCAGATGTTTCAAGCAAACATATTTCTTACAATGTTTGAAAAAGAAAATTAGCTGAATACAGTCAAACCCCATGCCTCTAGAYACTGTTCTAGTACTTACCCATCTGGCTAGAGCTTCTTTGATAGTCGTTGCTTTTGCCTAGAGGTGAAACAAACTTAAGTGAGTATTCATTGGATTTTTAAGTGGCTTGTTCACTGCAAATCTGTTTCCTCTCCCTTCCCTATTCCTATCCTGCTTGTTTGCCCCSCTTCCACCACTTTCCTGTATTATCTTGGGTCAGCCAAGCCAAAAAAAGTTGGAATGTCCCAGTGTCCTGTAATTTTGTTTTCTGGGGTATTTTGCTGCATTTCCAGAAGCAAACAATKGGCTTAATGTCAGGATATTATCTTCCTGATCTTACTCTCTGCCCCATGGCACACTGCTAATTAGCTTTTATGGTGAAATTCAATTCAAAGGCATAAGAGGTTACTGCATTGAAAATTGCGGTCTAATGCTCTTAAACCCTCACACTTTCTATTGTGCATTAGCAACTTCCTGTCTGAAAGCAAGTCTGTGACCAGCCTCCTAAAATTCACTGAAGCAAATGAGGTACATTTTGMCAAAACTCAAGAGCAATCTGGATGATATATATTTGGGGTTTCTTTCCAATTGTTTTGCATTGAGTTACACCATATGATGTGAAAACATGTRTTATTCAGTTTGGAAAAACCTGAGAGCTGCTTTTTAAGGCTTTTTAAGGACTGACCCACTGACCAACTTTCTGTTGTCWCTAACTCTTACTTTTCCACCTCACATCAGAGTCTTAGTGAAACCACATAAAGATATCCAAARCAGTAGTATGTAAACATCATGTTTAATCCTTCTCTAAACATTAAACATATTCCAAGATGTCTCTTGGATTAAAAAGGTTTCAGAGGTCAATCTTTTACAAACAGTAAAAGATCAACAGCCTTCTTTCTACAAATACAGGAGGATTYTAGTTTTGGCATCTCTGTTGCTCTTAAGTGTATCAGGTTGTGGATAAAAGCAGCCTTTCAGGTAATCAGATACATAACCCCCCTACACTGTAAAAGTTAAAAACAACAAACTAATTTCCCCCAAAAATCTTACAGGCAGCCACCTCAGTCACAGAGCTTTARTGCTGGGTGCTTTACTCTGGACCACAGGAAAGTCTGGTCCCAGCAGTAAAAGGCAACAGCTGAGGCAGATATGTATAAGAAAAGGCCACAGCCACTGAACACCCAGCTACAKCCTAAGAGCCAGCAAGCTCTGAGCCAGGGAGCCTGAGCATGCATCTCAAACATCAGCATGCACCTCCATATGGTCATCCTCACATGTTTCTGGCCACTGACAGGCATTCATTTCAATGCCTGTGATAGCATTGAAATGAATGCCTGTCAGTGATAGCTGACAGTCTATACTGTCCATACCAAGTGATAGCTAGCTCTGAGTCCCACTGGAGACGATCTGCAAACTTGAGCCACAGCAGTGTCTGCCAGAGATGAACATCTGCATGATCTCCTCTGGTTCAGAAGATCACAACCCTAAGTTCCCACTACAACAGCCAATTAACAGCTACCAGCGTGCACGCAAAACCAGCTGGCTTCCACATAGTTGGGGGGTTTTGGGGCAGAAACTTCATTGCCTTTTTCATAATTATGGCAGCTAATCACCACAGCACTTGGGTCCATGATCTCAGTCACTCACRTAGAAGGCAGAAATGCATTTATAAGACCAGTGGCTGCTGCTGTTTCAAAGTCATGCCTAAAAACAGTTTGGACTTTAAAGTTACTGATCCATGTAAGCACAAGGAGTAGCTTCTTCCCTGACCTCTGTTGACTTGTCTCTGCTGATTTGATGAAAACATGGACATCAGCACAGCAGCTTATCTGGAAAGCACATATCAAGGACTTCATTTTCTTTGAGGTGCACTTGAAATTTCTGAAGGCAAATCAGAGTATCTTCTGCCATGGGAGGCAGATTTCCCTTACTTAAGGGAAACTTCCTCCAAGAAATTAATCTGCAGGGTTCTTCTATGTGCTTATTGAACATTTTTCTACAGGTATTTACACTAAAGAAAGTAATAAYACTTAAAATACTCAAAATGCCAAGTGACCAGTGGTCACCCCGAAGARTCACCATCAATATGGCAGGAACAAGAAACAGAATCTCTGAAGGGGAAAAATAACCACACCTGTACTAGTAATATTGTAACAGAAGATGTATTTCTCCCCCTCAAAATATGGCAGTTGGACACATTGTATTTACAAAATTTAGACCGCCAGGAAAAAGCAAAACAGCGAYGCTTCGCCTTATTTGTAGACATTTATTTGTATTTTAAATAGATGAAATCGGAATGGCACAGCAACAGATACCAAGCTAATCGCTGTAGCGATCGCCGATACTGCYGCCTTAAAGACACGTACTACCTGAGGTTTGTGAGTCTGTGACTCGCCCCTTTGCTCGCGTATCCCCAAACCCCGCTTTCGCAAGGCACAGCAGCAGGCCCCCGTCCCCCGCCTCAGCCGCCGCCCCTCACCCCGGGCTGCTCGGCGGAGCCCGGCCCGCGGGGGCTCCGCGCCGCCCCTCACCGCCGGCCCGGGGGCCGCTCCGAGCCCCGCCGCCGGGCCCCGGCGCGGCCGCAGGACTCACCATGGTGCCGTGGATACGGCGAACGCTCCGGTTGCTACGGGCGCGGGAACGCCCCGCCCGGAACTCGCGTGGCGGCGGCGGCGGCTCGCGGCGCCTTCTGGGACCCGCGGGGCCTCGCCCCGGCCCGGCGCGGGGCTCACGGCCGCCCGGGCGGGGGAACCCCGGCCGCAGCTGTGAGAGCCCCAGCTGCGGCCGGTGCAGCTCAGGCAGCCCCCCGAGCACTCGACTGAATGGAATGTGATGGGCCTTTGGCCTAGCAAAGAATTACTGTGGCGGGTTCCGGGCTCCTCAGTGCAAGAGCTACCGGAGAGGGGCCAGTGGAGAGCCACGGAGATGATGAGGGGTCCTGGAGCCTCTCTCTTGTGAGGAGGGAGGGACGTGCGGGACCTTGGCCTGTTTCATCTATAGAAGAGGAGAGCTCATCAATAGACACAAATATCTCAAAGGTGGGTGSCAAGAGGATGGTGCCAGACTCTTTCCAGGGGTGCACCGTGACAGGACAAGGMGAAACGGCCTTAAGCTAAAACATGGGAAGTCCCACCTCAACATGAAGAAGCTCTTTACATTGAGGATGGCAGAGCACTGGAATAGGCTGCCCAGGGAGGCTGTGGAGTCTCCCTCTAGAGACAGTCCAAATCCACCTGGACACATTCGTGTGTAACTTGCTCTAGGTGACCCTGCCTTAGCAGAATTGGACTAGAGGATCTCCAGAGGCCTCTTCCGACCCTAACAATTCTGTGAACGTACACCAATATAAATAATGTGGCTTAAGGCAATAATCAGGCACTCAGTTTAATGTACACTTCAGGAAACACATTCTGCAGAGTGCCTGCAACACATCTTGGGTCCCCGGGTAGCATTGTAAATATACAAAATGCTAGTGCATAAGTTGTCTGGTTTTCAGCAAGTCCTTCTATTAATTATTTTGTCCAGGAAACCCTGACTCATTCACAAAAAAGGCTCTTTGCAGTAAAGTGACATTGGTTTTATTTTTCCTCCTTTTAAAACAAAGTATCATTCACTTTTCCAAACAAATACTTAACATCAAATTCTTACACATGGTTGTTTTTTTTTCACAAAGGAAGTGTTGTACTTCTTTTTCAAGTTGCATATATCACAAAATTTAACACTGCATTGTCTTAAAAGCTTGTGCTTTAGAAATCAAGTCTGAGCACTCTTAATCAAGCTGTTGGGTTTTTTTTTTTTTTTTTTTTTAACTTTACATTTACTTCCGAGATCTACACTCTTTCCCTACACGACGCTCTTCAGGTAGGACTGCAGTGTGGAGACACAGGTGTCGGCACTGGGAGAGTGACAGAAGGGGGATAGGGGAGGTGCTGCTCTTGCACAATTAGTAACTGCTCCAACTCCTGAAGAGATGCAAGATGAGGCAGGAACCTTCACACAACAGACAACCCTTCCTCCTACAGTTGCCACTTGAAATGAGTTTGGAAAAAAAGGCAGGGTGTTAGGTATGGGTGACACCAAGGAGCACATGGCAGCATGCTCTGGCCCTGGACTCCTGGGGCTGCTCGTGTTAGCAGAGGTTCAGGCACCATGTATGGCTTGGCAAAAGCCTGTTCAGTGGGTGAGGGACTTTAGAGACCAGGCATGAAGAAATCTTGTGTGGAGTTAGCAGGATGGAGCTTCTCTTGTAAAGAATGACTGGATAAACTGTTCATTTGGCATTGATTGTGCGTGAAGAACACGTGACTTAAATGATAAGGAATAATAAGAGTTGCAGAAAGCCATTGGGACTGAGCAGTAGCATAATGACAGTTAACTGGAGAGAGATCCCTGAGAGCAAAGCAAAACTGAGTACCACTAATGAAAGTTTTGTATCTTCCTGAGCAGCTCTCAAACTGGTCTGACAAAATAACTTTGGAAGGAGAAAGTTGATAGAGGCCCTTCTTAAACAGGCCTTCAGCACTGGCACCATTTCAGCAAGACCCTCTTGAGAGATCAACTCACTTGGGAAGAAGTTGTTTCTTTCTACCTGAATGGTGGGAAAAAAACAGTAGCCAAAAATGAACTTGGATTTTTTAAAAAATCTTGGGCAATCATGGAAAAGCTATCCTAGATTTGGCTTTGGGTGCCTTTTTTTGGAGGGCATTGTTACTTTGGTATGATTCTGAGTTAACCTAGCCTGTAGATTTATTTAAACTGACTGTAAAAACTGTCACCTTATGGTGGTGATTTTTTGTCTCCCAACTCTGCTTCCTCCCTAAGAACAACTGTCAGCATCTGTTGACAACATTAAGAGTTCCACAGGTAATTAATCCCTAACTTAATAGCTATATTTAGACATGTTCTAACCTATCCAATAGAATCTTAATATCCTGAGTGTCAAACACCAGTCCAAGACATTACAGGAACAGACAGGTACATCCCCAATACAAGACAGTGCTACTACTGCCATTCTCCTTGGATGACAAGGAAAAGTACTCTTCATTTTCCCATTCAGCACATAGCTCTTTTTGGAAAGAAACAGAATGTGTCACCAGAAGACCACAATGCTAAGTATACGAGCCTCATTTCAAGTAAGTATCTCCAGCTTTGTGTCAATGGAAAACACTTCCCAAGTGTATTTGGCTGTAAAGATAACAATTCTGGGGTAAGGTAGCTTAGGACTTAAAGCCAGAGTCATTCATTATTTGGATGTCCACGTTTATCATCTGTCACTGCTGAGGGTGCAGGCTGCCTGTTAACATTCTCTGAGGTGTAAATACTGCAAGCAAGGAAGTACCTACTACTTTCTTCAGGTACTTGTTTCTTCACATCGTGACCACTTTGAGCTGTCAAATTTGTACCATTGTGCAGCCTGCTTGTTGTTTTACATCTCCTCTGTTTACCTAGTTAAATTAACTTGGGCTGCTCCAAATAAATCCCTTTCTTTTGCTTGTAACTAAGGAGTCATTTGGTTATTTTCATATTTCAAGGCTTGTCTCAGTCAATCCCTTCAATTCACCAGTCATCACCAGTCATTTTGGTGGCTCAAGTCCTTGCAGATCTGCAACAGCTTGCATGTRCTTGAGTGTTCATCCCAAATGCAAGTGCAGAAACTCCTGAATCTTTCCCCAGGAGTGTTCCTGTGCATGGGCATGTGCTTTGCTCTCTCCACCCCCTAGGACAGGCACCCCCAAGACACGATCCAGAGCTACCTGACAAAATGGAGTAGAAGGAGGATCAATTCGGTGCCCTGCTCCGGGATAACTGAGGAGTTCAAAGTTCTCTTTCCCGTGCTGGCGCAGGCGCCTGACTGCCAGCTCAGCATACAAGGAGCTCTTCCACATCCGATCAGCCTCCCCTACCACTAGGAGAAAGTGACCTTCTGCCTTTTCAATGGGGATCACGCTGGGAGAATTAGCAGGATTCGTTGGGTCATCCAGAGCTTCAAAAATGTCAAATACACCAGAGTCAGAGACACTGACTTTCTTCATATCAAAACGCAGCCCGGGCAGAGTCATCTGACCATAATGGAGGTCTGCAACTGTGTTGGAGCTACAGCCAGAGATTGAGACAGCAGCCACTACTTCTGGCAAGAAGGTGATCATGGAGAGTGCTAATTCTGCCCCTTTCCCAGTCCCAATCACTCCAACTCCTGGTCCTTTCACCTTCAGATAAGATAGAGGTGGAGAAGAGAGGAAAAAAACAATAAAGGAAGCATACATTGTAATGGAATTAGTCATTGATTGACTTTTGAGTTGTTTTATTAAAAAAAAAAAAAAAAAAAGTGAGGTTAATTATTGATGTAACCTGTTGGAACGTGACTATCTGGACCCAGGCTCCTCCTGTTTACAGTCTTATTTTTCAGAGACACCAAGAGATATCAAACCCCACAGAAAACGCAGACAGGCACAAGGTATCCCAAGGCATACTCCTGGGATACCTGGTCCCTACTGCATATTTTCCTAAAACAGGTAACAGGAAATTCAAGCACAGTCTACTGTTTCATATGTCTCAGGAAAATAATCTCACAAATTACATATGTAGGATTAGATAAGTACCATTTGTCTTGTCTTTTTCTAGCCTGCAAAGTAAAACTGAAAGCAACACCCCACATCATCAAATTCATTCTTTCAACTATTATTGAGCAGTATAGTATCATCCTCTCTTAAAACTAATTGCTTCCRTGTAAGAAAAAAACCCAAACAAACCCAACMTTGTTATCACCACTTGTCCTGTTTGGAGAATACTCCAGCATTCACTGTCCTACTGATCAGCAATCTTTTAGCTCCAACATGTATTTAACTTTGTGCTGGAAGAAATTCACTCTCTCCAGTCATATGCATAAGCCACTGTTGGGCCTAAGCTTGCCCAGCAGAAGCTGATACTCAAATATAAAAAAAAAAATCACCACCACCACCTAGGCATAACTGCTAAATCCTCCCTAGCMCCAAGAGATCTCCCATTGCACTCACCTTTGGGTGACGCTGTAGGAACCTTGCTGCCTCTTCAAAGTACTCAAGTTTTAATTCTTTCATGACCCTAGGAAGATCTTCAAAGTCAAAATATGGCAGAGAAAGAGCAGCAAAACCATGGCTAGCCAAGAGACTGGATCTAAATTCAATCAAGCCTCCTTCATCACCATACATGTCAATCACTCCTGGAAAGGGACCATCCCCTATATTAAAGAGAAGAGATACAGAAGAAAAGTTATCAAACAGGGCACAAAAAAAMCCATCTGGTGAAGAGGAACAACAAAATACAGAATGCTTAAGACATTTACTATTAATAGTCATTATTTTTCCATTTGCACAGCAAAGATTTAAGAGAACTGGTGCTGTATTCCACTTCAGCTTTTTCAAACTAAGAACAGGTCCAGGTCCTTACATTCCTGTAAAAATAGATGAAGTTATGGGTTTGGGGTTTTGTCCTTTTTTTTTTTTTTAATTAACAAAAACAAACCACAACTGTTCTAAATGTATTTTTCCATGGTCTTAASCTCCTACCCTCAGAGCAATAATACACCAAGTCAGCTATTTTCCCACAAAGTCACATCTTAATTAGCAAAGTGCAAACTCATGAGTAATGAGGCAAGAGCACTGAGCCCTTGAAACAAATTCTGCAAAACTTACGTAAACTCTGGAACAAATGGCATTGAGCAAAGCCCCACAAAGATAACCCATTGTTAAAATCAACTGGACTTACTAGCTCTATCTCAACATCAGCATGGTAAGGACTTGGCAGGAGAACTGCTCCTGCAGATGTCACAAGAAGGAAGGCAGAACTGAGAGCTGGCTGGGTGTGGTTGTGTGCACCACTGATGCACAGAAGAATGTGCACATACGTGTGTACAATCTGTCCCACCAAACTACAGAAATAATCAGAACCACCATTTCAAACAGCTGTGCTTTTGCAGCCAAGGTCATGTTGTAACATGTTTGTGTGCCAAGTCAGGAAATCTTGGGTTAAAAGGCTAAAGATGCTTCTTAGTGGAGTTTTAAAGACTCCAAGCAAGCAATTTTTTTTTCGTTTTGTTTTTCCCCTGGCCATCAAATGTCATGTCTGATGTGCCCCAATCCAGCTCTCTACAACCATCTCAGCACAAAGAGGACACACTTGTTGCAAGAGTACGTTAGCTCTCTGACACTACCTGTACATGCAAAAGAAAAAGTCTTTGGCATTTCAACACACTTGAGAAAAGGAGGTTTTGTATAAGACATGCTAAAYGGTGGAAACCTAAATTAAAGCATTGAGAAGTCAGACAGGGACTGAAACATGCTTTTGGGTTCTTACTCGTTCAGTTCTGATCTTTTTCTCATTGAAATTCAATATTCTACTTGAGAGAAAATATGTTGGGATAAATTTATTATAATGCTATGATCAGCAGTAACCTTTAGTTAGCAGCAGCCAGCCTAGATGGGAAGAAAATACGTATTCAATCATCACTCCTATCTGGAAAGCTTTCTAGCAAGACCATGTAATCAGAATATAGTCATAGATGAATGTGTTTCTCTCTCATGAAGACACCCTTTAACTTGCACAACTATCCTGGACTGCCTCTCTGAGTGCCTACACATGCCTGAGTACATGGTTCTTGCAGAGCTCACTAAAAAGCAGGATAAAATGAGCTAGACAACATTTAAAACAAACAAACCTCCACATCTGTAACTCTTACACCTGAATTGAGAAATCGTTTTCATATTAAAATTACATCATAAGCCCACTCATGTCCTCTCACTTTTATTAAGAATGGTTCACATTTGAGATTCCTATCTTAAAAATATTAACTTGTGTTTTTTTGTCCCTGGAGCAAGGAAGGGCATGGTCATAATGCTGTTACTGGATCCTCCATCATGAAGGATGGCAATCTCATTTAAGCAATGATTCTAGACTGTTCCACACTATTACAAAGCCAGACTTTCTAGAGGGGAAAATGCAGTTTCATCTTGCTGATTTCTGGATTCCCACTGAGCTCAGCAGAAATCAAACACATCCTCTAAGGCAGGATAGAGCAAAACARTGTCTCAGAGATGGAAAATCCAGCATGCTGACTAAACATCTGAAATTCAAAGTTCAATCTCTGTTGTTTTTTTCCTCAGTGGACTTTGGATCTGTATCTAAATGGATAAAAAATTCATTGGTTTGGAATGAAAATACTTAAATACTTAATAACTGTAGTGATACTTACAGGAGTTGCTGAACCAAGTAGTTTTAAATAAGAGGTAATGTGGAGGGTGGTTCCAGTACCCACAACACTCAGAAGTTTACCCACTACAAGAAGTTTAACTCATAGCTCAAGTGTACAAACACAATCACTGGTGTAAGGTTTCATTTTCCAACACCACTCACAGACCATCAGAATATCACACCTCATCAAGCACAACCATCTCATAGCAGAACAAGCAGAACTTGCTCATAAATCCATTTGGTTTTATACCACAAAAGTCATCCAGCTACTAACTGTACTAACTGTYGTAACAGAGGCGAGATACATGCATCTTCTAGAATCTCATCGGCTGCTCTGCTTCCTAGCTTGTGTTTCACAGGAAGAAAAATACCTTTGCAATTCAGTCCTGCTTAGGGTAAAATCCTTAGGACATTCAGCACAGGCTCACACAATGTAGCCCATCAGCTTTTCTGGATGTTAGATTCTGACACTCCAGAACAAACATCAAACCTACTGAAAAACCACAGGCCGAGCAGAGCAATGAAGCAAACTCTACAAGCCCTGTTCTCCTTTAGCTCCGGCCCTGCCCGCAGGAGCCGCCTCCCCGTGCCCGCCCTGCTCGGTGCCGCCGGGAAGGACCAGGCGGGGTGGCCGCGCACAAGCCGGGCCCTGTCGCGACAAGCACTTGGGATATCGCCTTAAGAGTTCAGGGCCACCTGTCTGCAGGGTGGCGTTCGGCTGTCAGGAAATGCGGATTCCCTGGGTGACAGCCTCTGCAGGGGTTTATTTTACGAGACTTTCCTTGCTYTGGTCAGAGAAAGCGGGGGGTCCCGCCGGCCTCGGGGCGAAGGTCTCGGGCCGGGGCACTCACCCGGCGGCAGGAAAAGAGAGCCCCTTACGACTCCTTCCTTCAGCCGGATCCTCCGCACGCCGGGGGCCGTGAACAGCCTCTGCACCTCGGCCTTGGCCACYACGGGCCCGGGCATGGCGCCGGGCGGGCTGTGGCCCTCGTGGACCAACACTTCCACCTTCATCGGGGCGCCGGTGCTGCGGGGAACGAGCCGCTGGTACGGCTTCTCCATGCCGGCGGGGGCGAGGCTCCAAAAGAGCCCCATGGGCTCCACGCCGGTGTAGTCCCCGCCATGGGAGGCGTCCGTGCCCAGGTGCAGCTCCCCGCGGCCGTCCGCCCGATAATGCGCGCACGACTGGAAGAGGCAGCCGCGATCGTCGGCCGCCACCGCCCGCAGGGTCACCGGCTGCCCCGGGCTCAGCCCCGCCACCCGCGTCTCTACCCGCTCGTCCGCCGGGCCGGCGGCGGGAGACACGGCCAGGCTGGCAGCCCGCCGGGYCGGCGGGGCGCGCAGCAGGGCCCGCACCGGGACGGCGGCCAGCGCTCTCCACATGGCAGCGGCAGCGGCGGGTGCGCGCTGCGGCCGCGCCGCCCGCAATATCGGAACGGCGGCCGCCGCCCCCTCCCGGCGGCCCCAATGGAGAGCAGAGCCCCTCCCCGCCCCTCAGCCCCAGAAGCGCGCCAGCCCCGGGCCGCTCCCGCCTCCTAGAAACCATCCAAACGACTGGAGCAGCGAGCCGTGGGCAGCGGTTAAAGTTCCATTTTAATCCATTACAAGGACAGTGGATGCAAAACGCACAAACGGGCCTGACGCGCAGGCAACAGCAGAGGCCGGATACAGGCTGCAGCACTGGCCGGCACGGCGTGTTCGGACTCACAGTGCAAATGCGCCGGCAGCACCCAGCGCCTTCTCCAACCCCACGCCAAGTTACCGGCGATCCCCGGCGGGGCTGAGCGCTCACCCCGCTCCGCCGTAGCAGGCCCGCCGCCTCAGGGCCCCTGCCAGGCCCCAGGCCCCAGGCACTCGGCCTCACGGAGCCGCCGTGCCAGCCCCGCAGCTCGGCTGCTCTCAGCAGCCCTTAGGAACAGGCAGCTGAGAGGGTATTTGGGGAGTATAGAGGCAGGGAGCTCCGACAGTGCTTCGGATCTTCACAGCGATACCCGGCCATGCTGAGGAGACACCCGTGAGCGGCTCCAGGATGACAACTAACAGGACTTGTTCTGTTTTTTCTTCACACTTACAAACTTCCACAGTGTTGAAATGTCTCATTTCTACTGCACTACTCAGAACGTTGCATCAAGCTATGGGCTGTTTGTTGCCTATAAATGTGAAGTGCTACCTGAGGGTCCTAGCTCCGTATTGCTGCTTTTGGTAAGTGAAATATTAGATATTTTTAAGGCAGATGCATTTTAGTGGTTTGGGAGAAGGAGGGAAAAGTGCACATAGAGAACAGAAAGATTACTGGAGGCAGATTACTGCTTCCAGAAAAACTAGAATACTAGAACTAGATCACAAAGCTGGGCAGTGGCATACATTTCCTCTGAGAAGGCCAAGGCATATTTCATCCCAGTTCTCAGGTTGGATGAATTACCTACCACTTCAATTTATACTGAAAGTGCACACAGCCTTACCTTTTGTTTTCCACAGCTTATAACCCTGTACTGCATTAAACAGGAAGCTCAGACCATTAACCAAGATGAGAGGAGGTTGTGAAAAGGAAGCTGCTTTCTTGCTTTTGCCCACCATCATCCTCTTAYAGCTTATTCTCTGATGTTCCTTGTTCTCATTCTGAGCCATTTAACAAAACAAACTTGAAACAGCAGTATCATCTGTAAAGTAACCTAATTCATATCAGAGCATACTGGATGTTCCAGATGGCTTGCCTGTGAGGTGTTTACGAAAGAAAGCTAGGATCTGCTGCCAAGCATCTATCTGTGCCTCACAGTGTGCCTTGGGCTCCCCTCCCCACATAACAGGCTTGCCAATTAGCTGGTGCATTGAGGCTGCACACATGGGGAAAAAGGGAGGTTCGATGTARTGTCCTGCTCCTGGATAACAGATTATCTCAGGCTTTTCTTTCCCATGAGCTTGCAAACGCTTGCTCCCCTCAACTGCAAAGAATTCACTTTTCCAGTTGTGATCATCCTGGCCAACAAGGAACAAGAAGCAACACTCAGCCTTCTCCAAAGGGATAAAGCTTTGCTGGTCAGGCCCTTCTAGTGGGTTGTTCAATACATCAATAATATCAGCAATYCCGGACTGGCTGACCTTGACACGTTTTAGATCGATACCAAGGGGTGGAATGGTCACGTCCTTGTAGTGGAGCACTGCTCCCACATTTGCCACTGAGCCGTTGACAAGGGCAGTGGCTGTGATGCCCTTTAGGAAGGAGGCCATGGAGATGCACAGGTCACCCCCCTTCGAGTGTCCAAGCAAACCAATTCCTGGACCTTTAACCTAGAAGTCAGAGAAGAGAAACCACAAGCAATGAACCATGRCATGCCAATTCTTTAATATGTTGCTAGGTTTGCACGTGTGTCTGTCCCAAATTTGGGCCCCACCTACMGGTATCTGAGGTCCTGTGTGCAAGGCCCGTGTCTGAGGGATCCTGGGCACTGTTCTGTGCTTGATTTATGAGATTTACTGAGACTGTAGCACCATCCTAACAAGGCTACAAGGTTCAGTSCTGAATCAGAGTACAGCTGTGCTTGCAAACGTGCAGTCTCAGATTCACTTTGCTTATAATGCAGTTGACAGAAGAAGAGGGAAAGARCAGGAGAGGCCTCCTCTGCAACTGCTTTCTTTCAGTGCAAAATTCTCCAAGTCAGCAATGACTATGATACTGTCATCATTTATGTTAATGTATTTCTTATATTCAAGGTTTCCCTATTAAGAAGCTGACGTGGGGTAGGAGGCTCCACATGAGCTGCTCTCATGCTTCTCTAGAATGCTTGGTGTTTAACTCACAGAAAGTACTCTGARGTAGCTTATTGATTAAAATTTATCTTCAAAATATAACCTCTTAAAACKATTTTTCTAAGATAATTGCACAGTCCCCGGGAGTCAATCTAGACTAGGTTGCCTTCATTTTCTTCTACACAAGGGAAACTAACTAGAACAGAAAAGTTAAATGACCTTACTGGGTGCTGAAATCCTTTAAGGATACTGGAGGAAGTATAGCTAATACCACCACTCTTCAATATCCAAACACTCTCAGGGGCAAATAGACTCTGAGACAGCATCAAAATTTAATACCTTCTGTATCTTATCACTGGAATATCATCAGTGTAATAGGCTTCAAACCCACTCACTCTGAAGTATGGGAGGGGGGAAATTGGAAAACATGTCTGAAACTTTGCAACACATTAAAAAGACTGAGAATAGCAGTGGAGGTGTTAATAGGAGGTGATGGTACTGTACTGCTCTCAAGGAAAAAAAACGGGGAAGAAATTTTCAGATTTTTTGGGCAGAGAGGTGGCATGAGCAGTTAAAGTTAAGGTGACTAAAAAGCAGCAAAGACCTTTAACAACTACTCATCTTTCTAAGGTTGAGGAAGGTATTTATTATCATTCTCCAGAGAAACCAAGTGTTGGTTTGTGCAATTCTAGCTACTGTCACASCTACTTATAAGGAGATGCAGAATTTAACAGGGTTCTCTTCCTAGATGTGCTGAATTAAAAGGATCCTTAAGTGCACAACTAACTACTAAAACCCGCACTTATCAAATACCAACATTTGGAGTAATTTTAACAGCTTATAAAATACACAGCATCAAATGTGTATTGGTGGACTTCCCTGAGTTTCCTTGAGACCTGGATGACAGAAGGTTATCATGTGCTCCACAGCTGAAAAGGACATTTAGTTCTGAAGGACATTCTACAGAGCATAAATCTAAAATCCCCACTGCAAGTCCAGTARGGTGCTAGTAGGAAACCAGAACCCTAGTTATGACACTGGGTTGAATGGAGTAGAAATTACCAGTATGTGACCAGTGTGTCACTGTTTCACCTGGCCATTTCAAAAGGAAGGCTTGGAATAGTCTGCCATAGAGCCATTGTACTGGGAGTTAAAGATATAAAACAAATTAATAATAGCCAACTCAACAGCAATGCTATTTTAAGTACAGCAATTCTGCCCCCTCTGCAGTCTGAGAGGAGCTAAGTAATGAGAGTTCATTGCAGTGAGAGTCAATGAACAAACCTACCTGGCTGTGTTGTAACATATARTTTACAGCTTCTTCAAAATATTCCAAGTGGAGTTCTTTCATCTTTTTGGGGAGATCTTCAWAGCCGTAGAAAGCCAGAGCCAGCACAGCAAAGCCGTGGTTGGCCAGCAGGCATGCCCTGTATTCAGAGAGTCCTCCTCCAGCTCCATACAAGTCAATAATTCCCGGAAAGGGGCCACTTCCTGAGAGAGACCACATAAAAGAGACCTCACATTAACCCACAATTTTTAATTTATATTCCAAATTCATAGGCCTGGGAATGTGTCTTAAAAAAAAATTTTAAAAATCAGCAGCAGAATGGTATTGAGGGTCCTAAATTTCTGTGACAGTTTTAATGAAATGGCTACATTGCTGCAAGATTAAACGACCTAGCACAAATTAGCAGGCCTGGTAATGTTTTAGATAACATCAGGGAACAGGCAGCTGGACGAGAGGGGATCTGTTGACAATCACATCTAGTTCTCTGTATCATGTAAATTTGCTGCAAATGTATCTGCTTCAAAAATACCCAGAAGGCTTCTCCTTAGTGCATTTCTGAGAAGGCTGATCCAAAAAAAAATCTCATTTTCTGATGGTTCCAGCTTCTCAATTTTAGTGTAATTGCACCTCAGTCATTTATTGTGGGATTAAGAGAATAAAGTCTTTGAAACCAGCGTTGCTTACCTGATAAGRGAAGCGTTACATTAGGTTCATCATGGGACAGGGACTGAAGTCCATAGCTGAGAGAGATTGCTGCAAAGTACTAACAAAGTATGGAAARGAGGAGGCTAAGCGGGAGACTTCCATGCCTGCTCAGGAGGGAGGGTGAGGCTTTCCTCAGGTGTCTGCAGATTAACATCAAAYGTGGGCAAGAACTAGAAATTCACCTCCAGCCTCAAGGAGCCAGATGAAGTCAGCCCAGGGCTGGCATAGCGATTTTAGCACTGTCGTGAAAGAGTCAGGACAGACAGGAAAGAAAGGGCAGAGGGGAAGACACGTGATACACAGAAGAGCTCCTTGGGTAATGGGGTTCCAGAGACATGCTTGGTGAAAACCTCTGTATCAYAGAGGGAAGGAAAGGTGGGATGTGGTGGGGGTGTGGCTACTTCAGAACGACGGGAAAGCAAGAAATGAAGTTTCCTACAGCAAAATAGCAGAAACCGGGACAGCTGATGGAAAGACAACATAGCATTTGTTCGGCAATCTAAAAACTTCACAGGCCCTTTTCATTATTTTCTGACAAAAACACTGCCAGGGCAAGTCTGTCCAATGTTTTCCTTGACCTTCTGCTCACCARCAGGGAAGATGTGGGGACAAATGCAGCAGCAAAAGGCAACTTGGGCTACAGCAATTAGGACATTACTTAATTCAGGATGTGTGGAGAGGCTGGAAAGGGAAACCACAGGCTTAAACTCTACAGTTTAGGAGAGCAGTCTTTCACTTTCTCAAAAGAATTACCACCTGAATTTCCTGAAAAACAGCCAGGTAGAGGAAAGGTACCTTGAAAACTGGCTGACTCCATCTCCCATGGCATTTGGGGACAAAGAGTATACTGTGATCAATGCCTTCATGTCCAATAGAAGTCAGTTAAACAAACACACACGTGCCTCAGCACATGCAGCTGCTGTGTGAGGAGTACGGCTAGCAGGTCATAGCTGGTTGGGCTGATCGGACCACTCCTTGAGGAGAGTCCAGTGCCTGCTGGCGAGCCGCAGCTCCCCTTGTCCTCTGCCTGGTACAGGGCTCCAGGGGAGCCYGGAGGCGGTCTGGCTCCGGGCCTGGGAGTGCGGGACCGAAAGTAGGGGCAACACCTCGTGAGAAGAAGTACCGGCCGTGCCGGCTACTCACCGGGGGGCAGGAAAAGCGTCGCCCGGATCTTCCCCTCTCGCACCGGGACTCTCCGCACCCCGTCCCGCAGGAACGCCCGCTCGTGCTGCTCCTGAGCCAGGAGACGCCCGGGGCCCTCCCCATGCCCTTCAAACACCTCCAGCTGAAGGAGGAAGGGGCTTTGCACGTCCCGTTTGACCAGCCGCCAGAAAGGCTTCTGGGGCTGCATAGCCCAGAGCAGCCCCATGGGCTCCAGGCCGGAGAAGCTGCCTCCCGGCAGCGCAGGACAGCGGGCGAGGTCCAGCTGCCCGTCCTCGCCCGCCTGGTAGCGGGCACTGGCCTGGAAGAGCTCTCCGGTCTCGTCCCGCAAGGACGTCCTCAGCGTGACCTGCTGCCGCGGGCCGAGGCCCTGCACGGCGATGGCCAGCGGCTCATCGAAGAGGCTGCGGGCGGCGGGCGACAGGCGGATGGAGGGGCCCATGGAGCAGAGTCGCTGGGCGGGGGCTGTGCCGGGGCTCCAGGCGGGGCTGCGGCTCCGTGGGGCTGCGGATGCCGGCCAGGACAGCCGGCTCTGCCAGGCGCGGGAGCTGGCCCGGCACAGGGAGTGGGCACCAACCTGCCACATGGCTCCGGAGCTGTTGAGTACACTGAGTCTGCATTCAGGCTGAGACTNGGCGGGGGCTGTGCCGGGGCTCCAGGCGGGGCTGCGGCTCCGTGGGGCTGCGGATGCCGGCCAGGACAGCCGGCTCTGCCAGGCGCGGGAGCTGGTCCGGCACAGGGAGCGAGCAGGAACTTGCCACATGGCCCCGGGTCGCTCCCTCCTCTGGGGGCGGATTCRGGGGCAGATCCCCGCGGGACCAGGGCTGGGCTCGGGCCCGGAGTGCCGCTGGCACGCCCCGCGGGAGGAGCGGGGCGGTAGCTCCCTTGTCCCGCCCGCCTGCTGCCCTCTTGCCTACTTGCCTGCCAGCCAATTCCCGTGCCTTCCTTCTTGTACGCCTGCCTCCTCACATCGTCTTCTGTCTTCCCCCCGCTGCCTTCCCCGGCTGTGGGAGGGTTCGTCCAAAGGCTAGCTGGTCTTTGAAACCCGTCTGGGCCTCGGCGAGCTTCTCGGTGCCCCCCCCCCCAGCCCCAGCTCTCCCGGGCCGGGCGGTGGCTACTGGCAGGAGACGTGGGGAGAGGACGAGCAGATATGTTAATGAGCCACCGGGCAGAATCGAAGTCGGAATTCACTGGACAGGGAAGGGCCGTGTGGGACAGACCGCACAGARATGGGACAACTCTGCACGACACTGGCGAGCTGTGCTGTGCCGCTCAGCCAAGGGACCGCAGCGAGGGCCAGCCCCAGCCGAGGCGGGAAGAAGCTACACCACCACGGACTCACCATTGCTCCTTGTCTCCTTGCCGGCTCTGCTTTTCTGATCGTTACCCCAAGGCATGGGCAAGGTGGACTATGTCTCCACAGGCTCTGCCCGGCCTAGGCAGCTGCATGGCCAGGTGTATTAGGAAGGATGGTCAGGGTGATCGGGGATGCAGGAGCAGTAAGGGAGTAGCACTTTCACAGACTATTTAGGCAGATCAGGAAACATCTGGTTCTTCTAGTAATGGATTGTGCAAGGATTTATAAAAGAAGGTCCTTCAGTCCATCTTAAGCAGAGATGGATCTTTTGATCCAAAAGGAACTGCAGAGGAAGAGCTGTTTCCTGAAGYTCCCAGACTCTTCCTGAGATATGCAGGAAGGGATACCTCATGCTCTGAGCTCCTTGTGCCTGTCTTAGAGGTGTAAAAGAGGTGGAAGCATCTAAGGGAACCCTGAGCATTGTCCTAATTAAAAATATTAAATGGTCAGAGATAACAGACAGAAGCTCAGTTTTTCATTCACCATGGAAACTACCCTCTCTGTCCAAACAGGTGAGGTGTTTTGTCATCTAGCATTTGGGTATGTTGTCTGGTGTCCAGCCCTGAATGTGTGGCAACCACTCCTATTGTTGAGAACAACACTCCATGGCTTACACTACTGGATTTGATCATGGGCTTGTCCATATGTGAGAGCAGATGGTAAAGGGTCCTGGAGGCTTCAGCAACATTCCTTCTCCTGCATACTGGATGATACAAGAGCTGTAGAAGAGAGTGAAGGTAAGGGGACAATGTATCYGTCTTCCATGGTCTCCTGTTTCCACCTGGGCAATCTTTGATCCCAAGTTGCTGCAAGCTTTTTAAGCCTTCACCTTGGRATGAGAAAGTAGTCAAGTTGCAAACCCTGCTACTAACCAAAGCACAGCAAAAGACTCCATGGCTTTCAAATATCAGTCTCTTTATTAAAATTCTCATCCCAGTAACAAAGATCCAAATGTTCYGCATCATGTGGGAAAAGATCAAAATGGCTGTAAATTCAACAAAAAGTTTTTTTGCATGACATCCTGGGATGAGAAGTATGCATGAACCAGAGCACTTCCTTCGGAAGGGAAGATGGAAAGAAGGCACAAAAGGTGAACAACYTTTCCCAAAGTTGGGAAAGGTCTYTTAACCAGAGACAGCCCAGGATCCTGGCTATAGCAGCCATKCTTACACACTTCCTGCARCACAGAGGTCAGAGACCTGTCCATTTGAAATAACACATTCACCAGAACAGCAGYGAAATCCYTGCTCCAAAATTGTCATTAGGGAGCTCAGTATGACCTGAGGATAGCATTTGCATGTAGAGACCACAGTGACATGGAAAGCACTGTCAGGTATTAGAGCAATAGAAACCACCCAAGAAATGTAACTCTGCATTTTGGACATGATCTGTTTTATCCAAGACTAATGCAAAACCCATCATTCTTTTTCTTGACACTTGAGCAAAAAGATTGAGGAGAGAAAAGGCAAACCGATTTCTTCTCTGTGTTATGGATCTGCAAAGTCATGGAAGATTACTGTAGTTGCACTGGTACAGCTGGGACAAGAGTTGACCTGCTAATGGTAGTAGAATTTATCAGATCTGGTTGTTTAAAGTTGTGTGCTAGTTGYACATTAYTTGTTGCAGGTTAGTTAAGAATTAAATGCTTTTTGAAAAAAGCCTGGATGTGTGACCAAGCATGAACCTGAGCTTTAGAATAAGCCCTGAGCTCCCCACCCAGGAGTGCCCGCTTGTGAAAAACAGGATGGCTTCCAATGCGGTACAAAGGGAAAAAGGGAGGGTCTATGCAGTGCCCTGTGCCAGGGTAGGAGAGAATGTGAAAATTTCCCTTGCCTTGAGCCTGCAGAAGCTTGCAGACTTCAGTAGCAAAATACTCACTTTTGACAACACGGTCATCTTGTCCCACAATGAATAGGAACTGTGCCTCAGCTTTCTCTAGTGGGATCAGGCTTTGGTTGCCAGGGGTTTGAAAGGGATCATCAATGACATCAGAATAATCAAGACACTTGGAATTGGTGGCTTTGGCTCTGTCTTCATATAAGGTTGCAATGGGGATGAATTTATCCTTGTAAGAGAAAGGAATACAAGTAGCAAGAATAGGGGCATTGAGGGAAGCAACAGCCATGATGTTCTTCAGGAAGGCAGCCATGGCAAGGGCCACTTCACCCCCTTTGGAGAAACCGAGCAGGCCAACCCCTGGACCCTTCACCTGGGAGAGAGAAGGAAATGCTCATCAGTGCTGAGCTGAAAAGCACAACAGCTGGTTCATGGAGGGTAAGATTGTCTAATGCTGAGAGTTTGCAAAAAAAAATAAAATAAGGTGATGGCAATGATTACTTTTCTGTCTGGACAAATGACACACACAGTTTCCCACACCCCTTATRCTTCCTCCTCACACTGTACTTCAGACCACTCACCGAATGTTCCCTGGTGTTCTGAAATCAGCCAGAAATGGGGGACATGATTTCATCCATCTGGGGACAACTTGTAGGTCACAGCTAGAAGCTGTCAGTCTTAGATTCTGGCAGATGTTTTTTACTTTTCACTCTTCAGACTAYAGGAGGACATTTGGTGGCAACTCATGAAGGCTTTCTCCTGCACACACTTTCCAYCTGGTTACATCTGATCTGTCTCTTGTGATGTTGCTTTGTGATCTCTTTCYACCCCCCTTCCAGTGCATATATATTTGCCCCTTCTCTTTCCTAGAACYTGGACACCCAAAAATCCTTGCAGAGGCCAGCCCTGCCAGGTGAGTCTTTCTGCATCTTTCTCCAAAGATGACTTGGGCAAAGTGAGAGGAGCGGTTCCTGGAACCCAGAGGAAACAGGGSTGTTCCTACCTGTGGGTGCCGCAGCATATAGTTCACTGCCTCTTCAAAATATTCCAGGTGGAGTTCCTTTGGTTTCTGGGGCAGATCCTCAAATTGGTAATAAGCCAGGGCCAGTGTGGCAAAGCCATGATTGGCCAGCAAGCTTGCTCTGAGCTCTAAAAGACCTCCTCCAAGTCCATGTATATCAATGATCCCTGGAAACGTGTCTTCTCCTGAAGCAAACAAGACAAAGATCAGAATTGCCTGAAATGGCTCCTTTCAGTGTTTCTGTGGTTTGGAATGCATCAAACGAGGTACCAAACAGGAACTGAAGAAAAACACCTTTTGGGGAAAAGACATGATCAGTCAGCTGTGCAGTGTCAGCCCCAGAAAAAATAYTAGAGTGTGTTGTAGAGGAAGAAAAAGTGCAGGAGCAGAACCTCTTAGATAAGGTGCAAACCCTTATTTGTTTTAGGAATCAGCAGTACTGTGCATTGTGCTCAGGGCCAACAGGCAGAGAGTCTTCGCTAAATGAATCTTGTCCCAAATTTTCTTCCTGTAAGTGGCCCTGTAACAACAAGCTCTTCACCTACCCCTATAAAAATCCTCAAGGGATCGTGGTTTGATAGATGCAATGCAAACTAGAAACTGTAGGCTTTTTTGTTTGTATTGTARCTTTTTAACATTTGGGATCCCTTGAAAAGCTGTAAGTGACCCAAACCAGTACTTTGTTTCTTTGTCAGTCATGTCTGGCAGCAGTCAGTATCAAATTCTGCACACGATGCCACAGGTAACTCAGTGGGTGATCAGCAGATCTCTGTTTGATCTTTCTTGATCCAKGATGAACTTTTCCTCATCTTGGAAAATCCTGAATCCTGAACCTGTCCAGCCAGTGCAGGGAAAGAAAATRCTTTGCATGTTGCATTCAGTCAGCCTGATTTGTTTTGGGACTGCAACCTGCAGGAAAGCTCCCCAAGCCACAAGCCAGAGAAGGTGACCCTGGATCTGTTGGGGAGTGGAGAAGACCTAGCTCACACCTACCTGGGAGAGCCATAGGGCTGAGTGAGCTCATGCCTCCCACCTTTTGAGGATGGCCTTCTACCACAGTTTCACACCCTGCACCACAGTAGCCTGTGCATCTKCAGATAAGGCTGCAGATAAGGCTGCAGGTGGAGGCTGTGGGGTGCCACAGAGGTGAGGAGAGAGAGCACAGCATCTGTTCACTCTCTGCCTTGGACCAAGAAGAGCCCTGTCATTAAAAGTGTGCTGTGCTCTTCCTTCTGTGGCTGTTTGCATTTAGGCAACAGCATATCTACTGGCTCTTCATAGGCTGTAAACACTCAGAGCAGTGGCTGTGTGGCCAGGGGCCAGGAGTGCAGTTGTCTGTGGCCCATGGCTCAGCTGAGTGTGGCAGGGCTCTGTGGACTTGCACTGAACAAGCCCAGAAAAGCTGGTACAGCTGAATAAGGTTGTGGGGGTGCTCAAGGGAGGGGTGAGAGTACTGTAGCAAAAGCCCTTAGAGCTCTCTGCCTCTACATGGCCTTAKGTAATTTGCTGAAGGGTATCCAACTCCTGAATCTGAATGTGGAGATGCGTGCTGTAGAGAGCAGGCTCAGGAACTGAAAATCATGATGGGGTGGGTATCTCAGTGCAGCACAATCTGAGTGTGGTGAAATCATGGTTGCAAAACACATCTCCAATTAGAACTAAGAGAAACACTGACTACAGACCCAGCTTACAGTCTTACTAAGCTGAAGCTTGTTTGTGCTGGCAGTAGGATGGAGATAAATGCTTTTTATCCTGTGCCTAGGAAACAATTCAAAATGCCAGAGAATGTGTGGCAAGGGCTTACCATTTAAAAAAAACAGGCAAAAGATGGAGGTCAGGCGATTTGGAGGAAATGCGTCAGCATTTGACTTAGCATAAGTGCCTCAGTTCAGGGGAAGTTGGGCATTTTGGATATAAAGTGTATGCAGGTGCCTTCTTCTCTCTCCTGGTCAGCAGGTGGGGGTAGAGGTGCGGCAGGGGAGGGAGTCCGGCTTTGTTGTGGGCGGGATGCTAAGTCTATGAAATCAGCCTTCCCACACCCTGGACTCTGGCAGGGAAATCTTGGTGTAGCTGCCCAGAAGATGCTAGAGATGGGTGGTGTCTTGGGCAGTCCTTATATCTCAGAAATGTGCTCTGCACCTTTTCCGGAGCAATTAAATAATTGTCTTTTCCTGCTGGAAAGATTTATTCCCTGTAAATGTTCTTGAGCCCCTCCTTTTCCCAGTTTCACAAAGTGATCATGTTCACCCCAATATGGTGGGCCACGGTCACCGAATAGTTACGATAGTTAGTTGCTATTGGGAGAGGAGGGAGAAAGATTCCCCAACCCTTCCCAGTGAGTAAGAAAGCCAATGACTGTCACAGAGCCCTTCCCCACCACTCTCTTCTGCTGCTTCTTGCCCAGCAGGTCTCCTGGCACACTCACGTTCACTTGCTGTGAATTTCTTCATGGTTGGTTGGGAGACGTTTTTTTGGTTTTTTGTTTTTTTTTAACCTCAAGTCCCGGGTAAGAACGGTTATTCCTCTGCCTTCTGCAACCGTGTCCTGGCACGTGCATGGGCACGTGAATTGGAAAGGATGGTCAGGCTGCTCAATGGCATAGRAGGGGCGAGGGAAGGATGGGGGAAGAGACATGGGGCTTTAATGGACTCCTTCACAGAGGYCACGGAACAACTTTCACTAACAAAAGACCGGTTTAGAGAAAGCAGGATGGCTGCAGTTGGTACTTACCAGGGGGCAGGAAAAGCGTCGCCCGGATCTTCCCCTCTCGCACCGGGATTCTCCGCACCCCGTCCCGCAGGAACGCCCGCTCGTGCTGCGCCTGRGCCAGGAGACGCCCGGGGCGCTCCCCATGCCCTTCAARMACCYCCAGSYGAAGGAKGAAGGGGYTCTGCACGTCCTGTTTGACCAGCCGCCAGAAAGGCTTCTGGGGCTGCATAGCCCAGAGCAGCCCCATGGGCTCCAGGCCGGAGAAGCTGCCTCCCGGCAGCGCAGGACAGCGGGCGAGGTCCAGCTGCCCGTCCTCGCCCGCCTGGTAGCGGGCACTGGCCTGGAAGAGCTCTCCGGTCTCGTCCCGCAAGGACGTCCGCAGCGTGACCTGCTGCCGCGGGCCGAGGCCCTGCACGGCGATGGCCAGCGGCTCATCGAAGAGGCTGCGGGCGGCGGGCGACAGGCGGATGGAGGGGCCCATGGAGCAGAGTCGCTGGGCGGGGGCTGTGCCGGGGCTCCAGGCGGGGCTGCGGCTCCGTGGGGCTGCGGATGCCGGCCAGGACAGCCGGCTCTGCCAGGCGCGGGAGCTGGCCCGGCACAGGGAGTGGGYACCAACCTGCCACATGGCTCCGGAGCTGTTGAGTACACTGAGTCTGCATTCAGGCTGAGACTTCTTCTATCAATGCAGTTTCCCACACACAAGCGAGGGGAGGGGAATTGAGGCAGGAATGGTGTGGGCATACACGTGCTGGGGAGGCGCCAAATTTGCCTGGAGCCACTGCTGCACCCCTGCCAGCACCCACGGCAGGGCGGGATCATCACAGCCGATCCCCTGACACTGATGGAGCATCTCAGCTCAAGGAATAGAAAGCTTCAGGTGTCTATTCAGAAAGCAACAGACACCTTATTGCCACCTTTCAGTACCTGGAGGAKGCCTGTAAGATGGGGACAAATTTACTACTAGGCTTTAAACTAAAAGACAGTTGATACARATTAGACATAAGGTAGAAGTTTTTTACAATGAAGGTGGTAAAACAYGGTCCCAGGTTTGCCCAGAGAGGCGATGGATGTCCCATGCCTGAAAACATCCAAGACCAGGTTGGATGGGGCTCTGAGCAATCTGATCTAGTTGAAGATGTCCCTGCTTATTGCAGGGAGGTTGGACTATATAACATTTAAGGTCCCTTTCAACCTGAACYGCTCTATGATACTATGATCTCTGCAAGGCAGCTGCTCTCTCCARACACGATGCATAGTGTGCTTATCTGCTGTGGTAGAAGTTCTCTACAGCAGGCCTGCTGGATTGGACACAGGCACAGCTGCAACCCTCCTTCCTAGGTTTCTCCTGCAGGCTCTGTCTTTTTTCCTCAAACTCAGCCAAGCTGCAGGCCTGGGAACATCAGGCAGAGACAGCCCCACTAGCCTAGCACTGCTCTCCCAGCATTTCTTGGGACATATAGTCTTGCACCCTTTGTGCCATGGCAGCACCTGGCATGGCCATGAGCTACTGCAAGACTTATGTTCCCCCCTCCCTCCTGCTCTGTCACATTCTCTTCTAGCCCACGCTCAAACAAAGACCTATGCCAGGGCAGGCCCAGAGGTGTCAGACAGTGCTGCTGATAACATCTGTTATGAAATCTGGTAGGCAGGGAAGGGCCACAATGGGGACGCCCAGGTACTGAAAACCTGACAGGGCTGAGAGACAGCTGCTGGCTCTGAGGTTTGCCCCACGTGTACCAGGCTGGCCTGGTGAACASCTAGAAAACAGAGAAACCCAGGACTGCTGGTTCAGCTGGCATGGGGTGATGGTGTTCAGAAAGGAGGTGGCAGTCCTCCACGTCTGACAGAAATGGTGCTCCCTGGCCCCTGGTTTTGTCCTCACATAGAATTGGGGGTGCTGGTGACAGTTCAGTGTGCACACATATTTTGGAGGGAGTGTGAATTCTCTGCCRAGGAGGGGCAGGAGTCCCTCAGGGCCTTTCCACCAACAGGGCCCTTGATCCACATTGGGATGGGAGAGCAGTCAAGATGCAAAACCTGCTTCTAACCAAAGCACAAGAAATGACTACATGGCTTTCAAATTTCAGACTCTCTATTACAATTCTCACCCTAATAACAAAGAAGGCAAATGACCTTTCCCAAGGCTTAACCAGAGACAGCCCAGGATCCTGGCTACAGCAGCCATTCTTACACACTTCCTGCARCACAGAGGTCAGAGACTTGTCCATTTGAAATAACACATTCACCAGAACAGCAGTGAAATCCCTGCTCCAAAATTGTCATTAGGGAACTCAGTATGACCTGAGGATAGCATTTGCATGTAGAGACCACAGTGACATGGAAAGCACTGTCAGGTATTAGAGCAATAGAAACCACCCAAGAAATGTAACTCTGCATTTTGCACATGATCTGTTTTATCCAAGACAAATGCAAAACCCATCATTCTTTTTCTTGACACTTGAGCAAAAAGATTGAGGAGAGAAAAGGCAAACTGATTTCTTCTCTGTGTTATGGATCTGCAAAGTCATGGAAGATTACTGTAGTTGCACTGGTACAGCTGGGACAAGAGTTGACCTGCTAATGGTAGTAGAATTTATCAGATCTGGTTGTTTAAAGTTGTGTGCTAGTTGCACATTATTTGTTGCAGGTTAGTTAAGAATTAAATGCTTTTTGAAAAAAGCCTGGATGTGTGACCAARCATGAACCTGAGCTTTAGAATAAGCCCYGAGCTCCCCACCCAGGAGTGYCCGCTTGTGAAAAACAGGATGGCTTCCAATGCGGTACAAAGGGAAAAAGGGAGGGTCTATGCAGTGCCCTGTGCCAGGGTAGGAGAGAATGTGAAAATTTCCCTTGCCTTGAGCCTGCAGAAGCTTGCAGACTTCAGTAGCAAAATACTTGTCCCACAATGAATAGGAACTGTGCCTCAGCTTTCTCTAGTGGGATCAGGCTATGAYCATCAATGACATCAGAATAATCAAGACACTTGGAATTGGCTTTGTGTTCATATAAGGTCAAAGTGTGGGGTTTTTTTATCATTGGTAACAGAGAGGAATCAAAGTAACAGTCACAGAGGGAATGTTCCTATTGCTTCCCACAATGGGAATGCTTTCCACTGGGGAAGCAACAGCCATGATGTTCTTCAGGAAGGCAGCCATGGCAAGGGCCACTTCACCCTCTTTGGAGAAACCRAGCAGGCCAACCCCTGGACCCTTCACCTGGGAGGGAGGAGGAAATGCTCATCAGTGCTGAGCTGAAAAGATTCATGGAGGGGAAGATAGTCTAATGCTGAGAGTTTGCAAAAYCACATGAAGAAAGTGACAGCAATATTTACTTTTCCTTCTAGACAAATAACAGGCATCTCCTACACAAAAATGTTTTCTATTCCCATACAAAATGTTCCCTTATGATAGCCAAGAGAGAACAAGCACAATGACACCATTTGAGTCCTGGYTGCAAGGGAAAAGTATGATTATTTAGAGCTGTGTGGAAATGTTTTGGTAATGGGAGGCCRTAAGAAGAGATATGTCCAATATGGGTTCCCCCATATTGGACAGAGACAGTTTCAGCCAGCTCAGAGATGTACCTGATGCTGCCCAAAGATGAGGGGGAGGTTTTAAATTTTGTTTTTACATTTCACTGTCTACTCTGTTATTTACTGACAATAAATTAAATTAATCTTCTATAACTCAGGTCTCTTTTGCCCATGATGTTGGGCAAAATATTGATTATTTRCTCCCTGTCCTTATTTTCACCTGTAACGTTTCTCTTCATTTCTCCACCTCTCCTGTTGCTAAAGAGGATCGAAAGCGTGGCCTGGCAGATATTCAAGAGCCAGCCAAGGTCAACCCCCCACAGTTGGCTACCAGTAAAGGCTTTCTTCTTTATATTTTCTAGACTAAGGGTTCACGTGTGGGCATGTGGTGACAATTCATGCAAGCTGCTTCAAAAAAGGCAGGTGTCTCTTCTCCACAACCTCCCCATGCTGTTAGGTCTCAGTCACTCTTGAGATGGTAGTATCTGAAYAGTTCCAATGCTCTGCCCTTCCAGTGCAGATCTGTTTGGTGAGCATTCTGRCATGTGCTACCTAAACCAGATGAGTGTTTCTGCAGCTTTCTCGAAAGTGGCAAAGTGACAGGCACATGTGGGACTGCTGACTTCCCTCCCCACTTTTTGTGTCCYACACAGTTGTGAAACTCAATGATCCTTGTGTCCTTCAAAAAGATGCTGTTCTATGCCCCAAGGGTCTCATTATGWGAGCAAATAAAGGCTTACTCTCTCAAAACTCTCCTGTCCTGATCAGCTCCGTTTGGAAAAATTGGTGGATGTGCCCCCTGTATCTTCATTTGTGTTTCTGCACTGCTTGGAAGCCCGTGAAGGAACACTCGGCATGGTTCTTGCCTTACAGCATGCAGAACATTCCCCTCCAATAGCCATGGTGTGGCCTCTGGAGGAGGCCCCATGCCTTTGGTGCCTGTGCTGTGCTGCCTGGACAACGTGGCCTTCAGGCCTGTGCTATCCTGTACAGATCCCAAGCCCTACAGGAAACTCAACCAGCTCTTCCTTACAGAGAAGACCACAGGCAGCTCCCACCCAGGACCTGAGGTAAYACAACTTATGTGGCCCCACCCTTATCAAAACCGTGCAAAAAAGACAGTCCCGTGCAAACACTGTTTCTGTTTGACTGTAGATATGCTAAATAGAGCTGTTTCCTTATACAAGAATCTTACAGTACCTTAAAAGCCTGMAAGGGGACAATGTCTGCTATGAACCACATCTGCATGACATGGGGAAATCCTTCTTTGCTTGGAGTTCTCAGCATCTAAAGGATGYAAGATGAGTGTTAGCTCTAATAAATAACAATTTTAGGTACCTTACAAAATATGAGTGCTTTTCTTACTGGGATCATAATAAACCACAATTCTAGTCTAGAATTTTTCTAGTTCAAAATTTGGTATACTCTGCAGGTCTCAGCAAGAAATACCTTTCTGCAGAAAGAACAATGGAGAAACTGTGCCTGGCTAGCCCTGCATAAAGCTGTGAGGAGTACATATAAGGCGTATACATATGTAGCCCAGACACTTTCCCAAGAATTAAAAGCTGAGGAGGAATTACCCAAATGCCTCACCCCAGCYGAACAGGGTCTAGGGAAAGGAAAAGCTAAGGAGATTTTGTGCTATCTTTAGTTGTCRTTAAAGTGCTCAAAACAGACATGGGAGTGCTTGCAGCCATCACAGAAAGGGCTGCATGAGCTCCTGGTGCAGCTCTGCACCACAGCCCCAAGCAGCAAAGATGCAGTGCTGGTACCTGTGGTTGCACATGGAGCACAGAGCAGCCCAGGAAGGGCACCACTGAGACACGAGGGGTGGGGCAAGGATGGCTGACCCTCTGGTGAGGGTGAATAGACAGAGGGGTCAGAGGATGAGTGTGGCAACAGCATTTCTGTCCAGCCAATGGTGCTTCACAGAGCCAAGAGGCCCTATGGACACCTCAGCATGYTCTTGTTCAGGGCAATTTTACACARCCCAACTTTCAATATTTAGCAAAAGCATACAGGCAAAAGAGGGAGGAAAGGCTGGCACTGTTGCAAGCATAGGACATAGTGTACACTTAAATCCCAATCAGTTAAGAGTGCATGGCTGCCGTCTTGCAAAACCTGGATAACCCAACAGCTCACAGGAGCACAGGGTAACACACCCTGCTCACTGTGGGTGTAGCTTCAGGAGGCTTTGAAGACAGAATATCCCTCACCTGCTGACTGCTATGATAAAMTAGCATTGTGGAAAGGTGTTTCAGAGGTTTGCCAGTATTTATGGGAACTGACCACACAGCCAGGCATGCATTCATGTAACTTGATAGGTCCTAAAATTAAACTATTTTCACCCAGCACAAAAAGCCCCCAGACATATTGGATGGTGCCCCACTTGCCTTGAAATGACCAATAATTTCATTGCTACGGGGAAAAGCAGTGAGGGACGATATTTTATCTCTATTACTGGACTGAAAAAGAAGCAGGTGAGCCTGAAGCATTTCAAATGCAGCAGATCCTGTTTGATTGAGAAAATCTTACTGCATCATTCAGTAAGGGCATGACCACACAGGTGGGTGTAATTGTTCAAACTGAGTGGGAGCTGCCTGCAGGCCCCACTTTTAGGAAAAGTAAACGTGTGACCAAGGGATCTTTACAACACACCACAGGCCTGAAGGCCACACCACAAATGCAGCATAGCACAGCAAAGGCACACAGAATGGTGACCATCACCAAATATGCCTATGAACACGATTTCCTGTAGCTGAGCAGGCTGCTTTAAAATACTGTGAAAACATGATGACGATTTACAAGATGGCAAGAAAGTTCGCAGACCTTCCTGAAGTTACTTAGGGTGTAGTAACATGGCTGGTGAAAACAAGATAACCAAATCTCTTTTTTAGGCATTCAGCCATGCAGATTTGCTCCTAGAGCAAATACTTAGTTTAACCAGAATATTTGATTTCTCTACCCATGACATAGACCTTCTACTCCCCAGATGAGATGCAGACATCTGAACTGCTGATTCGTATCTAGCAGGTGTAAGGCAAGACCAAGACAGAACATTTTCTAAACAAGTGTATGTTTATTTTGTGAAAAAATAAGAGTTAGACTCATGCCAGAGGCTTCTTCGTAGTCAGAATACCCTTCTCAAACAGAAGTGTAGCTAGAGAAATCTTTTCCTCCAAGGTTTCACATGGAAGGTTTTCCACACKAACGTGATTTGGATAGGAAGACAGGAGAAATTCGATACTGTCTGTATACTCGGGATCTAGCTCAAGGAACTTGGGTTCTTCCTTATGATACACTCTTGAGTTTTCTGTAGTGTAGTACAGCATCACACCTGCTTCTTCATTACACAGTCTAACGATGCCATGACGGAGCAGGCGTACTTCCGTGTCTTTTGTTATCAGGATATCAACATTGCAGGGGCCTCCATCCTGCCACCGGGCCGGGAAGCCATAGACACTCTGTGCCTTTTCACTCTGCGTGAGCACTGGAGGAAGACAATCATGAAGAAACGACTTGGCTCTCTGATCCACAGCTGCATCGATGGGTGCATAGTCAACAAGTTTCTTTATCAGGCTCTGCACCTTCTCCACAAAGGCTGTGCGCCGAGCATCCACTGTGTCTGAGTTAGCGACCCCCATATACTGCAGGTAGTCCATGGGAAGCCCTCGTCGATACTCCACATCTTCCTCCAGGGCCATCTGCAGGGCAGCTGGGAGGAGCTTCTCCAGAAAGTCCCCCCAGGAATTCCTCTGGTAGGAAGACACAGTGATGTGGAGCGAATGCGCGTCAGGGAGACAATCACCCTGGTGGATAAAGCCACGGGGGAAGTACAGCAGGTCCCCAGCCTCCAGCACTGTCTCCAGCACAGGCTCGCCGAGTTCAGCCTGTGTGAGGTTTGCGCTGGAGAACTGGGGCAGCACCTCAGCATCTGTTCGGGGCCTGTAGACACGCCAGTGCTTCTTCCCCTCCAGCTGCAGCACGAAGGCCTCGATGTCATCATAGTGGGGGGCAAAGCCCTGTGTACCCGGGGGCGTAAGGTAGGTGTTTGCCCCTGCCATGCTGCCAAACTGCTCCTGCAGGATGGAGAGGAAGTGCCAGACGGTGGGGGAGAAGGCCTGCGGGCAGAGCAGGCGCAGGGAGCAGCCGTTCTGGTAGAAGTCCCACACGACAGCGGGCAGGGCTCTGCCGGAGGGGTTGTGCGTCTCCCGCACTCCCTCGGCATAGCTGGTCACATCCAGGTGGGTGCCGAAGTGAACCTCTCCTCCTCGCAGGGCGGCGTCGAAGTCGGCCGTGGAGAAGAGCCCCGCATAGTAGCCGGGATCTCCGCGCCGCACCAGCAGCGGCGCCCGCTCCCAGTGCCGCCGCAGGAACTCCGGCGGCGCCACCGGGGCCAGCAGCCAGCGGAAGAGCTCGGCCGCCCGCTGCCGGCTGTCCTCCACCTGCGCCAGCCGCCGCAGCATTCCGGGCACACCGCCGCCTTCCTCCCCCGCCGGCCGTGGGCCGGCCGGCATCGCCTTGG